>OZ038400.1:27165036-27702499 GCA_964036045.1 Eutreptiella sp. 'Long Island Sound 2002' | reverse complement strand
TGGGCAAAGAACTCTGTCATCAGAACCCCTGGGCCAAGAACTCTGTCATCAGTACCCCTGGGCCAAGAACGCTGTCTTCAGTACCCCTGGGCCAAGAACTCTGTCATCAGGACCCCTGGGCCAAGAACTCTGTCATCAGTACCCCTGGGCCAAGAACTCTGTCATCAGGACCCCTTGGCCAAGAACTCTGTCATCAGTACCCCTGGGCCAAGAACTCTGTCTTCAGTACCCCTTGGCCAAGAACTCTGTCATCAGTACCCCTGGACCAAGAACTCTGTCTTCAGTACCCCTGGGCCAAGAACTTTGTCATCAGTACCCCAGGGCCAAGAACTCTGTCATCAGTACCCCGGGGCGAAGAACTCTGTCATCAGTACCCCTGGGCCAAGAACTCTGTCTTCAGTACCCCTGGCCCAAGAACTCTGTCTTCAGTACCCCTGGGCCAAGAACTCTGTCATCAGTACCCCCGGGCCAAGTACTCTGTCATCAGTACCCCTGGGCCAAGAACTCTGTCATAAGTACCCCTGGGCCAAGAACTCTGTCATCACTACCCCTGGGCCAAGAACTCTGTCATCAGAACCCCTGGGCCAAGAACTCCGTCATCAGTACCCCTGGGCCAAGAACTCTGTCTTCAGTACCCCTGGGCCAAGAACTCTGTCATCAGGACCCCTGAGCCAAGAACTCTGTCATCAGTACCCCTGGGCCAAGAACTCTGTCATCAGGACCCCTTGGCCAAGAACTCTGTCATCAGTACCCCTGGGCCAAGAACTCTGTCATCAGTACCCCTGGACCAAGAACTCTGTCTTCAGTACCCCTGGGCCAAGAACTCTGTCATCAGTACCCCAGGGCCAAGAACTCTGTCATCAGTACCCCGGGGCGAAGAACTCTGTCATCAGTACCCCTGGGCCAAGAACTCTGTCTTCAGTACCCCTGGGCCAAGAACTCTCTCTTCAGTACCCCTGGGCCAAGAACTCTGTCATCAGTACCCCCGGGCCAAGTACTCTGTCATCAGTACCCCTGGGCCAAGAACTCTGTCATCAGTACCCCTGGGCTAAGAACTCTGTCATCGTTACCCCTGGACCAAGAACTCTGTCATCAGTAACCCTGGGCTAAGAACTCTGTCATCAGTACCCCTGGGCCAAGAACTCTGTCTTCAGTACCCCTGGGCCAGGAACTCTGTCATCAGAACCCCTGGGCCACGAACTCTGTCATCAGTACCCCAGGGCCAAGAACTCTGTCATCAGTACCCCTGGGCCAAGAACTCTGTCTTCAGTACCCCCGGGCCAGGAACTCTGTCCTCAGTACCCCTCGGCCAAGAACTCTGTCATCAGTACCCCTGGGCCAAGAACTCTGTCTTCAGTACCCCTGGGCCAAGAACTCTGTCATCAGTACCCCCGGGCCAGGAACTCTGTCATCAGTACGCCTGGGCCAAGAACTCTGTCTTCAGTACCCACCGGCCAAGAACTCTGTCATCGGTACCCCTGGGCCAAGAACTCTGTCTTCAGTACCCCTGGGCCAAGAACTCTGTCTTCAGTACCCCTGGGCCAAGAACTCTGTCTTCAGTACCCCTGGGCCAAGAACTCTGTCATCAGTACCCCTGGGCCAAGAACTCTGTCATCAGTACCCCTGGGCCAAGAACCCTGTCTATAGTACCCCTGGGCCAAGAACTCTGTCTTCAGTACCCCTGAGCCAAGAACTCTGTCATCAGGACCCCTGGGCCAAGAACTCTGTCATCAGTACCCCTGGGCCAAGAGCTCTGTCTGCAGTACCCCTGGGCCAAGAACTCTGTCATCAGGACCCCTGGGCCAAGAACTCTGTCATCAGTACCCCCCGGCCAAGAACTCTGTCTTCAGTACCCCTGGGCCAAGAGCTCTGTCTTCAGTACCCCTGGGCCAAGAACTCTGTCATGAGTACCCCTGGGCCAAGAACTCTGTCTTCAGTACCCCTGGGCCAAGAGCTCTGTCTTCAGTACCCCGGGGCCAGAAGCTCTGTCATCAGTACCCACGGGCCAAGAACTCTGTCTCCAGTACCCCTGGGCCAAGAACTCTGTCATCAGTACCCCAGGGCCAAGAACCCTGTCTTCAGTACCCCTGGGCCAAGAACTCTGTCTTCAGTACCCCTGGGCCAAGAACTCTGTCATCAGTACCCCTGGGCCAAGAACTGTATCATCAGTACCCCTGGGCCAAGAACTCTGTCATCGGTACCCCTGGGCCAAGAACTCTGTCTTCAGTACCCCTGGGCCAAGAACTCTGTCATAAGTACCCCTGGGCCAAGAACTCTGTCATCACTACCCCTGGGCCAAGAACTCTGTCATCAGAACCCCTGGGCCAAGAACTCTGTCATCAGTACCCCTGGGCCAAGAACGCTGTCTTCAGTACCCCTGGGCCAAGAACTCTGTCATCAGGACCCCTGGGCCAAGAACTCTGTCATCAGTACCCCTGGGCCAAGAACTCTGTCATCAGGACCCCTTGGCCAAGAACTCTGTCATCAGTACCCCTGGGCCAAGAACTCTGTCTTCAGTACCCCTTGGCCAAGAACTCTGTCATCAGTACCCCTGGACCAAGAACTCTGTCTTCAGTACCCCTGGGCCAAGAACTTTGTCATCAGTACCCCAGGGCCAAGAACTCTGTCATCAGTACCCCGGGGCGAAGAACTCTGTCATCAGTACCCCTGGGCCAAGAACTCTGTCTTCAGTACCCCTGGCCCAAGAACTCTGTCTTCAGTACCCCTTGGCCAAGAACTCTGTCATCAGTACCCCTGGGCCAAGAACTCTGTCTTCAGTACCCCTTGGCCAAGAACTCTGTCATCAGTACCCCTGGACCAAGAACTCTGTCTTCAGTACCCCTGGGCCAAGAACTTTGTCATCAGTACCCCAGGGCCAAGAACTCTGTCATCAGTACCCCGGGGCGAAGAACTCTGTCATCAGTACCCCTGGGCCAAGAACTCTGTCTTCAGTACCCCTGGCCCAAGAACTCTGTCTTCAGTACCCCTGGGCCAAGAACTCTGTCATCAGTACCCCCGGGCCAAGTACTCTGTCATCAGTACCCCTGGGCCAAGAACTCGGTCATCAGTACCCCTGGGCTAAGAACTCTGTCATCGTTACCCCTGGGCCAAGAACTCTGTCATCAGTAACCCTGGGCTAAGAACTCTGTCATCAGTACCCCTGGGCCAAGAACTCTGTCTTCAGTACCCCTGGGCCAAGAACTCTGTCATCAGAACCCCTGGGCCAGGAACTCTGTCATCAGTACCCCTGGGCCAAGAACTCTGTCTTCAGTACCCCCGGGCCAAGAACTCTGTCATCAGGACCCCTGGGCCGAGAACTCTGTCATCAGTACCCCAGGGCCAAGAACTCTGTCATCAGTACCCCTGGGCCAACAACTCTGTCATCAGTACCCCGGGGCCAAGAACTCTGTCTTCAGTACCCCTGGGCCAAGAACTCTGTCTTCATAACCCCCGGGCCAAGAACTCTGTCATCGGTACCCCTACGCCAAGAAGTCTGTCATCAGTACCCCTGGGCCAAGAACTCTGTCTTCAGTACCCCTGGGCCAAGAACTCTGTCATCAGTACCCCAGGGCCAAGAACTCTGTCATCAGTACCCCAGGGCCAAGAACTCTGTCTTCAGTACCCCAGGGCCAAGAACTCTGTCATCAGTACACCTGGGCCAAGGGCTCTGTCATCAGTACCCCTGGGCCAAGAACTCTCTCATCAGTACCCCTGGGCAAAGAACTCTGTCATCAGTACCCCTGGGCCAAGAACTCTGTTATCAGTCCCCTTGGGCCAAGAACTCTGTCATCAGTACCCCTGGGCCAAGAACTCTGTCATCAGTACCCCTGGACCAAAAGCTCTGTCTTCAGTACCCCTGGGCCAAGATCTCTGTCATCAGTACCCCTGGGCCAAGAACTCTGTCTTCAGTACCCCTGGGCCAAGAACTCTGTCATCAGTACCCCTGGGCGAAGTACTCTGTCTTCAGTACCCCTGGGCCAAGAACTCTGTCATCAGTACCCCTGAGCCAAGAACTCTGCATCGTTACCCCTGGGCCAAGAACTCTGTCATCAGTAACCCTGGGCTAAGAACTCTGTCATCAGTACCCCAGGGCCAAGAACTCTGTCTGTAGTACCCCTGGGCCAAGAACTCTGTCTTCAGTACCCCAGGGCCAAGAACTCTGTCATCAGTACACCTGGGCCAAGAACTCTGTTATCAGTACCCCTGGGCCAAGAACTCTCTCATCAGTACCCCTGGGCAAAGAACTCTGTCATCGTTACCCCTGGGCCAAGAACTCTGTCATCAGTACCCCTGGGCGAAGAACTCTGTCATCAGTACCCCTGGGCCAAGAACTCTGTCATCAGTACCCCTGGACCAAGAACTCTGTCTTCAGTACCCCTGGGCCAAGAACTCTGTCATCAGTACCCCTGGGCCAAGAACTCTGTCTTCAGTACCCCTGGGCCAAGAACTCTGTCATCAGTACCCCTGGGCCAAGTACTCTGTCATCAGTACCCCTGGGTCAAGAACTCTGTCATCAGTACCCCTGAGCCAAGAACTCTGTCATCGTTACCCCTGGGCCAAGAACTCTGTCATTAGTAACCCTGGGCTAAGAACTCTGTCATCAGTACCCCTGGGCCAAGAACTCTGTCTTCAGTACCCCTGGGCCAAGAACTCTGTCATCAGAACCCCTGGCCACGAACTCTGTCATCAGTACCCCTGGGCCAAGAACTCTGTCTTCAGTACCCCCGAGCCAAGAACTCTGTCATCGGGACCCCTGGGCCAGGAACTCTGTCATCAGTACCCCAGAGCCAAGAACTCTGTCATCAGTACCCCTGGGCCAACAACTCTGTCATCAGTACCCCTGGGCCAAGAACTCTCTCATCAGTACCCCTGGGCCAAGAACTCTGTCATCAGTACCCCTGGGCCAAGAACTCTGTCATCGGTACCCCTGGGCGAGGAAGTCTGTCATCAGTACCCCCGGGCCAAGAACTCTGTCATCGGGACCCCTGGGCCAGGAACTCTGTCATCAGTACCCCAGGGCCAAGAACTCTGTCATCAGTACCCCTGGGCCAACAACTCTGTCATCAGTACCCCTGGGCCAAGAACTCTCTCATCAGTACCCCTGGGCCAAGAACTCTGTCATCAGTACCCCTGGGCCAAGAACTCTGTCATCGGTACCCCTGGGCGAAGAACTCTGTCATCAGTACCCCTGGGCCAAGAACTCTGTCATCAGTACCCCTGGGCCAAGAACTCTGTCATCAGTACCCCTGGGCCAAGGACTCTGTCATCGGTACCCCTGGGCGAAGAAGTCTGTCATCAGTACCCCTGGGCCAAGAACTCTGTCTTCAGTACCCCTGGGCCAAGAACTCTGACATCAGTACCCAAGGGCCAAGAACTCTGTCATCAGTACCCCAGGGCCAAGAACTCTGCCTTCAGTACCCCAGGGCCAAGAACTCTGTCATCAGTACACCTGGGCCAAGAACTCTGTCATCAGTACCCCTGGGCCACGAACTCTCTCATCAGTACCACTGGGCAAAGAACTCTGTCTTCAGTACCCATGGGCCAAGAACTCTGTCATCAGTACCCCTGGGCCAAGAACTCTGTCATCAGTACCCCTGGGCCAAGAACTCTGTGATCAGTACCCCTGGACCAGGAACTCTGTCTTCAGTACCCCTGGGCCAAGAACTCTGTCATCAGTACACCTGGGCCAAGAACTCTGTCATCAGTACCCCTGGGCCAGGAACTCTGTCATCAGTACACCTGGGCCAAGAACTCTGTCATCAGGACCCCTGGGCCAAGAACTCTGTCATCAGTACCTTTGGGCCAAGAACTCTGTCATCAGGACCCCTTGGCCAAGAACTCCGTCATCAGTACCCCTGGGCCAAGAACTCTGTCATCAGTACCGCTGGACCAAGAACTGTGTCTTCAGTACCCCTGGGCCAAGAACTCTGTCATCATTACCCCAGGGCCGAGAACTCTGTCATCAGTACCCCGGGGCGAAGAACTGTGTCATCAGTACCCCTGGGCCAAGAACTCTGTCTTCAGTACCCCTGGGCCAAGAACTCTGTCATCAGTACCCCAGGGCCAAGAACTCTGTCATCAGTACCGCAGGGCCGAGAACTTTGTCTTCAGTACCCCAGAACAAAGAACTCTGTCATCAGTACACCTGGGCCAAGAACTCTCTCATCAGTACCACTGGGCAAAGAACTCTGTCTTCAGTACCCCTGGGCCAAGAACTCTGTCATCAGTACCCCTGGGCCAAGAACTCTGTCATCAGTACCCCTGGGGCAAGAACTCTGTCATCAGTACCCCTGGAACAAGAACGCTGTCTTCAGTACCCCTGGCCCAAGAACTCTGTCATCAGTACCCCTGGGCCAAGAACTCTGTCTTCAGTACCCCTGGGCCAAGAACTCTGTCATCAGTACCCCTGCGCCAAGTACTCTGTCATCAGTACCCCTCGGCCAAGAACTGTGTCATCAGTACCCCTGAGCCAAGAGCTCTGTGATCGTTACCCCTGGGTCAAGAACTCTGTCATCAGTAACCCTGGGCTAAGAACTCTGTCATCAGTACCCCTGGGCCAAGAACTCTGTCTTCAGTACCCCTGGGCCAAGAACTCTGTCATCAGAACCCCTGGGCCACGAACTCTGTCATCAGTACCCCTGGGCCAAGAACTCTGTCTTCAGTATCCCCAGGCCAAGAACTGTGTCATCAGGACCCCTGGGCCAAGAACTCTGTCATCAGTACCCCAGGGCCAAGAACTCTGTCATCAGTACCCCTGGGCCAACAACTCTGTCATCAGTACCCCTGGGCCAACAACTCTGTCATCAGTACCCCTGGGCCAAGAACTCTGTCATCAGTACGACTGGGCGAAGAAGTCTGTCATCAGTACCCCTGGGCCAAGAACTCTGTCTTCAGTACCCCTGGGCCAAGACCTCTGTCCTCAGTACCCCTGGGCCAAGAACTCTGTCATCAGTACCCCAGGGCCAAGAACTCTGTCTTCAGTACCCCAGGGCCAAGACCTCTCTCATCAGTACCCCTCAGCAAAGAACTCTGTCATGAGTACCCCTGTGCCAAGAACTCTGTCATCAGTACCCCTGGGCCAGGAAGTCTGTCATCAGTACCCCTGGGCCAAGAACTCTGTCTTCAGTACCCCTCGGCCAAGAACTCTGTCATCAGAACCCCTGGGCCAAATTCTGTCATCAGTACCCCAGGGCCAAGAACTCTGTCATCAGAACCCCTGGGCCAAATTCTGTCATCAGTACCCCTGGGCCAAGAACTCTGTCATCAGGACCCCTTGGACAAGAACTCTGTCATCAGTACCCCTGGGCCAAGAACTCTGTCATCAGTACCCTTGGACCAGGAACTCTGTCTTCAGTACACCTGGGATCAAGAACTCTGTCATCAGTACCCCAGGGCCAAGAAGTCTGTCATCAGTACCCCGGGGCGAAGAACTCTGTCATCAGTACCCCTGGGCCAAGAACTCTGTCATCAGTACCCCTGGGCCAAGAACTCTGTCTTCAGTACCCCTGGGCCAAGAACTCTGTCATCAGTACCCCTGGGCCAAGTACTCTGTCATCAATACCCCTGGGCCAAGAGCTCTGTCATCAGTACCCCTGGGCCAAGAACTCTGTCATCGTTACCCCTGGGCCAAGAACTCTGTCATCAGTAACCCTTGGCAAAGAACTCTGTCATCAGTACCCCTGGGCCAAGAACTCTGTCTTCAGTACCCCTGGGCCAAGAACTCTGTCATCAGAACCCCTGGGCCACGAACTCTGTCATCAGTACCCCTGGGCCAAGAACTCTGTCTTCAGTACCCCTCGGCCAAGAACTCTGTCATCAGTACACCTGGGCCAAGAACTCTGTCATCAGTACCCCTGGGCCAAGAACTCTGTCATTAGAACCCCTGGGCCAGGAACTCTGTCATCAGTACCCCTGGGCCAAGAACTCTGTCATCAGGACCCCTTGGACAAGAACTCTGTCATCAGTACCCCTGGGCCAAGAACTCTGTCATCAGTACCCTTGGACCAGGAACTCTGTCTTCAGTACAACTGGGATCAAGAACTCTGTCATCAGTACCCCAGGGCCAAGAACTCTGTCATCAGTACCCCGGGGCGAAAAACTCTGTCATCAGTACCCCTGGGCCAAGAACTCTGTCATCAGTACCCCTGGGCCAAGAACTCTGTCTTCAGTACCCCTGGGCCAAGAACTCTGTCATCAGTACCCCTGGGCCAAGTACTCTGTCATCAATACCCCTGGGCCAAGAGCTCTGTCATCAGTACCCCTGGGCTAAGAACTCTGTCATCGTTACCCCTGGGCCAAGAACTCTGTCATCAGTAACCCTTGGCAAAGAACTCTGTCATCAGTACCCCTGGGCCAAGAACTCTGTCTTCAGTACCCCCTGGCCAAGAACTCTGTCATCAGAACCCCTGGGCCACGAACTCTGTCATCAGTACCCCTGGGCCAAGAACTCTGTTTTCAGTACCCCCGGGCCAAGAACTCTGTCATCAGGACCCCTGGGCCAAGAACTCTGTCATCAGTACCCCAGGCCCAAGAACTCTGTCATCAGTATTCCTGGGCCAACAACTCTGTCATCAGTACCCCTGGGCCAAGAACTCTGTCATCAGTACCCCTGGGCCAAGAACTCTGTCTTCAGTACCCCTGGGCCAAGAACTCTGTCATCGGTACCCCTGGGCCAAGAAGTCTGTCATCAGTACCCCTGGGCCAAGAACTCTGTCTTCAGTACCCCTCACCAAGAACTCTGTCATCAGTACCCCAGGGCGAAGAACTCTGTCATCAGTACCCCAGGGCGAAGAACTCTGTCTTGAGTACCCCAGGGCCAGGAACTCTGTCATCAGTACAACTGGGCCAAGAACTCTGTCATCAGTACCCCTGGGCCAAGAACTCTCTCATCAGTACCCCTGGGCAAAGAACTCTGTCTTCAGTACCCCTGGGCCAAGAACTCCGTCATCAGTACCCCTGGGCCAAGAACTCTGTCATCAGTACCCCTGGGCCAAGAACTCTGTCATCAGTACCCCTGGACCAAGAACTCTGTCTTCAGTACCCCTGGGCCAAGAACTCTGTCATCAGTACCCCTGGGCCAGGAACTCTGTCATCAGTACCCCTGGGCCAAGAACTCTGTCATCAGGACCCCTGGGCCAAGAACTCTGTCATCAGGACCCCTGGGCCAAGAACTCTCTCTTCAGTACCCCTAGGCCAGAACTCTGTCATCAGGACCCCTGGGCCAAGAACTCTGTCATCAGTACCCCTGGGCCAAGAACTCTGTCATCACTACCCCTGGGCCAAGAACTCTCTCTTCAGTACCCCTGGGCCAAGAACTCTGTCATCAGGACCCCTGGGCCAAGAACTCTGTCATCAGTACCCCTGGGCCAAGAACTCTGTCATCAGTACCCCTGGGCCAAGAACTCTGTCTTCAGTACCCCTGGGCCAAGAACTCTGCCATCAGTACCCCACGGGCAAGAACTCTGTCATCAGTACCCCAGGGCGAAGAACTCTGTCATCAGTACCCCTGGGCCAAGAACCCTGTCTTCAGTACCCCTGGGCCAAGAACTCTGTCATCAGTACGCCAGAGCCAAGAACTCTGTCATCAGTACCCCTGGGCCAAGAACTCTGTCATCAGTACCCCTGGGCCAAGAACTCTGTCATCAGTACCCCTGGGCCAAGAACTCTGTCTTCAGTACCCCTGGGCTAAGAACTCTGTCTTCAGTACCCCTGGGCCAAGAAGTCTGTCATCAGTACCCCTGGGCCAAGAACTCTGTCATCGGTACCCCTGGGCCAAGAACTCTGTCTTCAGTACCCCTGGGCCAAGAACTCTGTCATCAGTACCCCCGGGCCAAGAACTCTATCATCAGTTCCCCTGGGCCAAGAACTCTGTCTTCAGTACCCCAGGGCCAAGAACTCTGTCCTCAGTACACCTGGGCCAAGAACTCTGTCATCAGTACCCCTGGGCCAAGAGCTCTGTCTTCAGTACCCCTGGGCCAAGAACTCTGTCTTCAGTACCCCTGGGCCAAGAACTCTGTAATCAGTACCCCTGGGCCAAGAACTCTCTCTTCAGTACCCCTGGGCCAGGAACTCTGTCATCAGGACCCCTGGGCCAAGAACTCTGTCATCAGTACCCCTGGGCCTAGGACTCTGTCATCAGTACCCCTGGGCCAAGAACTCTGTCTTCAGTACCCCTGGGCCAAGAACTCTGTCATCAGTACCCCTGGGCCAACAACTCTGTCATCAGTACCCCTGGGCCAAGAACTCTGCCATCAGTACCCCTGGGCCAAGAACTCTGTCATCAGTACCCCTGGGCCAAGAACTCTGTCATCCGTACCCCTGGGCAAAGAACTCTGTCATCCGTACCCCTGGGCCAAGAACTCTGTCTTCAGTACCCCTGGGCCAAGAACTCTGTCTTCAGTACCCCTGGGCCACGAACTCTGTCTTCAGTACCCCTGGGCAAAGAGCTCTGTCATCAGTACACCTGGGCCAAGAACTCTGTCATCAGTACCCCTGGGCCAAGAATTCTGTCATCAGTACCCCTGGGCCAAGAACTCTGTCATCAGTACCCCTGGGCCAAGAACTCTGTCTTCAGTACCCCTGGGCCAAGAACTCTGTCATCAGTACCCCTGGGCCAAGAACTCTGTCATCAGTACCCCTGGGCCAGGAACTCTGTCATTAGTACCCCTGGGCCAAGAACTCTGCCTTCAGTACCCCTGGGCCAAGAACTCTGTCTTCAGTACCCCTGGGCCAAGAACTCTGTCATCAGTACCCCTGGGCCAAGAACTCTGTCATCAGTACCCCAGGGCCAATAGCTCTGTCTTCAGTACCCCAGGGCCAAGAACTCTGTCATCAGTACCCCTGGGCCAAGAACTCTGTTTTCAGTACCCCCAGGCCAAGAACTCTGTCTTCAGTACCCCTGGGCCAAGGGCTCTGTCATCAGGACCCCTGGTCCAAGAACTCTGTCATCAGTACCCCTGGGCCAAGAACTCTGTCATCAGTACCCCTGGACCAAGAACTCTGTCTTCAGTACCCCTGGGCCAAGAACTCTGTCATCAGTACCCCAGGGCCAAGAACTCTGTCATCAGTACCCCAGGGCGAAGAACTCTGTCACCAGTACCCCTGGGCCAAGAGCTCTGTCTTCAGTACCCCTGGGCCAAGAACTCTGTCATCAGTACCCCAGAGCCAAGAACTCTGTCTTCAGTACCCCTGGGCCAACAACTCTGTCATCAGTACCCCTGGACCAAAAACTCTGTCATCAGTACCCCTGGGCCAAGAACTCTGTCCTCAGTACCCCTGGGCCAAGAACTCTGTCATCGGTACCCCTGGGCCAAGAAGTCTGTCATCAGTACCCCTGGGCCAAGAACTCTGTCATCGGTACCCCTGGGCCAAGAAGTCTGTCATCAGTACCCCTGGGCCAAGAACTCTGTCATCAGTACCCCTGGGCCAAGAACTCTGTCATCAGTACCCCTGGGACAAGAACTCTGTCTTCAGTACCCCTGGGCCAAGGACTCTGTCTTCAGTACCCCAGGGCCAAGAACTCTGTCATCGGTACACCTGGGCCAAGAACTCTGTCATCAGTACCCCTGGGCGGAGGGCTCTCTCATCAGTACCCCTGGGCCAAGAACTCTGTCATCGGTACCCCTGGGCCAAGAAGTCTGTCATCAGTACACCTGGGCCAAGAACTCTGTCATCAGTACCCCTGGGCCAAGAGCTCTCTCATCAGTACCCCTGGGCCAAGAACTCTGTCTTCAGTACCCCTGGGCCAAGAACTCTGTCATCAGGACCCCTGGGCCAAGAACTCTGTCATCAGTACCCCTGGGCCAAGAGCTCTGTCTTCAGTACCCCTGGGCCAAGAGCTCTGTCATCAGGACCCCTGGGCCTAGAACTCTGTCATCAGTACCCCTGGGCCAAGAACTCTGTCTTCAGTACCCCTGGGCCAAGAACTCTGTCATCAGTACCCCTGGGCCAACAACTCTGTCATCAGTACCCCTGGGCCAAGAACTCTGTCATCAGTACCCCTGGGCCAAGAACTCTGTCATCAGTACCCCTGGGCCAAGAACTCTGTCTTCAATACCCCTGGGCCAAGAACACTGTCATCAGTACCCCTGGGCCACGAACTCTGTCATCAGTACCCCTGGGCCAAGAACTCTGTCTTCAGTACCCCTGGGCCAAGCACTCTGTCTTCAGTACCCCTGGGCCAAGAACTCTGTCATCAGTACCCCAGGGCCAAGAACTCTGTCATCAGTACCCCAGGGCGAATGACTCTGTCATCAGTACCCCTGGGCCAAGAACTCTGTCTTCAGTACCCCTGGGCCAAGAACTCTGTCATCCGTACCCCTGGACCAAGAACTCTGTCATCAGTACCCCTGGACCAAGAGCTCTGTCTTCAGTACCCCTGGGCCAAGAACTCTTTCATCAGTACCCCAGGGCCAAGAACTCTGTCATCAGTACCCCAGGGCGAAGAACTCTGTCATCAGTACCCCTGGGCCAAGAACTCTGTCTTCAGTACCCCTGGGCCAAGAACTCTGCCATCAGTAGGCCTGGGCCAACAACTCTGTCATCAGTACCCCTGGGCCAAAACCTCTGTCATCAGTACCACTGGGCCAAGAACTCTGTCTTCAGTACCCCTGGGCCAAGAACTCTGTCATCGGTACCCCTGGGCCAAGAAGTCTGTCATCAGTACCCCTGGGCCAAGAACTCTGTCATCGGTACCCCTGGGCCAAGAAGTCTGTCATCAGTACCCCTGGTCCAAGAACTCTGTCATCAGTACCCCTGGGACAAAAACTCTGTCTTCAGTACCCCTGGGCCAAGGACTCTGTCTTCAGTACCCCAGGGCCAAGAACTCTGTCATCAGTACACCTGGGCCAAGAACTCTGTCATCAGTACCCCTGGGCCAAGAGCTCTCTCATCAGTACCCCTGGGCCAAGAACTCTGTCTTCAGTACCCCTGGGCCAAGAACTCTGTAATCAGTACCCCTGGGCCAAGAACTCTCTCATTTCAGTACCCCTGGGCCAGGAACTCTGTCATCAGGACCCCTGGGCCAAGAACTCTGTCACCGGTACCCCTGGGCCTAGAACTCTGTCATCAGTACCCCTGGGCCAAGAACTCTGTCATCAGTACCCCTGGGCCACGAACTCTGTCATCAGTACCCCTGGGCCAAGAACTCTGTCTTCAGTACCCCTGGGCCAAGCACTCTGTCTTCAGTACCCCTGGGCCAAGAACTCTGTCATCAGTACCCCAGGGCCAAGAACTCTGTCATCAGTACCCCAGGGCGAATGACTCTGTCATCAGTACCCCTGGGCCAAGAACTCTGTCTTCAGTACCCCTGGGCCAAGAACTCTGTCATCCGTACCCCTGGACCAAGAACTCTGTCATCAGTACCCCTGGACCAAGAGCTCTGTCTTCAGTACCCCTGGGCCAAGAACTCTTTCATCAGTACCCCAGGGCCAAGAACTCTGTCATCAGTACCCCAGGGCGAAGAACTCTGTCATCAGTACCCCTGGGCCAAGAACTCTGTCTTCAGTACCCCTGGGCCAAGAACTCTGCCATCAGTAGGCCTGGGCCAACAACTCTGTCATCAGTACCCCTGGGCCAAAACCTCTGTCATCAGTACCACTGGGCCAAGAACTCTGTCTTCAGTACCCCTGGGCCAAGAACTCTGTCATCGGTACCCCTGGGCCAAGAAGTCTGTCATCAGTACCCCTGGGCCAAGAACTCTGTCATCGGTACCCCTGGGCCAAGAAGTCTGTCATCAGTACCCCTGGTCCAAGAACTCTGTCATCAGTACCCCTGGGACAAAAACTCTGTCTTCAGTACCCCTGGGCCAAGGACTCTGTCTTCAGTACCCCAGGGCCAAGAACTCTGTCATCAGTACACCTGGGCCAAGAACTCTGTCATCAGTACCCCTGGGCCAAGAGCTCTCTCATCAGTACCCCTGGGCCAAGAACTCTGTCTTCAGTACCCCTGGGCCAAGAACTCTGTAATCAGTACCCCTGGGCCAAGAACTCTCTCATTTCAGTACCCCTGGGCCAGGAACTCTGTCATCAGGACCCCTGGGCCAAGAACTCTGTCACCGGTACCCCTGGGCCTAGAACTCTGTCATCAGTACCCCTGGGCCAAGAACTCTGTCTTCAGTACCCCTGGGCCAAGAACTCTGTCATCAGTACCCCTGGGCCAACAACTCTGTCATCAGTACCCCTCGGCCAAGAACTCTGTCATCAGTACCCCTGGGCCAAGAACTCTGTCATGAGTACCCCTGGGCCAAGAACTCTGTCTTCAATACCCCTGGGCCAAGAACACTGTCACCAGTACCCCTGGGCCACGAACTCTGTCTTCAGTACCCCTGGGCCAAGAACTCTGTCTTCAGTACCCCTGGGCCAAGAACTCTGTCTTCAGTACCCCTGGGCAGAGAGCTCTGTCATCAGTACCCCTGGGCCAACAACTCTGTCATCAGTACCCCTGGGCCAAGAATTCTGTCTTCAGTACCCCTGGGCCAAGAACTCGGTCATCAGTACCCCTGGGCCAAGAACTCTGTCTTCAGTACCCCTGGGCCAAGAAGTCTGTCATCAGTACCCCTGGGCCAAGAACTCTGTCATCAGTACCCCTGGGCCAAGAACTCTGTCATCAGTACCCCTGGGCCAAGAACTCTGCCTTCAGTACCCCTGGGCGAGGAACTCTGTCTTCAGTACCCCTGGGCCAAGAACTCTGTCATGAGTACCCCTGGGCCAAGAACTCTGTCATCAGTACCCCAGGGCCAAGAGCTCTGTCTTCAGTACCCCAGGGCCAAGAACTCTGTCATCAGTACTACTGGGCCAAGAACCCTGTCATCAGTAGCCCTCGGCCAAGAACTCTGTCATCGGTACCCCTGGGCCAAGAACTCTGTCTTCAGTACCCCTTGGCAAAGAACTCTGTCATCAGTACCCCTGGGCCAAGAAATCTGTCTTCAGTACCCCTGGGCCAAGAAGTCTCTCATCAGTACCCCTGGGCGAAGAACTCTGTCATCAGTACCCCTGGGCCAAGAACTCTGTCTTCAGTACCCCTGGGCCAAGAACTCTGTCATCAGTACCCCTGGGCCAAGAACTCTGCCTTCAGTACCCCTGGGCGAAGAACTCTGTCTTCAGTACCCCTGGGCCAAGAACTCTGTCATGAGTACCCCTGGGCCAAGAACTCTGTCATCAGTACCCCAGGGCCAAGAGCTCTGTCTTCAGTACCCCAGGGCCAAGAACTCTGTCATCAGTACCCCTGGGCGGAGAACTCTGTCTTCAGTACCCCTGGGCCAAGAACTCTGTCATCAGTACTACTGGGCCAAGAACCCTGTCATCAGTACCCCTCGGCCAAGAACTCTGTCATCGGTACCCCTGGGCCAAGAACTCTGTCTTCAGTACCCCTTGGCAAGGAACTCTGTCATCAGTACCCCTGGGCCAAGAAATCTGTCTTCAGTACCCCTGGGCCAAGAAGTCTCTCATCAGTACCCCTGGGCGAAGAACTCTGTCATCAGTACCCCTGGGCCAAGAAGTCTGTCTTCAGTACCCCTGGGCCAAGAACTCTGTCTTCAGTACCCCTGGGCCAAGAACCCTGTCATCAGTACCCCTGGGCCAAGAACTCTGTCATCCGTACCCCTGGGCCAGGAACTCTGTCATCGGTACCCCACGGCCAAGAACTCTGTCTTCAGTACCCCTGGGCCAAGAACTCTGTCATCAGTACCCCTGGGCCAAGTACTCTGTCATCAGTACCCCTGGGCCAAGAACTCTGTCTTCAGTACCCCTGGGCCAAGAACTCTGTCATCAGTACCCCAGGGCCAAGAACTCTGTCATCAGTACCCCTGGGCCAACAACTCTGTCATCAGTACCCCTGGGCCAAAGTCTCTGTCTTCAGTACCCCTGGGCCAAGAACTCTGTCTTCAGTACCCCTGGGCCAAGAACTCTGTAATCAGTACCCCTGGGCCAAGAACTCTCTCATTTCAGTACCCCTGGGCCAGGAACTCGGTCATCAGGACCCCTGGGCCAAGAACTCTGTCACCAGTACCCCTGGGCCTAGAACTCTGTCATCAGTACCCCTGGGCCAAGAACTCTGTCTTCAGTACCCCTGGGCCAAGAACTCTGTCATCAGTACCCCTGGGCCAACAACTCTGTCATCAGTACCCCTCGGCCAAGAACTCTGTCATCAGTACCCCTGGGCCAGGAACTCTGTCATCAGTACCCCTGGGCCAACAACTCTGTCCTCAGTACCCCTCGGCCAAGAACTCTGTCTTCAATACCCCTGGGCCAAGAACACTGTCACCAGTACCCCTGGGCCACGAACTCTGTCTTCAGTACCCCTGGGCCAAGAACTCTGTCTTCAGTACCCCTGGGCCAAGAACTCTGTCTTCAGTACCCCTGGGCAAAGAGCTCTGTCATCAGTACCCCTGGGCCAAGAACTCTGTCATCAGTACCCCTGGGCCAAGAATTCTGTCTTCAGTACCCCTGGGCCAAGAACTCGGTAATCAGTACCCCTGGGCCAAGAACTCTGTCTTCAGTACCCCTGGGCCAAGAAGTCTGTCATCAGTACCCCTGGGCCAAGAACTCTGTCATCAGTACCCCTGGGCCAAGAACTCTGTCATCAGTACCCCTGGGCCAAGAACTCTGCCTTCAGTACCCCTGGGCGAAGAACTCTGTCTTCAGTACCCCTGGGCCAAGAACTCTGTCATGAGTACCCCTGGGCCAAGAACTCTGTCATCAGTACCCCAGGCCCAAGAGCTCTGTCTTCAGTACCCCAGGGCCAAGAACTCTGTCATCAGTACTACTGGGCCAAGAACCCTGTCATCAGTAGCCCTCGGCCAAGAACTCTGTCATCGGTACCCCTGGGCCAAGAACTCTGTCTTCAGTACCCCTTGGCAAAGAACTCTGTCATCAGTACCCCTGGGCCAAGAAATCTGTCTTCAGTACCCCTGGGCCAAGAAGTCTCTCATCAGTACCCCTGGGCGAAGAACTCTGTCATCAGTACCCCTGGGCCAAGAACTCTGTCTTCAGTACCCCTGGGCCAAGAACTCTGTCATCAGTACCCCTGGGCCAAGAACTCTGCCTTCAGTACCCCTGGGCGAAGAACTCTGTCTTCAGTACCCCTGGGCCAAGAACTCTGTCATGAGTACCCCTGGGCCAAGAACTCTGTCATCAGTACCCCAGGGCCAAGAGCTCTGTCTTCAGTACCCCAGGGCCAAGAACTCTGTCATCAGTACCCCTGGGCGGAGAACTCTGTCTTCAGTACCCCTGGGCCAAGAACTCTGTCATCAGTACTACTGGGCCAAGAACCCTGTCATCAGTACCCCTCGGCCAAGAACTCTGTCATCGGTACCCCTGGGCCAAGAACTCTGTCTTCAGTACCCCTTGGCAAAGAACTCTGTCATCAGTACCCCTGGGCCAAGAAATCTGTCTTCAGTACCCCTGGGCCAAGAAGTCTCTCATCAGTACCCCTGGGCGAAGAACTCTGTCATCAGTACCCCTGGGCCAAGAAGTCTGTCTTCAGTACCCCTGGGCCAAGAACTCTGTCTTCAGTACCCCTGGGCCAAGAACCCTGTCATCAGTACCCCTGGGCCAAGAACTCTGTCATCCGTACCCCTGGGCCAGGAACTCTGTCATCGGTACCCCACGGCCAAGAACTCTGTCTTCAGTACCCCTGGGCCAAGAACTCTGTCATCAGTACCCCTGGGCCAAGTACTCTGTCATCAGTACCCCTGGGCCAAGAAATCTGTCATCAGTACCCCAGGGCCAAGTACTCTGTCATCAGTACCCCTGGGCCAAGAACTCTGTCATCAGTACCCCTGGGCCAAGAACTCTCTCTTCAGTACCCCTGGGCCAAGAACTCTGTCATCAGTACCCCTGGGCCAAGAACTCTGTCTTCAGTACCCCTGGGCCAAGAACCCTGTCTTCAGTACCCCTGGGCCAAGAACTCTGTCATCAGTACCCCTTGGCCAAGAACTCTGTCATCAGTACCCCTGGGCCAAGAACTCCGTCATCAGTACCCCTGTGCCAAGTACTCTGTCATCAGTACCCCTGGGCCAAGAACTCTGTCTTCAGTACCCCCGGGCCAAGAACTCTGTGATCAGTACCCCTGGGCCAAGAACTCTGTCATCAGTACCCCTGGGCCAACAACTCTGTCATCAGTACCCCTGGGCCAAGAACTCTGTCATCAGTACCCCTGGGCCAAGAACTCTGTCATCAGTACCCCTGGGCCAAGAACTCTGTTATCAGTACCCCTGGGCCAAGAACTCTGCCTTCAGTACCCCTGGGCGAAGAACTCTGTCTTCAGTACCCCTGGGCCAAGAACTCTGTCATGAGTACCCCTGGGCCAAGAACTCTGTCATCAGTACCCCAGGCCAAGAGCTCTGTCTCCAGTACCCCAGGGCCAAGAACTCTGTCATCAGTACCCCTGGGCGGAGAACTCTGTCTTCAGTACCCCTGGGCCAAGAACTCTGTCATCAGTACTACTGGGCCAAGAACCCTGTCATCAGTACCCCTCGGCCAAGAACTCTGTCATCGGTACCCCTGGGCCAAGAACTCTGTCTTCAGTATTCCTTGGTAAAGAACTCTGTCATCAGTACCCCTGGGCCAAGAAATCTGTCTTCAGTACCCCTGGGCCAAGAAGTCTCTCATCAGTACCCCTGGGCGAAGAACTCTGTCATCAGTACCCCTGGGCCAAGAACTCTGTCTTCAGTACCCCTTGGCCAAGAACTCTGTCTTCAGTACCCCTGGGCCAAGAACTCTGTCATCAGTACCCCTGGGCCAAGAACTCTGTCATCCGTACCCCTGGGCCAGGAACTCTGTCATTGGTACCCCACGGCCAAGAACTCTGTCTTCAGTACCCCTGGGCCAAGAACTCTGTCATCAGTACCCCTGGGCCAAGTACTCTGTCATCAGTACCCCTGGGCCAAGAACTCTGTCTTCAGTACCCCTGGGCCAAGAACTCTGTCATCAGTACCCCAGGGCCAAGAACTCTGTCATCAGTACCCCTGGGCCAACAACTCTGTCATCAGTACCCCTGGGCCAAAAACTCTGTCTTCAGTACCCCTGGGCCAAGAACACTGTCATCAGTAGCCCTGGGCCAAGAACTTAGTCATCAGTACCCCTGGGCCAAGTACTCTGTCATCAGTACCCCTGGGCCAAGAACTCTGTCTTCAGTACCCCGGGGCCGCGAACTCTGTCATCAGTAGCCCAGGGCCAAGTACTCTGTCATCAGTACCCCTGGGCCAACAACTCTGTCATCAGTACCCCTGGGCCAAGAACTCTCTCTTCAGTACCCCTGGGCCAAGAACTC
This sequence comes from Eutreptiella sp. 'Long Island Sound 2002', assembly GCA_964036045.1. Lineage (NCBI taxonomy): Eukaryota > Euglenozoa > Euglenophyceae > Eutreptiales > Eutreptiaceae > Eutreptiella > Eutreptiella sp. 'Long Island Sound 2002'. The sequence goes on along the minus strand of OZ038400.1, from coordinate 27,683,230 downwards.
TGTCATCAGTACCCCTGGGCCAAGAACTCTGTCATCAGTACCCCTGGGCCAAGAACTCTGTCTTCAGTACCCCTGGGCCAAGAAGTCTGTCTTCAGTACCCCTGGGCCAAGAACTCTGTCATCAGTACCCCTGGGCCAAGAACTCTGTCATCTGTACCCCTGGGCCAAGAACTCTCTCATTCGGTACCCCTGGGCCAAGAACTCTGTCTTCAGTACCCCTGGGCCAAGAACTCTGTCATCAGTACCCCTGGGCCAAGTACTATGTCATCAGTACCCCTGGGCCAAGAACTCTGTCTTCAGTACCCCCGGGCCAAGAACTCTGTGATCAGTACCCCAGGGCCAAGAACTCTGTCATCAGTACCCCTGGGCCAACAACTCTGTCATCAGTACCCCTGGGCCAAGAACTCTGTCATCAGTACCCCTGGGCCAAGAACTCTGTCATCAGTACCCCTGGGCCAGGTACTCTGTCATCAGTACCCCTGGACCAAGAACTCTGTCTTCAGTACCCCTGGGCCAAGAACTCTGTCTTCAGTATTCCTGGGCCAAGAGCTCTGTCATCAGTACCCCTGGGCAAAGAACTCTGTCTTCAGTACCCCTGGGTCAAGAACACTGTCTTCAGTACCCCTGGGCCAAGAACTCTGTCATCAGTACGCCTGGGCCAAGAACTCTGTCATCAGTACCCCTGGGCCGAGAACTCTGTCTTCAGGACCCCTGGGCCAAGAACTCTCTCATCAGTACCCCTGGGCCAAGAAATCTGTCATCAGTACCCCAGGGCCAAGAACTCTGTCATCAGTACCCCTGGGCCGAGAACTCTGTCTTCAGTACCCCTGGGCCAAGAACTCTGTCTTCAGTACCCCTGGGCCAAGAACTCTGTCTTCAGTACCCCTGGGCCAAGAACTCTGTCATGAGTACCCCTGGGCCAAGGAATCTTTCATCAGTACCCCTGGGCCAAGAATTCTGTCATCAGTACCCCTGGGCCGAGAACTCTGTCATCAGGACCCCTGGGCCAAGAACTCTGTCATCAGTACTCCTGGGCCAAGAACTCTGTCATCAGTACCCCTGGGCCAAAAACTCTGTCATCAGTACCCCTGGGCCAAGAACTCTGTCTTCAGTACCCCTGGGCCAAGAACTCTGTCATCAGTACCCCAGGGCCAAGAACTCTGGCATCAGTACCCCTGGGCAAAGAACTCTGTCATCAGTACCCCTGGGCCAAGAACTCTGTCATCAGTACCCCTGGGCCAAGAACTCTGTCATCAGTACCCCTGGGCCAAGAACTCTGTCTTCAGTACCCTTGGGCCAAGAACTCTGTCTTCAGTACCCCTGGGCCAAGAAGTCTGTCATCAGTACCCCTGGGCCGAGTACTCTGTCATCAGTACCCCTGGGCCAGGACCTCCGTCATCAGTACGCCTGGGCCAAGAACTCTGTCATCAGTACCCCTGGGCCAGGAACTCTGTCTTCAGTACCCCTGGGCCAAGAACTCTGTCATCAGTACCCCTGGGCCAAGAACTCTGTCATCAGTACCCCTGGGCCAAGAACTCTGTCATCAGTACCCCTGGGCCAAGAACTCTGTCATCAGTACCCCTGGGCCAAGAACTCTGTCATCAGTACCCCAGGGCCGAGAACTCTGTCTTCAGTACCCCTGGGCCAAGAACTCTGTCATCAGTACCCCTGGACCAAGAACTCTGTCTGCAGTACCCCTGGGCCAAGAACTCTGTCTTCAGTACCCCTGGGCCAAGAACTCTGTCATCAGTACCCCTGGGCCAAGAACTCTGTCATCAGTACCCCTGGGCCAAGAACTCTGTCATCAGTACCCCAGGGCCGAGAACTCTGTCTTGAGTACCCCTGGGCCAAGAACTCTGTCATCAGTACCCCTGGGCCAAGAACTCTTTCTGCAGTACCCCTGGGCCAAGAACTCTGTCTTCAGTACCCCTGGGCCAAGAACTCTGTCATCAGTACCCCTGGGCCAAGAACTCTGTCATCAGTACCCCTGGTCCAAGAACTCTGTCATCAGTACCCCTGGGCCAAGAACTCTGTCTTCAGGACCCCCTGGACAAGAACTCTGTCATCGGTACCCCTGGGCCAAGAACTCTGTCATCAGTACCCCTGGGCCAAGAACTCTGTCATCAGTACCCCAGAGCCAAGAACTCTGTCATCAGTACCCCAGGGCCAAGAACTCTGTCTTCAGTACCCCAGGGCCAAGAACTCTGTAATCAGTACCCCTGGGTCAAGAACTCTGTCATCAGTACCCCTTGGCCAAGAACTCTGTCATCAGTACCCCTTGGCCACGAAATCTGTCTTCAGTACCCCTGGGCCAAGAACTCTGTTCTCAGTACCCCTGGGCCGAGAACTCTGTCATCAGGACCCCTGGGCCAAGAACTCTGTCATCAGTACTCCTGGGCCAAGAACTCTGTCATCAGTACCCCTGGGCCAAGAACTCTGTCATCAGTACCCCTGGGCCAAGAACTCTGTCTTCAGTACCCCTGGGCCAAGAACTCTGTCATCAGTACCCCAGGGCCAAGAACTCTGGCATCAGTACCCCTGGGCAAAGAACTCTGTCATCAGTACCCCTGGGCCAAGAACTCTGTCATCAGTACCCCTGGGCCAAGAACTCTGGCATCAGTACCCCTGGGCCAAGAACTCTGTCTTCAGTACCCTTGGGCCAAGAACTCTGTCTTCAGTACCCCTGGGCCAAGAAGTCTGTCATCAGTACCCCTGGGCCGAGTACTCTGTCATCAGTACCCCTGGGCCAGGACCTCTGTCATCAGTACGCCTGGGCCAAGAACTCTGTCATCAGTACCCCCTGGGCCAGGAACTCTGTCTTCAGTACTCCTGGGCCAAGAACTCTGTCATCAGTACCCCTGGGCCAAGAACTCTGTCATCAGTACCCCTGGGCCAAGAACTCTGTCATCAGTACCCCTGGGCCAAGAACTCTGTCATCAGTACCCCTGGGCCAAGAACTCTGTCATCAGTACCCCAGGGCCGGGAACTCTGTCTTCAGTACCCCTGGGCCAAGAACTCTGTCATCAGTACCCCTGGGCCAAGAACTCTGTCTGCAGTACCCCTGGGCCAAGAACTCTGTCTTCAGTACCCCTGGGCCAAGAACTCTGTCATCAGTACCCCTGGGCCAAGAACTCTGTCATCAGTACCCCTGGGCCAAGAACTCTGTCATCAGTACCCCAGGGCCGAGAACTCTGTCTTCAGAACCCCTGGGCCAAGAACTCTGTCATCAGTACCCCTGGGCCAAGAACTCTTTCTGCAGTACCCCTGGGCCAAGAACTCTGTCTTCAGTACCCCTGGGCCAAGAACTCTGTCATCAGTACCCCTGGGCCAAGAACTCTGTCATCAGTACCCCTGGTCCAAGAACTCTGTCATCAGTACCCCTGGGCCAAGAACTCTGTCTTCAGGACCCCCGGGACAAGAACTCTGTCATCGGTACCCCTGGGCCAAGAACTCTGTCATCAGTACCCCTGGGCCAAGAACTCTGTCATCAGTACCCCAGAGCCAAGAACTCTGTCATCAGTACCCCAGGGCCAAGAACTCTGTCTTCAGTACCCCAGGGCCAAGAACTCTGTAATCAGTACCCCTGGGTCAAGAACTCTGTCATCAGTACCCCATGGCCAAGAACTCTGTCATCAGTACCCCTTGGCCACGAAATCTGTCTTCAGTACCCCTGGGCCAAGAACTCTGTTCTCAGTACCCCTGGGTCAAGAACTCTGTCATCAGTACCCCTTGGCCAAGAACTCTGTCATCAGTACCCCTTTGCCACGAAATCTGTCTTCAGTACCCCTGGGCCAAGAACTCTGTTCTCAGTACCCCTGGGTCAAGAACTCTGTCATCAGTACCCCTTGGCCAAGAACTCTGTCATCAGTACCCCTTGGCCACGAAATCTGTCTTCAGTACCCCTGGGCCAAGAACTCTGTTCTCAGTACCCCTGGGTCAAGAACTCTGTCATCAGTACCCCTTGGCCAAGAACTCTGTCATCAGTACCCCTTGGCCACGAAATCTGTCTTCAGTACCCCTGGGCCAAGAACTCTGTTCTCAGTACCCCTGGGTCAAGAACTCTGTCATCAGTACCCCTGGCGAACAACTCTGTCATCAGTACCCCTGGGCCAAGAACTCTGTCTTCAGTACCACTGGGCCAAGAACACTGACACCAGTACCCCTGGGCCAAGAACTCTGTCATCAGTACCCCTGGGCCAAGTACTCTGTCATCAGTACCCCTGGGGCAAGAACTCTGTCTTCAGTACCCCTGGGCGAAGAACTCTGTCATCAGTACCCCTGGGCCAAGAACTCTGTCATCAGTACCCTTGGGCCAAGAACACTGTCATCAGTACCCCTGGGCCAAGAAGTCTGTCTTCAGTACTCCTGGGTTTAGAACTCTGTCATCAGTACCCCTGCGCCAAGAACTCTATCATCAGTACCCCTGGGCCAAGAACTCTGTCATCAGTACCCCTGGGCCAAGAACTCTGTCATCAGTACCCCTAGGCCAAGAACTCTGCCTTCAGTACCCCTGGGCCAAGAACTCTGTCTTCAGTACCCCTGGGCCAAGAACTCTGTCATGAGGACCCCTGGGCCAAGAACTCTGTCATCAGTACCCCTGGACCCAGGACTCTGTCTTCAGTACCCCCGGGGCAAGAACTCTGTCATCAGTACCGGAGGGCGAAGAACTCTGTCTTCAGTACCCCAGGGCCAAGAACTCTGTCATCAGTACCCCTGGGCCAAGAACTCTGTCTTCAGTACCCCTGGGCCAAGAACTCTGTCATCAGTACCCCTGGGCCAAGAACTCTGTCATCAGTACCCCTGGGCCAAGTACCCTGTCATCAGTACCCCTAGGCCAAGTAGTCTGTCATCAGTACCCCTGGGCCAAGAAATCTGTCTTCAGTACTCCTGGGTTTAGAACTCTGTCATCAGTACCCCTGGGCCAAGAACTCTATCATCAGTACCCCTGGGCCAAGAACTCTGTCTTCAGTGCCCCTGGGCCAAGTACTCTGTCTTCAGTACCCCTGGGCGAAGAACTCTGTCATCAGTACCCCTGGGCCAAGAACTCTGTCATCCGTACCCCTGGGCCAAGAACTCTGTCATCGGTACCCCTGGGCCAAGAACTCTGTCTTCAGTACCCCTGGGCCAAGAACTCTGTCATCAGTACCCCAGGGCCAAGAACTCTGTCATCAGTACCCCTGGGCGAACAACTCTGTCATCAGTACCCGTGGGCCAAGAACTCTGTTTTCAGTACCCCTGGGCCAAGAACACTGTCATCAGTACCCCTGGGCCAAGAACTCTGTCATCAGTACCCCTGGGCCAGGTACTCTGTCATCAGTACCCCTGGGGCAAGAACTCTGTCTTCAGTACCCCTGGGCCAAGAACTCTGTCATCAGTACCCCTGGGCCAAGAACTCTGTCATCAGTACCCCTGGGCCAAGAACTCTGTCTTCAGTACTCCTGGGTTCAGAACTCTGTCATCAGTACCCCTGGGCCAAGAGCTCTATCATCAGTACCCCTGGGCCAAGAACTCTGTCTTCAGTACCCCTGGGCCAACAACTCTGTCTTCAGTACCCCTGGGCCAAGAACTCTGTCATCAGTACCCCTGGGCCAAGAACTCTGTCATCAGTACCCCTTGGGCCAAGAACACTGTCATCAGTACCGCTGGGCCAGCAACTCTGTCATCAGTACCTCTGGGCCAAGAACTCTGTCTTCAGTACCCCTCGGCCAAGAACTCTGTCATTAGTACCCCTGGGCCAAGAACTCTGTCATGAGTACCCCTGGGCCAAGAACACTGTCATCAGTATCCCTGGGCCAAGAACTCTTCCTTCAGTACCCCTGGGCCAAGAACTCTGTCATCAGTACCCCTGGGCCAAGAACTCTATTATCAGTACCTCTGGGCCAAGAACTCTGTCTTCAGTACCCCTGGGCCAAGAACTCTGTCATCAGTACCCCTGGGCCAAGAACTCTGTCATCAGTACCCCTGGGCCAAGAACACTGTCATCAGTACCCCTGGACCAACAACTCTGTCATCAGTACCCCTGGGCCAGAAACTCTGTCTTCAGTACCCCTGGGCCAAGAACTCTGTCATCAGTACCCCTGGGCCAAGAACTCTGTCATCAGTACCCCTGGGCCAAGAACTCTGTCATCAGTACCCCTGGGCCAAGAACTCTGTCTTCAGTACCCCTGGGCCAAGAACTCTGTCATCGGTACCCCTGGGCCAAGAGCTCTGTCATCCGCAACCCTGGGCCAAGAACTCTGTCATCGGTACCCCTGGGCCAAGAACTCTGTCATCAGTACCCCTGAGCCAAGAACTCTGTTTTCAGTACCCCTGGGCCAAGAACTCTGTCATCAGTACCCCTGGGCCAAGAACTCTGTCTTCAGTACCCCTGGGCCAAGAACTCTGTCATCAGTACCGCAGGGCCAAGAACTCTGTCATCAGTACCCCTGGGCCAACAACTCTGTCATCAGAACCCCTGGGCCAAGAACTCTGTCATCAGTACCTCTCGGCCAAGAACTTCGTCATCAGTACCCCTGGGCCAAGTACTCTGTCATCAGTACCCCTGGGCCAAGAACTCTGTCTTCAGTACCCCTGGGCCAAGAACTCTGTCTTCAGTACCCCTGGGCCAAGAACTCTGTCATCAGTACCCCTGGGCCAAGAACTCTGTCATCAGTACCCCTGGGCCAAGAACTCTGTCTTCAGTACCCCCGGGTTAAGAACTCTGTCATCAGTACCCCTAGGCCAAGAACTCTGTCATCAGGACCCCTGGGCCAAGAACTCTGTCATCAGTACCCCTGGGGCGAGAACTCTGTCATCAGGACCCCTGGGCCAAGAACTCTGTCATCAGTACCCCTGGGCCAAGAACTCTGTCTTCAGTACCCCCGGGCCAACAACTCTGTCATCAGTACCCCTGGGCCAAGGACTCTGTCATGAGTACCCCTGGGCCAAGAACTCTGTCATCAGTACCCCTGGGCCAAGAAGTCTGTCTTCAGTACCTCTGGGCCAAGAACTCCGTCATCAGTACCCCTGGGCCAAGTACTCTGTCATGAGTACCCTGGGCCAAGAACTCTGTCATCAGTACCCCTGGGCCAAGAACTCTGTCATCAGTACCCCTGGGCCGAGAACTCTGTCATCAGGACCCCTGGGCCAAGAACTCTGTCATCAGTACCCCTGGGCCAGGAACTCTGTCTTCAGTACCCCTGGTCCGAGAACTCTGTCATCAGTACCCCTGGGCCAAGAACTCTGTCATCAGTACCCCTCGGCCACAAACTCTGTCATCAGTACCCCTGGGCCAAGAACTCTGTCATCAGTACCCCTGGGCCAAGAGCTCTGTCTTCAGTACCCCTGGGCCAAGAACTCTGTCATCAGTACCCCAGGGCCAAGAACTCTGTCTTCAGTACCCCAGGGCCAAGAACTCTGTCATCAGTACCCCTGGGCCAAGAACTCTGTCTTCAGTACCCCTGGGCCAAGAACTCTGTCATCAGTACTCCTGGGCCAAGAACCCTGTCATCAGTACCCCTGGGCCAAGAACTTTGTCTTCAGTACCCTTGGGCCAAGAACTCTGTCTTCAGTACCCCTGGGCCAAGAACTCTGTCATCAGTACCCCTGGGCCAAGTACTCTGTCATCAGTACCCCTGGGCCACGACCTCTGTCATCAGTACCCCTAGGCCAAGAACTCTGTCATCAGTACCCCTGGGCCAAGAAATCTGTCTTCAGTACCCCTGGGCCAAGAACTCTGTCATCAGTACCCCTGGGCCAAGAACTCCGTCATCAGTACCCCTGGGCCAAGAACTCTGTCTTCAGTACCCCTGGGCCAAGAACTCTGTCTTCAGTACCCCTGGGCCAGGAACTCTGTCATCAGTACCCCTGGGCCAATAACTCTGTCATCAGTACCCCTGGGCCAAGAACTCTGTCATCAGTACCCCTGGGCCGAGAGCTCTGTCTTCAGTACCCCAGGGCCAGGAACTCTGTCATCAGTACCCCTGGGCCAAGAGCTCTGTCTTCAGTACCCCTGGGCCAAGAACTCTGTCATCAGTACCCCTGGGCCAAGAACTCTGTCATCAGTACCCCAGGGCCAAGAACTCTGTCATCAGTACCCCTGGGCCAAGAACTCTGTCACCAGTACCGCTGGGCCAAGAACTCTGTCATCAGTACCCCTGGGCCAAGAACTCTGTCATCAGTACCCCTGGGCCAAGAACTCTGTCATCGGTACCCCTGGGCCAAGAACTCTGTCATCAGTACCCCTGGGCCAAGAACTCTGTCATCAGTACCCCTGGGCCAAGAACTCTGTCATCAGAACCCCAGGGCCAAGAACTCTGTCATCAGTGGCCCTGGGTCAAGAACTCTGTCTTCAGTACCCCTGGGCCAAGAACTCTGTCAGAAGTACCTCTGGGCCAAGAACTCTCTCATCAGCACCCCTGGGCCAAGAACTCTGTCAGCAGTATCCCAGGGCCAAGAACTCTGTCATCAGTACCCCAGGGCCAAGAACTCTGTCTTCAGTACCCGAGGGCCAAGAACTCTGTCATCGGTACCCTTGGGCCAAGAACTCTGTCATCAGTACCCCTGGGCCAAGAACTCTCTCATCAGTACCCCTGGGCCATGAACTCTGACAGCAGTACCCCAGGGCCAAGAACTCTGTCATCAGTGCCCCAGGGCCGAGAACTCTGTCTTCAGTACTCCAGGGCCAGGAACTCTGTCATCAGTACCCCTGGGCCAAGAACTCTGTCTTCAGTACCCCTGGGCCAAGAACTTTGTTTTCAGTACCCCTGGGCCAAGAACTCTGTCATCAGTACCCCAGGGCCAAGAACTCTGTCATCAGTACCCCTGGGCTAAGAACTCTGTCATCAGTACCCCTGGGCCAAGAGCTCTGTCATCAGTACCCTGGGCCAAGAACTCTGTCTTCAGTACCCCTGGGCCAAGAACTCTGTCATCGGTACCCCTGGGCCAAGAACTCTGTCATCAGTACCCCTGGACCAAGAACTCTGTCATCAGTACCCCTGGGCCAAGAACTCTGTCATCAGTACCCCAGGGCCAAGAACTCTGTCATCAGTACCCCAGGGCCAAGAACTCTTTCTTCAGTACCCCTGGGCCAAGGGCTCTGTCATGAGTACCCCTGGGCCAACAACTCTCTCATCAGTACCCCTGGGCCAAGAACTCTATCATCAGTACCCCTGGGCCAAGAACTCTGTCATCAGTACCCCTGGGCCAAGAACTCTGTCGCCAGTACCCCTGGGCCAAGAACTCTGTCATCGGTACCCCTGGGCCAAGAACTCTGTCATCAGTACCCCTGGGCCAAGAAATCTGTCATCAGTACCCCTGGGTCACAAACTCTGTCAGCAGTACCCGAGGGCCAAGAACTCTGTCATCAGTACCCCAGGGCCAAGAACTCTGTCTTCAGTACCCCAGGGCCAAGAACTCTGTCATCGGTACCCCTGGGCCAGGAACTCTGTCATCAGTACCCCTGGGCCAAGAGCTCTGTCATCAGTACCCCTGGGCCATGAACTCTGTCTTCAGTACCCCTGGGCCAAGAACTCTGTCATGAGGACCGCTGGGCCAAGAGCTCTGTCATCAGTACCCCTGGGCGAAGAACTCTGTCATCAGTACCTCTGGGCCAAGAACTCTGTCATCCGTACCCCTGGGCCAAGAACTCTGTCTTCAGTACCCCTTGGCCTAGAACTCTGTCTTCAGTACCCCTGGGCCAAGAACTCTGTCATCAGTACCCCTGGGCCAAGAACTCTGTCATCAGTACCCCTTGGCCAAGAACTCTGTCATCAGTACCCCTGTGCCAAGAACTCTGTCATCCGTACCCCTGGGCCAAGAACTCTGTCATCGGTACCCCTGGGCCAAGAACTCTGTCTTCAGTACCCCTTGGCCAAGAACTCTGTCTTCAGTACCCCTGGGCCAAGAACTCTGTCATCAGTACCCCTGGGCTAAGAACTCTGTCATCAGTACCCCTGGGCCAAGAACTCTGTCATCAGTACCCCTGGGCCAAGAACTCTGTCATCAGTACCGCTGGGCCAAGAACTCTGTCTTCAGTACCCCTGGGCCAAGAACTCTGTCTTCAGTACCCCTCGGCCAAGAACTCTGTGATCAGTACCCCTGGGCCAAGAACTCTGTCATCAGTACCCCTGGGCCAAGAAGTCTCTCATCAGTACCCCTGGGCCAAGAACTCTGTCATCAGTACCCCTGGGCCCAGAACTCTGTCATCAGTAGACCTGGGCCAAGAGCCCTGTCTTCAGTACCCCTGGGCCAAGAACTCTGTCACCTGTACCCCTGGGCCAAGTACTCTGTCTTCAGTACCCCTGGGCCAAGAACTCTTTCTTCAGTACCCCTGGGCCAAGAACTCTGTCTTCAGTACCCCTGGGTCAAGAACTCTCTCATCAGTACCCCTGGGCCAAGAACTCTGTCATCAGTAACCATGGGCCAAGTACTCTGTCATCAGTACCCCTGGGCCAGGAACTCTGTCTTCAGTACCCCTGGGCCAAGGACTCTGTCTCCAGTACCCCTGGGACAAGAACTCTGTCATCAGTACCCCTGGGCCAAGAACTCTGTCTTCGGTACCCCTGGGCCAAGAACTCGGTCTTCAGTACCCCTGGGCCAAGAACTCTGTCATCAGTACCCCTGGGGCAAGACCTCTGTCATCAGTACCAATGGCCCAAGTACTCTGTCATCAGTACCCCTGGGCCAAGAACTCTGTCATCAGTACCCCTGGGCCAAGAACTCTGTCATCAGTACCCCTGGGTCACGAGCTCTGTCAGCAGTACCCGAGGGCCAAGAACTCTGTCATCAGTACCCCAGGGCCAAGAACTCTGTCTTCAGTACCCCAGGGCCAAGAACTCTGTCATCGGTACCCCTGGGCCAGGAACTCTGTCATCAGTACCCCTGGGCCAAGAACTCTGTCATCAGTACCCCTGGGCCATGAACTCTGTCTTCAGTACCCCTGGGCAAAGAACTCTGTCATCAGGACCGCTGGGCCAAGAGCTCTGTCATCAGTACCCCTGGGCGAAGAACTCTGTCATCAGTACCCCTGGGCCAAGAACTCTGTCTTCAGTACCCCTTGGCCAAGAACTCTGTCTTCAGTACCCCTGGGCCAAGAACTCTGTCATCAGTACCCCTGGGCCAAGAACTCTGTCATCAGTAGCCCTGGGCCAAGAACTCTGTCATCAGTACCCTTGTGCCAAGAACTCTGTCATCCGTACCCCTGGGCCAAGAACTCTGTCATCGGTACCCCTGGGCCAAGAACTCTGTCTTCAGTACTCCTGGGCCAATAACTCTGTCTTCAGTACCCCTGGGCCAAGAACTCTGTCATCAGTACCCCTGGGCCAAGAACTCTGTCATCAGTACTCCTGGGCCAAGAACTCTGTCATCAGTACTCCTGGGCCAAGAACTCTGTCATCAGTACCGCTGGGCCAAGAACTCTGTCTTCAGTACCCCTGGGCCAAGAACTCTGTCTTCAGTACCCCTCGGCCAAGAGCTCTGTGATCAGTACCCCTGGACCAAGAACTCTGTCATCAGTACCCCTGGGCCAAGAAGTCTCTCATCAGTACCCCTGGGCCAAGAACTCTGTCATCAGTACCCCTGGGCCAAGAACTCTGTCATCAGTATCCCTGGGCCAAGAGCTCTGTCTTCAGTACCCCTGGGCCAAGAACTCTGTCACCTGTACCCCTGGGCCAAGTACTCTGTCTTCAGTACCCCTCGGCCAAGAACTCTTTCTTCAGTACCCCTGGGCCAAGAACTCTGTCTTCAGTACCCCTGGGTCAAGAACTCTCTCATCAGTACCCCTGGGCCAAGAACTCTGTCATCAGTAACCATGGGCCAAGTACTCTGTCATCAGTACCCCTGGGCCAGGAACTCTGTCTTCAGTACCCCTGGGCCAAGGACTCTGTCCCCAGTACCCCTGGGCGAAGAACTCGGTCATCAGTACCCCTGGGCCAAGAACTCTGTCTTCAGTACCCCTGGGCCAAGAACTCTGTCTTCAGTACCCCTGGGCCAAGAACTCTGTCATCAGTACCCCTGGACCAAGAACTCTGTCATCAGTACCCCTGGGCCAAGAACTCTGTCATCAGTACCCCTGTGCCAAGTACTCTGTCATCCGTACCCCTGGGCCAAGAACTCTGTCATCGGTACCCCTGGGCCAAGAACTCTGTCTTCAGTACCCCTGGGCCAAGAACTCTGTCTTCAGTACCCCTGGGCCGAGAACTCTGTCATCAGTACCCCTGGGCCAAGAAGTCTGTCATCAGCACCCCTGGGCCAAGAACTCTGTCATCAGTACCCCTGGGCCAAGAACTCTGTCATCAGTACTGCTGGGCCAAGAACTCTGTCTTCAGTACCCCTGGGCCAAGAACTCTGTCTTCAGTACCCCTCGGCCAAGAACTCTGTGATCAGTACCCCTGGGCCAAGAACTCTGTCATCAGTACCCCTGGGCCAAGAAGTCTCTCATCAGTACCCCTGGGCCAAGAACTCTGTCATCAGTACCCCTGGGCCAAGAACTCTGTCATCAGTACCCCTGGGCCAAGAACTCTGTCACCTGTACCCGTGGGCCAAGTACTCTGTCTTCAATACCCCTGGGCCAAGAACTCTTTCTTCAGTACCCCTGGGCCAAGAACTCTGTCTTCAGTACCCCTGGGTCAAGAATTGTCTCATCAGTACCCCTGGGCCAAGAACTCTGTCATCAGTAACCACGGGCCAAGTACTCTGTCATCAGTACCCCTGGGCCAGGAACTCTGTCTTCAGTACCCCTGGGCCAAGGACTCTGTCTCCAGTACCCCTGGGCCAGGAACTCTGTCATCAGTACCCCTGGGCCAAGAACTCTGTCTTCAGTACCCCTGGGCCAAGAACTCCGTCTTCAGTACCCCTGGGCCAAGAACTCTGTCATCAGTACCCCTGGGGCAAGACCTCTGTCATCAGTACCCCTGGGCCAAGTACTCTGTCATCAGTACCCCTGGGCCAAGAACTCTGTCTTCAGTACCCCTGGGCCAAGAACTCTGTCTTCAGTACCCCTTGGCCAAGAACTCTGTCTTCAGTACCCCTGGGGCAAGTACTCTGTCATCAGTACCCCTGGGCGCAGAACTCTGTCTTCAGTACCCCTGGGTCAAGAACTCTCTCATCGGTACCCCTGCGCCAAGTACTCTGTCTTCAGTACCCCTGGGCCAGGAACTCTGTCGTCAGTATCCCTGGGTCAAGAACTCTGTCTCCAGTACCCCTGAGCCAGAAAACTGTCATCAGGAACCCTGGGCCAAGAGCTCTGTCATCAGTACCCCTGGGCCAAGAGCTCTGTCTTCAGTACCCCAGGGCCAAGAACTCTGTCATCAGTACCCCTGGGCCAAGAACTCTGTCATCAGTACCCTGGGCCAAGAACTCTGTCATCAGTACACCTGGGCCAAGAACTCTGTCTTCAGTACCCCTGGGCCAAGAACTCTGTCTTCAGTACCCCTGGGCCAGGAACTCTGTCTTCAGTACCCCTGGGCCAAGAACTCTGTCATCAGTACCCCAGGGCCAAGAACACTGTCATCAGTACCCCTGGGCCAACAAGTCTGTCATCAGTACCCCTGGGCCAAGAACTCTGTCTTCAGTACCCCTGGGCCAAGAACTCTGTCATCAGTACCCCTGGGCCAAGAACTCTGTCATCAGTACCCCTTGGGCCAAGAACTCTGTCTTCAGTACCCCTGGGCCAAGAACTCTGTCTCCAGTACCCCTGGGCCAGTAACTCTGTCATCAGTACCCCAGGGGCAAGAACTCTGTCATCAGTACGCCTGGGCCAACAACTCTGTCATCAGTACCCCTGGGCCAAGAACTCTGTCATCAGTACCCCTGGGCCAAGAACTCTGTCATCAGTACCCCTGGGCCAAGTACTCTGTCATCAGTACCCCTGGGCCAGGAACTCTGTTTTCAGTACCCCTGGGCCAAGAACTCTGTCTTCAGTACCCCTGGGCCAAGAACTCTGTCATCAGTACCCCGGGGCCAAGAACTCTGTCATCAGTACCCCTGGGCCAAGAACTCTGTCTTCAGTACCCCTGGGTCAGGAACTCTGTCTTCAGTACCCCTGGGCCAGGAACTCTGTCATCTGGACCCCTGGGACAAGAACTCTGTCATCAGTACCCATGGGCTGAGAACTCTGTCATCAGGACCCCTGGGCCAAGAGCTCTGTCATCAGTACCCCTGGGCCAAGAACTCTGTCTTCAGTACCCCTGGGCCAAGAACACTGTCATCAGTACCCCCGGGCCAGGAACTCTGTCATCAGTACCCCTAGGCCAAGAACTCTGTCTCCAGTACCTCTGGGCCAAGAACTCTGTCTTAAGTACCCCTGGGCCAAGTACTCTGTCATGAGTACCCCTGGGCCAAGAACTCTGTCACCTGTACCCCTGGGCCAAGTACTCTGTCTTCAATACCCCTGGGCCAAGAACTCTTTCTTCAGTACCCCTGGGCCAAGAACTCTGTCTTCAGTACCCCTGGGTCAAGAATTCTCTCATCAGTACCCCTGGGCCAAGAACTCTGTCATCAGTAACCATGGGCCAAGTACTCTGTCATCAGTACCCCTGGGCCAGGAACTCTGTCTTCAGTACCCCTGGGCCAAGGACTCTGTCTCCAGTACCCCTGGGCCAGGAACTCTGTCATCAGTACCCCTGGGCCAAGAACTCTGTCTTCAGTACCCCTGGGCCAAGAACTCCGTCTTCAGTACCCCTGGGCCAAGAAATCTGTCATCAGTACCCCTGGGGCAAGACCTCTGTCATCAGTACCCCTGGGCCAAGTACTCTGTCATCAGTACCCCTGGGCCAAGAACTCTGTCTTCAGTACCCCTGGGCCAAGAACTCTGTCTTCAGTACCCCTTGGCCAAGAACTCTGTCTTCAGTACCCCTGGGGCAAGTACTCTGTCATCAGTACCCCTGGGCGCAGAACTCTGTCTTCAGTACCCCTGGGTCAAGAACTCTCTCATCGGTACCCCTGCGCCAAGTACTCTGTCTTCAGTACCCCTGGGCCAGGAACTCTGTCGTCAGTATCCCTGGGTCAAGAACTCTGTCTTCAGTACCCCAGGGCCAAGAACTCTGTCATCAGTACCCCTGGGCCAAGAACTCTGTCATCAGTACCCTGGGCCAAGAACTCTGTCATCAGTACACCTGGGCCAAGAACTCTGTCTTCAGTACCCCTGGGCCAAGAACTCTGTCTTCAGTACCCCTGGGCCAAGAACTCTGTCTTCAGTACCCCTGGGCCAAGAACTCTGTCATCAGTACCCCAGGGCCCAGAACACTGTCATCAGTACCCTCGGGCCAACAAGTCTGTCATCAGTACCCCTGGGCCAAGAACTCTGTGTTCAGTACCCCTGGGCCAAGAACTCTGTCATTAGTACCCCTGGGCCAAGAACTCTGTCATCAGTACCCCTTGGGCCAAGAACTCTGTCTTCAGTACCCCGGGGCCAATAACTCTGTCTCCAGTACCCCTGGGCCAGTAACTCTGTCATCAGTACCCCAGGGGCAAGAACTCTGTCATCAGTACGCCTGGGCCAACAACTCTGTCATCAGTACCCCTGGGCCAAGAACTCTGTCATCAGTACCCCTGGGCCAAGAACTCTGTCATCAGTACCCCTGGGCCAAGTACTCTGTCATCAGTACCCCTGGGCCAGGAACTCTGTCTTCAGTACCCCTGGGCCAAGAACTCTGTCTTCAGTACCCCTGGGCCAAGAACACTGTCATCAGTACCCCCGGGCCAGGAACTCCGTCATCAGTACCCCTGGGCCAAGAACTCTGTCTCCAGTACCTCTGGGCCAAGAACTCTGTCATCAGTACCCCTGGGCCAAGAACTCTGTCTTCAGTACCCCTGGGCCAAAAGCTCTGTCATCAGTACCCCTGATCCAAGAACTCTGTCATCAGTACCCCTGGGCCAGGAACTCTGTCTTCAGTACCCCTGGGCCAAGAACTCTGTCATCAGTACCCCTCGGCCAAGAACTCTGTCATCAGTACCCCTGGGCCACGAACTCTGTCATCAGGACCCCTGGGCCAAGAGCTCTGTCATCAGTACCCCTGGGCCAAGAACTCTGTCTTCAGTACCCCAGGGCCAGGAACTCTGTCATCAGTACCCCTGGGCCAAGAACTCTGTCATCAGGACCCCTGGGCCAAGAACTCTGTCTTCAGTACCCCTGGGCCAAGAACTCTGTCTCCAGTACCCCTGGGCCAAGAATTCTGTCATCAGTACCCCTGGGCCAAGAACTCCGTCATCAGTACCCCTGGGCCAGGAACTCTGTCGTCAGTACCCCTGGGTCAAGAACTCTGTCTTCAGTACCCCCGGGCCAAGAACTCTGTCTTCAGTACCCCTGGGCCAAGAACTCTGTCATCAGTACCCCTGGGCCAGGAACTCTGTCGTCAGTACCCCTGGGCCAAGAACTCTGTCTTCAGTACCCCTGGGCCAAGAACTCTGTCTTCAGTACCCCTGGGCCAAGAACTCTGTCATCAGTACCCCTGGGCCAAGAACTCTGTCATCAGTACCCCTGGGCCTAGAACTCTGTCTTCAGTACCCCTGGGTCAAGAACTCTGTCTTCAGTACCCCTGGGCCAAGAACTCTGTCATCGGGGCCCCTGGGCCAAGAACTCTGTCATCAGTACCCATGGGCTGAGAACTCTGTCATCAGGACCCCTGGGCCAAGAACTCTGTCATCAGTACCCCTGGGCCAAGAACTCTGTCTTCAGTACCCCTGGGCCAAGAACCCTGTCATCAGTACCCCGGGGCCAGGAACTCCGTCATCAGTACCCCTGGGCCAAGAACTCTGTCTCCAGTACCCCTGGGCCAAGAACTCTGTCTTAAGTACCCCTGGGCCAAGTACTCTGTCATGAGTACCCCTGGGCAAAGAACTCTGTCATCAGTACCCCTGAGCCGAGAACTCTGTCATCAGGACCCCTGGGCCAAGAACTCTGTCATCAGTACCCCTGGGCCAGGAACTCTGTCTTCAGTACCCCTGGGCCAAGAACTCTGTCATCAGTACCCCTGGGGCAAGAACTCTGTCATCAGTACCCCTGGGCCACGAACTCTGTCATCAGGACCCCTGGGCCAAGAGCTCTGTCATCAGTACCCCTGGGCCAAGAACTCTGTCTTCAGTACCCCAGGGCCAAGAACTCTGTCATCAGTACCCCTGGGCCAAGAACTCTGTCATCAGTACCCTGGGCCAAGAACTCTGTCTTCAGTACCCCTGGGCCAAGAACTCTGTCTTCAGTACCCCTGGGCCAAGAACTCTGTCATCAGTACCCCTGGGCCAAGAACTCCGTCATCAGTACCCCTGGGCCAGGAACTCTGTCGTCAGTACCCCTGGGTCAAGAACTCTGTCTTCAGTACCCCTGGGCCTGAAAACTGTCATCAGGACCCCTGGGCCAAGAGCTCTGTCATCAGTACCCCTGGGCCAAGAACTCTGTCTTCAGTACCCCAGGGCCAAGAACCCTGTCATCAGTACCCCTGGGCCAACAACTCTGTCATCAGTACCCTTGGGCCAAGAACTCTGTCATCAGTACCCCTGGGCCAAGAACTGTGTCATCTGTACCCCTGGGCCAAGTACTCTGTCATCAGTACCCCTGGGCCAAGAACTCTGTCTTCAGTACCCCTGGGCCAAGAACTCTGTCTTCAGTACCCCTGGGCCAAGACCTCTGTCATCAGTACCCCTGGGCCAAGAACTCTGTCATCAGTACCCCTGGGCCAAGAACTATGTCATCTGGACCCCTGGCCCAAGAACTCTGTCATCAGTACCCCTGGGCCGAGAACTCTGTCATCAGGACCCCTGGGCCAAGAACTCTGTCATCAGTACTCCTGTGCCAAGAACCCTGTCTTCAGTACCCCTGGGCCAAGAGCTCTGTCATCAGTACCCCTGGGCCAGGAGCTCCGTCATCAGTACCCCTGGGCCAAGAACTCTGTCCCCAGTACCCCTGGGCCAAGAACTCTGTCTTCAGTACCCCTGGGCCAAGTACTCTGTCATGAGTACCCCTGGGCCAAGAACTCTGTCATCAGTACCCCTGGGCCAAGAACTCTGTCATCAGTACCCCTGGGCCGAGAACTCTGTCATCAGGACCCCTGGGCGAAGAACTCTGTCATCAGTACCCCTGGGGCAGGAACTCTGTCTTCAGTACCCCTGGGCCAAGAACTCTGTCATCAGTACCCCTGGGCCAAGAACTCTGTCTTCAGTACCCCTGGGCCACGAACTCTGTCATCAGTACCCCTGGGCCAAAAACTCTGTCATCAGTACCCCTGGGCAAAGAACTCTGTCTTCAGTACCCCTGGGCCAAGAACTCTGTCATCAGTACCCCAGGGCCGAGAGCTCTGTCTTCAGTACCCCTGGGCCAAGAACTCTGTCATCAGTACCCCTGGGCCAAGAACTCTGTCTTGAGTACCCTTGGGCGGTGAACTCTGTCTTCAGTACCCCTGGGCCAAGAACTCTGTCATCAGTAGCCCTGGGCCAAGAACTCTGTCATCAGGACCCCTGGGCCAAGAGCTCTGTCATCAGTACCCCTGGGCCAAGAACTCTTTCTTCAGTACCCCAGGGCCAAGAACTCTGTCATCAGTACCCCTGGGCCAAGAACTCTGTCATCAGTACCCTGGGCCAAGAACTCTGTCATCAGTACCCCTGGGCCAAGAACTCTGTCTTCAGTACCCCTGGGCCAAGAACTCTGTCTTCAGTACCCCTGGGCCAAGAACTCTGTCATCAGTACCCCTGGGCCACGAACTCTGTCATCAGTACCCCTGGGCCAAGAACTCTGTCTTCAGTACCCCTGGGCCAAGAACTCTGTCATCAGTACCCCTGGGTCAAGAACACCGTAATCAGTACCCCTAGGCCAAGAACTCTGTCGTCAGTACCCCTGGGCCAAGAGCTCTGTCATCAGTACCCCTGGAGCAAGAACTCTGTCTTCAGTACCCCTGGGCCAAGAGCTCTGTCATCAGTACCCCTGGGCCAAGAACTCTGTCTTCAGTAACCCAGGGCCAAGAACTCTGTCATCAGTACCCCTGGGCCAAGAACTCTGTCATCAGTACCCTGGGGCAAGAACTCTGTCATCAGTACCCCTGGGCCAAGAACTCTGTCTTCAGTACCCCTGGGCCAAGAACTCTGTCTTCAGTACCCCTGGGCCAAGAACTCTGTCTTCAGTACCCCTGGGCCAAGAACTCTGTCATCAGTACCCCAAGGCCAAGATCACTGTCATCAGTACCTCTGGGCCAAGAACTCTGTCATCAGTACCCCTGGGCCAAGAACTCTGTCTTCAGTACCCCTTGGCCAAGAACTCTGTCATCAGTACCCCTGGGCCAAGAACTCTGTCATCAGTACCCCTTGGGCCACGAACTCTGTCTTCAGTACCCCTGGGCCAAGAACTCTGTCTCCAGTACCCCTGGGCCAAGAACTCTGTCATCGGTACCCCTGGGCCAAGAACTCTGTCATCAGTACCCCTGGGCCAAGAACTCTGTCATCAGTAACCCTGGGCCAAGAACTCTGTCTTCAGTACCCCTGGGCCAGGAACTCTGTCTTAAGTACCCCTGGGCCAAGAACTCTGTCATCAGTACCCCAGGGCCAAGAACTCTGTCATCAGTACCCCTGGGCCAACAACTCTGTCATCAGTACCCCTGGGCCAAGAACTCTGTCCTCAGTACCCCTGGGCCAAGAACTCTGTCATCAGTACCCCTGGGCCAAGTACTCTGTCATCAGTACCCCTGGGCCAAGAACTCTGTCTTCAGTACCCCTGGGCCAAGAACTCTGTCTTCAGTACCCCTGGGCCAAGAACTCTGTCAACAGTACCCCTGGGCCACGAACTCTGTCATCAGTACCCCTGGGCCAAGAACTCTGTCTTCAGTACCCCTGGGTCAAGAACTCTGTCTTCAGTACCCCTGGGCCAAGAACTCTGTCATCAGTACCCCTAGGCCAAGAACTCTGTCATCAGTACCCCTGGGCCAAGAACTCTGTCATCAGTACCCCTGGGCCGAGAACTCTGTCATCAGGACCCCTGGGCCAAGAACTCTGTCATCAGTACCCCTGGGCCAAGAACTCTGTCTTCAGTACCCCTGGGCCAGGAACCCTGTCATTAGTACCCCTGGGCCAAGAACTCCGTCATCAGTACCCCTGGCCCAAGAACTCTGTCTCCAGTACCCCTAGGCCAAGAACTCTGTCTTCAGTACCCCTGGGCCAAGTACTCTGTCATGAGTACCCCGGGGCCAAGAACTCTGTCATCAGTACCCCTGGGCCAAGAACTCTGTCATCAGTACCCCTGGGCCGAGAACTCTGTCATCAGGACCCCTGGGCCAAAAACTCTGTCATCAGTACCCCTGGGCCAGGAACTCTGTCCTCAGTACCCCTGGGCCAAGAACTCTGTCATCAGTACCCCTGGGCCAAGAACTCTGTCATCAGTACCCCTGGGCTGAGAACTCTGTCATCAGGACCCCTGGGTCAAGGTCTCTGTCATCAATACCCCTGGGCCAGGAACTCTGTCTTCAGTACCCCTGGGCCAAGAACTCTGTCATCAGTACACCTGGGCCAAGAACTCTGTCATCAGTACCCCTGGGCCAAGAACTCTGTCATCAGTACCCCTGGGCAAAGAACTCTGTCTTCAGTACCCCTGGGCCAAGAACTCTGTCATCAGTACCCCAGGGCCAATAACTGTGTCTTCAGTACCCCAGGGCCAAGAACTCTGTCATCAGTACCCCTGGGCCAAGAACTCTGTCTTCAGTACCCCTGGGCCAAGAACTCTGTCTTCAGTACCCTTGGGCCAAGAACCCTGTGGCCAGGACCCATCGGCCAAGAACTCTGTCATCAGTACCTCTGGGCCAAGTACTCTGTCATCAGTATCCCTGGGCCAGGAACTCTGTCATCAGAACCCCTAGGCCAGAACTCTGTCATCAGTACCCCTGGGCCAGGAAATCTGTCTTCAGTACCCCTAGGCCAAGAACGCGGTCATCAGTACCCCTGGGCCAAGAACTCCGTCATCAGTACCCCTGGGCCAAGAACTCTGTCGTCAGTACCCCTGGGCCAAGAACTCTGTCTTCAGTACCCCTAGGCCAAGAACTCTGTCATCCGTACCCCTGGGCCAAGAACTCTGTCTTCAGTACCCCTGGGTCAAGAACTCTGTCTTCAGTACCCCTGGCCCAAGAACTCTGTCATCAGTACCCCTAGGCCAAGAACTCTGTCATCAGTACCCCTGGGCCAAGAACTCTGTCATCAGTACCCCTGGGCCGAGAACTCTGTCATCAGGACCCCTGGGCCAAGAACTCTGTCATCAGTACCCCTGGGCCAAGAACTCTGTCTTCAGTACCCCTGGGCCAGGAACTCTGTCATTAGTACCCCTGGGCCAAGAACTCCGTCATCAGTACCCCTGGGCCAAGAACTCTGTCTTCAGTACCCCTAGGCCAAGAACTCTGTCTTCAGTACCCCTGGGCCAAGTACTCTATCATGAGTACCCCTGGGCCAAGAACTCTGTCATCAGTACCCCTGGGCCAAGAACTCTGTCATCAGTACCCCTGGGCCGAGAACTCTGTCATCAGTACCCCTGGGCCAAGAACTCTGTCATCAGTACCCCTGGGCCAGGAACTCTGTCCTCAGTACCCCTGGGCCAAGAACTCTGTCATCAGTACCCCTGGGCCAAGAACTCGGTCATCAGTACCCCTGGGCCGAGAACTCTGTCATCAGGACCCCTGGGCCAAGGTCTCTGTCATCAGTACCCCTGGGCCAGGAACTCTGTCTTCAGTACCCCTGGGCCAAGAACTCTGTCATCAGTACACCTGGGCCAAGACCTCTGTCATCAGTACCCCTGGGCCAAGAACTCTGTCATCAGTACCCCTGGGCAAAGAACTCTGTCTTCAGTACCCCTGGGCCAAGAACTCTGTCATCAGTACCCCAGGGCCAAGAACTCTGTCTTCAGTACCCCAGGGCCAAGAACTCTGTCATCAGTACCCCTGGGCGAAGAACTCTGTCATCAGTACCCCTGGGCCAAGAACTCTGTCTTCAGTACCCCTGGGCCAAGTACTCTGTCATCAGTACCCCTGGGCCAAGAACTCTGTCTTCAGTACCCCTGGGCCAAGAACTCTGTCTTCAGTACCCCTGGGCCAAGAACTCTGTCATCAGTACCCCTGGGCCACGAACTCTGTCATCAGTACCCCTGGGCCAAGAACTCTGTCTTCAGTACCCCTGGGTCAAGAACTCTGTCTTCAGTACCCCTGGCCCAAGAACTCTGTCATCAGTACCCCTAGGCCAAGAACTCTGTCATCAGTACCCCTGGGCCAAGAACTCTGTCATCAGTACCCCTGGGCCGAGAACTCTGTCATCAGGACCCCTGGGCCAAGAACTCTGTCATCAGTACCCCTGGGCCAAGAACTCTGTCTTCAGTACCCCTGGGGTAGGAACTGTGTCATTAGTACCCCTGGGCCAAGAACTCCGTCATCAGTACCCCTGGGCCAAGAACTCTGTCTCCAGTACCCCTAGGCCAAGAACTCTGTCTTCAGTACCCCTGGGCCAAGTACTCTGTCATGAGTACCCCTGGGCCAAGAACTCTGTCATCAGTACCCCTGGGCCAAGAACTCTGTCATCAGTACCCCTGGGCCGAGAACTCTGTCATCAGTACCCCTGGGCCAAGAACTCTGTCATCAGTACCCCTGGGCCAGGAACTCTGTCCTCAGTACCCCTGGGCCAAGAACTCTGTCATCATTACCCCTGGGCCAGGAACTCTATCATCAGTACCCCTGGGCCGAGAACTCTGTCATCAGGACCCCTGGGCGAAGGTCTCTGTCATGAGTACCCCTGGGCCAGGAACTCTGTCTTCAGTACCCCTGGGCCAAGAACTCTGTCATCAGTACACCTGGGCCAAGAACTCTGTCATCAGTACCCCTGGGCCAAGAACTCTGTCATCAGTACCCCTGGGCAAAGAACTCTGTCTTCAGTACCCCTGGGCCAAGAACTCTGTCATCAATACCCCAGGGCCAAGAACTCTGTCTTCAGTACCCCAGGGCCAAGAACTCTGTCATCAGTACCCCTGGGCCAAGAACTCTGTCTTCAGTACCCCTGGGCCAAGAACTCTGTCTTCAGTACCCTTGGGCCAAGAACTCTGTCTTCAGGACCCCTCGGCCAAGAACTCTGTCATCAGTACCTCTGGGCCAAGTACTCTGTCATCAGTATCCCTGGGCCCGGAACTCCGTCATCAGAACCCCTAGGCCAGAACTCTGTCATCAGTACCGCTGGGCCAGGGAAACTGTCTCCAGTACCCCTGGGTCAAGAACTCGGTCATCAGTAGCCCTGGGCCAAGAACTCCGTCATCAGTACCCCTGGGCCAAGAACTCTGTCGTCAGTACCCCTGGGCCAAGAACTCTGTCTTCAGTACCCCTGGGCCAAGAACTCTGTCATCAGTACCCCTGGGCCAAGAACTCTGTCATCAGTACCCCTGGGCCAAAACCTCTGTCATCAGTACCCCAGGGCCGAGAACTATGTCTTCAGTACCCCAGGGCAAAGAAATCTGTCATCAGTACCCCTCGGCCAAGAACTCTGTCATCAGTACCCCTGGGCCAAGAACTCTGTCATCAGTACCCCAGGGCCAAGAATTCTGTCATCAGTACCCCTGGGCCAAGAACTCTGTCATCAGTACCCCTGGGCAAGGAACTCTGTCTTCAGTACCCCTGGGCCAAGAACTCTGTCATCAGTACCCCAGGGCCACGAACTGTGTCTTCAGTACCCCAGGGCCAAGAACTCTGTCATCAGTACCCCTGGGCCAAGAACTATGTCTTCAGTACCCCTGGGCCAAGAACTCTGTCTTCAGTACCCTTGGGCCAAGTACTCTGTCTTCAGTGCCCCTGGGCCAAGAACTCTGTCATCAGTACCCCTGGGCCAAGAACTCCGTCATCAGTACCCCTGGGCCAGGAACTCTGTCGTCAGTACCCCTGGGACAAGTACTCTGTCATCAGTACCCCTGGGGCAAGAACTCTGTCTTCAGTACTCCTGGGCCAAGAGCTCTGTCATCAGTACCCCTGGGCCAAGAACTCTGTCCTCAGTACCCCAGGGCCAAGAACTCTGTCATCAGTACCCCTGGGCCAAGAACCCTGTCATCAGTACCCTGGGCCAGGAACTCTGTCATCAGTACCCCTGGCTCAAGAACTCTGTCATCAGTACCCCTTGGCCAAGAACTCTGTCATCAGTACCCCAGGGCCAAGAACTCTGTCTTCAGTACCCCTGGCCCAAGAACTCTGTCTTCAGTACCCCTGGGCCAAGAACTCTGTCATCAGTACCCCAGGGCCAAGAACACTGTCATCAGTACCCCTGGGCCAACAACTCTGTCATCAGTACCCCTGGGCCAAGAAGTCTGTCTTCAGTACCCCTGGGCCAAGAACTCTGTCATCAGTACCCCTGGGCCAAGTACTCTGTCATCAGTACCCCTGGGCCAAGAACTCTGTCTTCAGTACCCCTGGGCCAAGAACTCTGTCATCAGTACCCCTGGGCCAAGAACTCTGTCATCAGTACCCCTGGGCCAAGAACTCTGTCTTCAGTACCCCTGGGTCAAGAACTCTGTCTTCAGTACCCCTGGGCCAAGAACTCTGTCATCAGTACCCCTGGGCCAAGAACTCTGTCATCAGTACCCCTGGGCCGAGAACTCTGTCATCAGGACCCCTGGGCCAAGATCTCTGTCATCAGTACCCCTGGGCCAAGAACTCCGTCTTCAGTACCCCTGGGCCAAGAACTCTGTCATTAGTACCCCTGGGCCAAGAACTCTGTCATCAGTACCCCTGGGCCAAGAACTCTGTCTCCAGTACCCCTGGGCCAAGTACTCTGTCTTCAGTACCCCTGGGCCAAGTACTCTGTCATGAGTACCCCTGGGCCAAGACCCCTGTCATCACTACCCCTGGGCCAAGAACTCTGTCCCCAGTACCCCTGGGCCGAGAACTCTGTCATCAGGACCCCTGGGCCAAGAACCCTGTCATCAGTACCCTGGGCCAGGAACTCTGTCATCAGTACCCCTGGGCCAAGAACTCTGTCTTCAGTACCCCTGGGCCAAGAACTCTGTCTTCAGTACCCCTGGCCCAAGAACTCTGTCTTCAGTACCCCTGGGCCAAGAACTCTGTCATCAGTACCCCAGGGCCAAGAACACTGTCATCAGTACCCCTGGGCCAACAACTCTGTCATCAGTACCCCTGGGCCAAGAAGTCTGTCTTCAGTACCCCTGGGCCAAGAACTCTGTCATCAGTACCCCTGGGCCAAGTACTCTGTCATCAGTACCCCTGGGCCAAGAACTCTGTCTTCAGTACCCCTGGGCCAAGAACTCTGTCTTCAGTACCCCTGGGCCAAGAACTCTGTCATCAGTACCCCTGGGCCAAGAACTCTGTCATCAGTACCCCTGGGCCAAGAACTCTGTCTTCAGTACCCCTGGGTCAAGAACTCTGTCTTCAGTACCCCTGGGCCAAGAACTCTGTCATCAGTACCCCTGGGCCAAGAACTCTGTCATCAGTACCCCTGGGCCGAGAACTCTGTCATCAGGACCCCTGGGCCAAGATCTCTGTCATCAGTACCCCTGGGCCAAGAACTCCGTCTTCAGTACCCCTGGGCCAAGAACTCTGTCATTAGTACCCCTGGGCCAAGAACTCCGTCATCAGTACCCCTGGGCCAAGAACTCTGTCTCCAGTACCCCTGGGCCAAGTACTCTGTCTTCAGTACCCCTGGGCCAAGTACTCTGTCATGAGTACCCCTGGGCCAAGACCCCTGTCATCACTACCCCTGGGCCAAGAACTCTGTCCCCAGTACCCCTGGGCCGAGAACTCTGTCATCAGGACCCCTGGGCCAAGAACTCTGTCATCAGTACCCCTGGGCCAGGAACTCTGTCTTCAGTACCCGTGGGCCAAGAACTCTGTCATCAGTACCCCTGGGCCAAGAACCCTGTCATCAGTACCCCAGAGCGAAGAACTCTGTCATCAGGACCCCTGGGCCAAGAACTCTGTCATCGGTACCCCTGGGCCAGGAACTCTGTCTTCAGTACCCCTGGGCCAAGAACTCTGTCATCAGTACACCTGGGCCAAGAACTCTGTCATCAGTACCCCTGGGCCAAGAACTCTGTCATCAGTACCCCAGGGCCAAGAACTCTGTCTTCAGTACCCCAGGGCCAAGAACTCTGTCATCAGTACCCCTGGGCCAAGAACCCTGTCTTCAGTACCCCTGGGCCAAGAACTCTGTCTTCAGTACCCTACGGCCAAGAACTCTGTCATCAGTACACCTGGGCCAAGAACTCTGTCATCAGTACCCCTGGGCCAAGTACTCTGTCATCAGTATCCCTGGGCCAAGAACTCTGTCATCAGAACCCCTAGGCCAAGAACTCTGTCATCAGTACCCCTGGGCCAAGAAATCTGTCTTCAGTCCCCCTGGGCCAAGAACTCGGTCATCAGTACCCCTGGGCCAAGAACTCCGTCATCAGTACCCCTGGGCCAAGAACTCTGTCTTCAGTACCCCTGGGCCAAGAACTCTGTCTTCAGTACCCCTGGGCCAAGAACGCTGTCATCAGTACCCCTGGGCCAAGAACTGTGTCATCAATACCCCTGGGCCAAGAACTCTGTCTTCAGTACCCCTGGGCCAAGAACTCTGTCTTCAGTACCCTTGGGCCAACAACTCTGTCATCAAGACCCCTGGGCCAAGAACTCTGTCATCAGTACCCCTGGGCCAAGTACTCTGTCATCAGTATCCCTGGGCCAAGAACTCTGTCATCAGAACGCCTAGGCCAAGAACTCTGTCATCAGTACCCCTGGGCCAAGAAATCTGTCTTCAGTACCCCTGGGCCAAGAACTCTGTCATCAGTACCCCTAGGCCAAGAACTCCGTCATCAGTACCCCTGGGCCAAGAACTCTGTCTTCAGTACCCCTGGGCCAAGAACTCTGTCTTCAGTACCCCTAGGCCAAGAGCTCTGTCATCAGTACCCCTGGGCCAAGAACTCTGTCATCAGTACCCCTGGACCAAGAACTCTGTCATCAGTACCCCAGGGCCGAGAACTCTGTCTTCAGTACCCCAGGGACAGGAAATCTGTCATCAGTACCCCTGGGCCAAGAACTCTGTCATCAGTACCCCTGGCTCAAGAACTCTGTCATCAGTACCCCTTGGCCAAGAACTCTGTCATCAGTATCCCAGGGCCAAGAACTCTGTCATCAGTACCCCAGGGCCAAGAACTCTGTCTTCAGTACCCCTGGGCCAAGAACTCTGTCATGAGTACCCCTGGGCCAAGAACTCTCTCATCAGTACCCCTGGGCCAAGAACTCTGTCTTCATTACCCCTGGGCCAAGAACTCTGTCATCAGTACCCCTGGGCCAAGACCACTGTCTTCAGTACCCCTGGGCCAAGAGCTCTGTCTTCAGTACCCCTGGGCCAAGAAGTCTGTCATCAGTACCCCTGGGCCAAGAACTCTGTCATCAGTACCCCTGGGCCAAGAGCTCTGTCATCAGTACCCCAGGGCCGAGAACTCTGTCTTCAGTACCCCAGGGCCAAGAAAGCTGTCATCAGTACCCCTGGGCCAAGAACTCTGTCATCAGTACCCCTGGGCCAAGAACTCTGTCATCAGTACCCCAGGGCCAAGAACTCTGTCATCAGTACCCCTGGGCCAAGAACTCTGTCATCAGTACCCCTGGGCCAAGAACTCTGTCATCAGTACCCCTGGGCCAAGAACTCTCTTTTCAGTACCCCTGGGCCAAGAACTCTGTCATCGGTACCCCTGGGCCAAGAACTCTGTCATCAGTACCCCTGGGCCAAGAACTCTGTCATCAGTACCCCTGGGCCAAGAACTCTGTCATCAGTACCCCAGGGCCAAGAACTCTGTCATCAGTACCCCAGGGCCAAGAACTCTGTCTTCAGTACCCCTGGGCCAAGAACTCTGTCATGAGTACCCCTGGGCCAAGAACTCTCTCATCAGTACCCCTGGGCCAAGAACTCTGTCTTCATTACCCCTGGGCCAAGAACTCTGTCATCAGTACCCCTGGGCCAAGACCACTGTCTTCAGTACCCCTGGGCCAAGAGCTCTGTCTTCAGTACCCCTGGGCCAAGAACTCTGTCATCAGTACCCCTGGGCCAAGAGCTCTGTCATCAGTACCCCAGGGCCAAGAACTCTGTCATCAGCACCCCAGGGCCAAGAACTCTGTCTTCAGTACCCCAGGGCCAAGAACTTTGTCATCGGTACCCCTGGGCTAAGAACTCTGTCATCAGTACCCCTGGGCCAAGAACTCTGTCTTCAGTACCCCGGGGCCAAGAACTCCGTCATCAGTACCCCTGGGCCATGAACTCTGTGATCGGTACCCCTGGGCCAAGAACTCTGTCATCAGTACCCCTGGGCCAAGAACTCTCTCATCAGTACCCCTGGGCCAAGAACTCTGTCTTTAGTACCCCTGGGCGAAGAACTCTGTCATCAGGACCCCTGGGCCAAGAGCTCTGTCATCAGTACCCCTGGGCCAACAACTCTGTCATCAGTACCCCTGGGCCAAGAACTCTGTCATCAGTACCCCTGGGCCAAGAACTCTGTCATCAGTACCCCTGGGCCAAGAACCCTGTCATCAGTACCCCTGGGCCAAGAGCTCTGTCTTCAGTAGCCCTGGGCCAAGAACTCTGTCATCAGTACCCCTGGGCCAAGAACTCTGTGATCAGTACCCCTGGGCCAAGAACTCTGTCATCAGTACCCCTGGGCCAAGAAGTCTCTCATCAGTAACCCTGGGCCAAGAACTCTGTCATCAGTATCCCTGGGCCAAGAACTCTGTCATCAGTAGCCCTGGGCCAAGAGCTCTGTCATCAGTACCCCTGGGCCAAGAACTCTGTCATCAGTACCCCTGGGCTAAGAACTCTGTCTTCAGTACCCCTTGGCCAAGAACTCTGTCTTCAGTACCCCTGGGTCAAGAACTCTCTCATCAGTACCCCTGGGCCAAGTACTCTGTCTTCAGTACCCCTGGGCTAAGAACTCTGTCTTCAGTACCCCTGGGCCAAGAACCCTGTCTTCAGTACCCCTGGGTCAAGAACTCTCTCATCAGTACCACTGGGCCAGGAACTCTGTCATCAGTACCCCTGGGCCAAGTACTCTTTCATCAGTACCCCTGGGCCAAGAACTCTGTCTTCAGTACCCCTGGGCCAAGGACTCTGTCTCCAGTACCCCTGGGCCAAGTACTCTGTCATCAGTACCCCTGAGCCAAGAACTCTGTCATCAGTACCCCTGGGCCAAGAACTCTGTCTTCAGTATCCCTGGGCCAAGAGCTCTGTCATCAGTACCCATGGGCCAAGAACTCTGTCTTCAGTACCCCTGGGCCAAGAACTCCGTCATTAGTACCCCTGGGCCAAGTACTCTGTCATCAGTACCCCTGGGCCAAGAACTCTGTCTTCAGTACCCCTGGGCCAAGAACTCTGTCTTCAGTACCCCTGGGCCAAGAACTCTGTCTTCAGTACCCCTGGGCGCAGAACTCTGTCTTTAGTACCCCTGGGTCAAGAACTCTCTCATCGGTACCCCTGGGCCAAGTACTCTGTCTTCACTACCCCTGGGCCAGGAACTCTGTCATCAGTACCCCTGGGTCAAGAACTCTGTCTTCAGTACCCCTGGGCCAGAAAACTGTCATCAGGACCCCTGGGCCAAGAACTCTGCCATCAGTACCCCTGGGCCAAGAACTCTGTCTTCAGTACCCCTGGGCCAAGAACTCTGTCATCAGTACCCCTGGGCCAAGAACTCTGTCATCAGTACCCCTTGGCCAAGAACGCTGTCTTCCGTACCCCTGGGCCAAGAACTCTGTCTTCAGTACCCCTGGGCCAAGAACTCTGTCTTCAGTACCCCTGCGCCAAGAGCTCTGTCATCAGTACCCCTTGGCAAAGAACTCTGTCATCAGTACCCCTGGACCAAGAACTCTGTATTCAGTACCCCTGGGCCAAGAACTCTGTCTTCAGTACCCCTGGACCAAGAACTTTTTTGTAAGTATGGTTTGTGGTAAATAGCGGAGAGACCAGCAAGGGGAGCATCCCGGGGGAGCAACTATGGGTCGGAATGTGATGTAATGATAGAGAGGAAGGCATTTGTGAAGTGGAATGCATTCTGAAGGTGGTAGGAGGCCGTGCTGCAGTGCAAAGTATACCCAGTACCCTCATTGTATGGCGAAAAAGATCCCCAATTTTTACCCCGATTTTACTAGTATTTTACTACATGGTGGGGCACATCGTGCGGCACATCGTGGGGCACATGGTGGGGCACATCCCAGGGCACATGGTGGGGTTCACAGTGGGGCACACTGTGGGGCACATCATGGGGCACATCATGTGGCATATCGGCGGGAACAACGTGGGGCACATGGTGGGGCACATGGTGGGGCACATCATGGGTCACATTGTGGAGAGCATTGAGGGGCACATTCTGGGGCACATCGTGGGCCACATTGCGGGGCACATCCTGGGGCATTGCGGTGAAAGGTGGTGTGGTGTGGTCTAGCGTGGTGTGGATTGATGTGGTGTAGTGTTTCTTCCTGTTGTGTGGTGCCATGTGAGGAACATGTGTGTTGCACTGGTTCAGGGCTGTTTGTGTTGTCTTGAGGCCTCATTCCATAGGCGAGGTGGTTTGTGAGTGCCAAAAGAATGCATCCCAGTAGGTTACTTTTCCGTTCTAAAATATCCCAAACACCCGATCATTTTTTTTGTGAAAATATCCTAATTATCCTAAAAAAAAGGGTTACAGTTAACCTTAACCGTAACCGTAACCATTTTTAGGATAGTTAAGATATTTTTGGTCCTCTGCCTGGAAGAATATTAAGTACTTGGGATATTTTGGGCATTTTGCAGCAGGAGGCTTCCGTCTAGATGAGTCAGCAAGGGATATTTAGGATATTTAGGATATTTTTTGCATGACCTTTCAGGATCTTTTCTCGCATTTAGAATATTTGTTCTGGCGAGGTTGGGATTTTTTTGCCGATTGCTTATCACAACATTTTGAGCCTGCAGTTGTTTGTCCATTATGATGTTGAGGATGGTCCACATAATGAGGATATTGTCTCCATCAGGACTTAGGATATTTTTGGCAATGTACTAATCACAATGGTAGCTGTAACCCTTCTTCGAATCTTCAGAATATTTCTGGTGTTATGCCCAGAGCCACATGAAGTACTTGGGATATTGAAGATTGAGCAAGAACGTTCAGTCAATTGAGGATATTTGGGATATTTAGGATATTTTCTGCATAATCTTAAAGAATGGTGCTGATATTCAGGATGTTTGGTCTGACGAGATTAGGAAGTATTTGACACGTGCTCAGCACAACATGTTCGACATCCTGTTGTTGGCCCATTGGGAGGTTCAGAATATTTAGGATAATTTGAATATTGTCTCCTATAGGACTTATGATATGTTCCTTCTAGCCATCGCTACTTACTCATCACATCACTAGCGGATACTTACAATATATTCGATGATATGCCCCGAACAATATTACGTACTTAGGATATTTAGGATGTTTTTGAGAAAAAAAACGAGCCAGGACAGGACATTTGGGATACTTAGGATATTTTCTGCATGAGGTTTAAGGATCTTCCCGATGATTCGGATGACTGACCTGGCAAAGTTGGGACTCACAACATTTTCAACCCCCCGTTGTTTGCCCACTGGGATGTTTAGGATATTGAGGATAATTAGGATATTTTCTCCGTCGGCACTTATGATATTTTTATTCTTAGATTTTTCATGTATAGTGATGGCAAATTCCTCATCACAACCGTACTTGTAACCACTATTAGGATACTTAAGATATTCCTTGCTGTCATCGAAGAAAATGGAGTACTTAGCACATTTAGGATGTTTGCTAGCCCCAACTTTCAGTCCCAAAAGTTGAGGACATTTAGGATACTTAGGATGTTTTTTGCACGATTTAGACAGTGCTTTTAGGCTAAGGCTATCCTGTTTATCCATCTCTTTGACAATGACCCATCGCAACATGTTTGCCAGGCCAGGAGGTTTAGGATAATTACATGCCCAGAGCCGCACAAAGTACTTGGGATATTTGGGATCTTTTTGAGAACAAATGTTCAGTCAGTTGAAGATATTTAGGATATTTAGGATATTTTCTCCATCAGGAGTTCGAATATCGTTCTTTTTACATTTTGCATGTGTAGTGATGACAAATTACTCATGACAACCGTAATTGTAACCTATGGAGAACTAACCAGAAACATGCCTTTTTTGTATGTATGGTTTGTGGTAAATAGCGGAGAGACCAGCAAGGGGAGCATCCCGGGTGAGCAACTATGGGTTGAAATGTGATGTAATGATAGAGAGGAAGGCATTTGTGAAGTGGAATGCATTCTGAAGGTGGTAGGAGGCCGTGCTGCAGTGCAAAGTATACCCAGCACCCTCTCTGTATGGCGAACAAAATCCCCAGTTTTTACCCCGATTTTACTAGTATTTTACTACATGGTGGGGCACATCCTGCGGCACATCGTGGGGCACATGGTGGAGCACATCCCAGGGCACATTGTGGGGTTCATAGTGGGGCACACTGTGGGGCACATCATGGGGCACAGCATGTGGCATATCGGCGGGCGCATGGTGGGGCAGATGGTGGGGCACATGGTGGGGCACATCATGGGTCACATTGTGAAGAGCATTGAGGGGCACATTCTGGGGCACATCGTGGGCCACATTGCGGGGCACATCCTGGGGCATTGCGATGAAAGGTGGTGTGGTGTGGTCTAGCGTGGTGTGGATTGATGTGGTGTAGTGTTTCTTCCTGTTGTGTGGTGCCATGTGAGGAACATGTGTGTTGCACTGGTTCAGGGCTGTTTGTGTTGTCTTGAGGCCTCATTCCATAGGCGAGGTGGTTTGTGAGTGCCAAAAGAATGCATCCTAGTAGGTTACTTTTGCGTTCTAAAATATCCCAAACACTGATCATTTTGTTTGGGAAAATATCCTAATTATCCTAAAAAAAAGGGTTACGGTTAACCTTAACCGTAACCGTAACCATTTTTAGGATAGTTAGGATATTTTTGGTCCTCTGCCTGGAAGAATGTTAAGTACTTGGGATATTTTGGTCATTTTTCAGCAGGAGGTTTCCGTCTAGATGAGTCAGCTAGGGATATTTAGGATATTTAG
This sequence comes from Eutreptiella sp. 'Long Island Sound 2002', assembly GCA_964036045.1. Lineage (NCBI taxonomy): Eukaryota > Euglenozoa > Euglenophyceae > Eutreptiales > Eutreptiaceae > Eutreptiella > Eutreptiella sp. 'Long Island Sound 2002'. Next base: position 27,650,209 of record OZ038400.1, on the reverse strand, counting down.
GATATTTTCTGCATGACCTTTCAGGATCTTTTCTCGCATCTTAGAATATTTGTTCTGGCGAGGTTGGGATGTTTTCGACGATTGCTTATCGCAACATGTTCAGCCTGCAGTTGTTTGTCCATTACGATGTTGAGGATTGTCCACATGAAGAGGATGGTGTCTCCATCAGGACTTAGGATATTTTTGGCAATGTACTCATCACAATGGTAGCTGTAACCCTTCTTCGAATCTTCAGAATATTTCTGGTGTTATGCCCAGAGCCACATGAAGTACTTGGGATATTGAAGATTGAGCAAGAACGTTCAGTCAATTAAGGATATTTGGGATATTTAGGATATTTTCTGCATGATCTTAAAGAATGGTGCTGATATTCACGATGTTTGGTCTGGCGAGATTAGGAAGTATTTGACACGTGCTCAGCACAACATGTTCAGCATCCTGTTGTTGGCCCATTGGGAGGTTCAGAATATTTAGGATAATTTGAATATTGTCTCCTATAGGACTTAGGATATGTTCCTTCTAGCCATCGCTACTTACCCATCACACCAATACAATACAATTACAATATGTTCGATGATATGCCCCGAGCAATATTACGTACTTAGGATATTTAGGATGTTTTTGAGAAAGGAAACGAGCCAGGTCAGGACATTTGGGATACTTAGGATATTTTCTGCATGAGGTTTAAGGATCTTCCCGATGATTCGGATGACTGACCTGGCAAAATTAGGACTCACAACATTTTCAACCCCCCGTTGTTTGCCCAATGGGATGTTTAGGATATTTAGGATAATTAGGATATTTTCTCAGTCGGCACTTATGATATTTTTATTCTTAGATTTTTCATGTATAGTGATGGCAAATTCCTCATCACAACCGTACTGGTAACCACTCTTAGGATATTTAAGATATTCCTTGGTGTTATCGAAGAAAATGGAGTACTTAGCACATTTCAGATGTTTGCTAGCCCCAACTTTCAGTCCCAAAAGTTGAGGACATTTAGGATACTTAGGATGTTTTTTGCACAAATTAGACAGTGTTTTTGGGCTAAGGCTAACCTGTTTATCCATCTCTTTGACAATGATCCATCGCAACATGTGTGCCAGGTCAGGAGGTTTAGGATAATTACATGCCCAGAGCCACACAAAGTACTTGGGATATTTGGGATATTTTCGAGAACAAATGTTCAGTCAGTTCAAGATATTTAGGATACTTAGGATTTTTTCTCCATCAGGAGTTAGAATATCGTTCTTTTTACATTTTGCATGTGTAGTGATGGCAAATTACTCATGACAACCGTAATTGTAACCACTCTTAGGATATGTAGTATATTCGTTGGTGTTATCGAGGAATATCCAGTACTTGGCATAGTTTCGATGTTTCCTAGCCCTAACGTTCTGTCCCAAAGGCTGAGGATGTTTAGGATACTTAGGATGTTTTTTCCACGCGTTAGACAGAGGTTCTAGGATAAGAATAACCTATTTTTCCATATCTTTGACAATGACTCATCGCAACATGTTCGCCTGGTAAGGACGTTTATGATAATTAGAATCATTAGGATCTTTTCTGCATTGGGACTTAGGATCGGTTTCTCAAACACGACTTAGGACATTCGTTGGCGCGCTTTTCATTTCGTATGGGTTAGCCATCGGGATGCGCAGCCTTGATAGATCTCCGGTTGTGTAGAAATTGTGATTTTGTATTTTAAACTCACTAGGATATTAAGGACATCTGGGATGTTTCTCAAAATTGGTTAGGACAATTTGATCCCATTCCTCATCTGCTATGGGTTTGACATTTTGGTAAGTTGTTGAGCATCGAATCATGCAGTACTTTGGCAGCTGCGGTTTTGTAACACACAGGACACATGCAATGTTCTGCTTTCAACAGACAATTGTATGTACAAAAATTTGTAACATCGTCACGCAACAAACTGGGATTTTTCGAACGGTGAAGTGGACCACTTCGACATTCCTTTTTGCGATAGTAATAGTGATACGTGTTTACTACCTGCAATATCACTGTGTCAAGATTTTTGCGGACAAAGGAGGTTGAGGAAAGTTGCAATAGTTGGGATAATTTGTGGCTTACAGTTTAGAATGTATTTCCTGCCTTTGAATTATGGCTAGATCGAGCATTTCAACCATTCATATATTCCCTCAAGGAGCTAGTGCTTTTGAGATTCCTCGTGCAGCAAATTTCTGAAATCCTTTTTAGCCTTTGGGTACAGGCCTATGCGGGCTACACAGAAGGATTTCCCGAAGGTATGTGGCATTGTAGAGGCATGTGCACATTTGGAATCTCCAAGATTCTTGTCAAGGAGGGGGGCGGGATGGTCTCAGCACACTCAGAGGGAGATCTAGCTCATAAGAAGGTGCCATGGGGGCCATGTGCGAAAATCATGAGCTTCAATGAGACCTTTGTTCTGCACCATGGAAGTTTTTGGATACAGCTTGCAATGAACAGCACTGTGCACAAGACACAACACGTTGCTCACAGCGAGACATGGTGCAAAGAATACAAAACAGAACTCCCAGCAAAGCTGACTAGAAGCTCAACAACAAGCTGTCCCCAAGACAACACTCTCCATACAGCGTATCACTGTGCACATCGATCGGCAACGTCACCGAATGCAACAGATTGGAAAAAACATCACATGGCACAAATCATTGTCCGCGTCCGAACGGGCCAGCAACGAACAGATTCGGCCGTTAAGCGCCGCACATGGGGCACAATCAGACAAAGATACCCTGCAAACGGGGAACCAGCGCCCAAGTAAGTAAGAAGCATGCACAAATGGGCCGACAAAATGTGACCGCGGCCTCAACTGCGCGCATGCCCCCCCCCACCCCACCCCACCCCATTGTCTCCTGCGCAGGAGGGACATGGACAAACCCTACCCCCCTAGGGGGGAGGGGCGGAAGGGGCGGGGCAGCGCATGCCGCGATACCCCCAGGGAAGGAAGGGCAGGGTGTTACGCAAAGGGGAGGGACATGTGTGCGGACTAAATGATGGGTGCTGAGCATGAGCCTATGAACCGGATTCCAGGTGGGAAGGACTTTGGTTTTGGAAGGAGATTGCCCCATTGGCCTCCACAAAGCTGCCTAGTAAGGAGCGAGTATATACCGAAAATAAATAGACAGTCAGAAAGTGTACCCCTGTGCAGCGTGTGGGTGGCATAACATGTGCGTGGCGGCCCCTTTCCCGCGAACGCATGTTGGCAGGGGGGTTTTTCAGACCTCCCACCGCTCCTTAGGACCCCCCTCCCCCAAAGCTCGACGCCACCGTCTTGGATTCGCAAAATGATTGACGTTTTAGGACTCAGCGACCCCAAAATAGGGGGGGGTTACTGTGTCAATAGCTCATTTTCAGGATATGGGTGACTATTACCGACTCGGTAGGCTCTGCCCGTTCCTAACCAGACTCGGTAGGATCTGCCTGTCTAGGAACGGGCAGATCCTACCGAGTCACCCATATCCTGAAATGAGCTCAAGACGGCGCGGGCGGCGGGTTGGCGTGGAAGGGGGCCGCCGGGAGCATGGCGGCACGCAGTGGCACATGCGCCATGTGTGCAGCAGGTTTGGGGGGGAGGGGAGGAAGCGGATTGGAGGGGGGACTTGGCGTGCACCGCGGGGGGGTGCCGGAAGAGGGGCAAGAAAAAAGCGTACAGCACCCAGTGTTCCCAAGTGGTACCCCACCTCATTACTAGCTGGGCCTGACTAGCCTTAACTTCTGAAATCGGACGGGTTCAGGTGTATTTCCGGTAGTATGGCCGTACGCATTGGTCATGCGCGGACGCCCGGTCTGCGGGCGGGGGGAAGAGGGGGGGTGGACCGCGTCCGAACGGGCCAGCAACGAACAGATTCTGCCGTTAGGAGCCGCACATGGGGCACAATCAGACAAAGATACCCTGCAAACGGGGAACCAGGGCCCAAGTAATGGAGAAGCACGCACAAATGGGCCGATAAAATGTGACCGCGGCCTCAACTGCGCGCATGCCCCCCCCCACCCCACCCCACCCCATTGTCTGCTGTCTTTGTGGGCCATCTCTTCAGCTTGAGGTTTTTGAACCTCTAGAGGACACTTCTGCAACCACTCCTTGCCCTTAGTGACAAGGGCCTCTCTGGAGAAGAATGGACACCGAAGGACTGAATCTCAGCTTGCTGGGCTGCAGTTCGCCTTCCAACGAGCATGGAATGACCTACTGTTCGTCTGGTTTGAAACCCTTCTTCTTGTGATACACCATCCTGAATTCCTGTCTGTGCTGCCCCTTGGGGCCAGGGTTGGCTGCTGCCTTGGGCTTGGGTTCGGTCCCATGTGCCTGAGTTTGCGTTCCAAATGAATGTATTGCCATGCAACACACATGAATGTTTTCCTCCATACCTCAATAGCATGCCTATATGTCTACCCCAGCAATGCCTGGCCCTTGTGAATGGGCTCCCACCCCCTGGACATCCCTTGTTCAGGGGGAGTCCAGTGTGGTGGGTCAGGCTGCAGAGTGTAGGCCACAGACACAGAACGTGTTCCCATGTTTTTGTGCCCGAAAACTTGGAAGATTTTAGGAAGTTGTTTTATGCCTATATGTCTACCCCAGCAATGCCTGGCCCTTGTGAATGGGCTCCCACCCCCTGGAGATCCCTTGTTCAGGGAGAGTACAGGGTGGTGGGTCAGGCTGCAGAGTGTAGGCCACAGACACAGAACGTGTTCCCAATTTTTTGTGCCCGAAAACGTGGAAAATTTTAGGAAATTGTTTTATGCCTATATGTCTACCCCAGCAATGCCTGGCCCTTGTGAATGCACTCCCACCCCCTGGAGATCCCTTGTTCGGGGAGGGTCCAGGGTGGTGGGTCAGGCTGTAGAGTGTAGGCCACAAACACAGAACGTGTTCTCATTTTTTTGTGCCCGAAAACTTGGAAAATGTTACAGAATTGTTTCATGCCTATATGTCTACCCCAGCAATGTTTGGTCCTTGTGAATGTATTTTTTTTTGGAAACAGCAAATGAAAAAAACCGTCAACTTCCTGTTTCCTGGAAAGAAATTACACGAAGGTACCGCAAAAAAATTTCACAAAGGGTCATTCGCTATGACCTCCCCCCCCTTTGCTGTGGTATTGTTCATTGCCCCCCACCCTTCCACCTCTGGAACAGCCTCCCTGGGGAGGCTGTTCCTGTCTAGGAGATTGTTCCTCCCCGAAACCTCCGCAATGAGTCCCCTCACGAGCACAGGCCTGGGGGTGCTCAAGAAGAAATCCATGGAGATTTCTGCCACGGGGGCGTGGGTATAGGCTCAGGAAGGTCCGCAGCAGGCTGCTATTTCTGCAGGGAACTGGTGGACGACCAACGAAGTTATGCTCATAGCACTGTTGGGGACAGTCACAGGAGAGGGCGGGGCTCATAACTCTGACGTAAATACTCCTGCGACCTCGAGGCAAAGCCCTTTCGACACTCAGCACAATCCAAACTCCTGAAGCTGCTACCAAAACGCCCAACCACACCAGACCAACACCCTGCAGAGCCCCAGAAACCTGTAGGATGTAACCAACGGCGATGTCCCCTGGATGACGTTCTTAAAGTAATCTGCGATGAACTCACACGGATCGTCAGGCCGGTTCTCAAGCATCAATGTAATGACATCCTGGCCCTGGCATGTACCAGTGCATATGGGTAAAAATGCGGGATCCAACGGAATGGAACAGAGCAGAATGGGACTCAGCTGTCTATCCCTAGAGGTGCCACCCTACTCAAATGGAAATGAACCCGGGCAGACCCCTTGCTTGCTTGCTTGCGAGCGCCATTACGTTGCCTTTTGTGTGCCCTCCTGGTGCGTCATGATGTGCCTCAGCAGCAGGTTAACCAGCACTGCCATGTTCTCAGGGCCTCAGCGTCTGGCACCAGCACAGCGGCCCAAAACGAGGGGCTGGCCAGGGAGTGTGGATCCAGGGGATGTATACCAAGCTCTCCGTGCTGTTGCCCACCCAAGACATGATCCCCACAACTGTCGCGCAAGAAGTAGACGAGCTGGTGACCCCAGCAAAACGCCCAGGTGACCCCACACACCATGCACATGCAAGTGCACACACTAGGAGCACAAAAAATTCGATATTTCACGCAACCCAATCATGCCAAGCACATGCCTGCACTGACATTGCCACGCAAAAGTAGGACTTTACTGAACAGTTTCACAACAGACAATCAAACCTTTATCGCAACTTGATTGATGCCCTCCGCCAAGGGCGCCAAGGGGTCCGGGCAGGGGGCGAGGGGTAAGCGGCAAGAGTTGTGTGTTCCACGGCTCTTGTGGGGGTGGGGGATGGGCGAAGCCTCGTTGCAAGGAGGTAACAAGATTCCGGCCCAACCCGTGTGGACTCGATGCATTTGCGTTCCTTCAAATCCGCCGTCACGCTGTATTTATCCAAGTATTGTTGCGCGGTTAGCGTGCCGGATCCCCCTGAAGTCGGCTTGGGCGTTTGGCCCGCATTGTTTTGACTCCGCTTCATGAGATTCCAACATAAACCTTCCACTCCTTGAACTGATCAACCTAACGAGCGGAGGAGTCATGAGATTAGATCACACATGAGGAGAGAGCTGAGAGACTGGTTGCAAATATGAAAAGCATACAAAGGTTGTGTGCGTGGCAACCGTGCGCCAATGATGAAAAGCTTTCAAAAGTTGTGTGCGGTGTCGTTTTCACGAAGGGACAATGTAGGAGGTTGTGCAAGGGACAACCCGGCGCCAATGGTCTTGTCTGTGACACCAACCTTCATGTCTTGAAAACGCCTGATCGCGTGGCAGCACCCGCCAATGGTCTTGTTTGCGACATCAACGTTCATATCTGAAAAGCTCACCAAGGTTGTGCCGTGTCATCTTTATGGGTCCCAAAGAGGCAACCACCTCGGGGACACACTTGTTATGATGGGTCTTCCACTCCTTAGACCAGTTACCACTCACTTATACGATCCAAGAGCATGTACAAGAAACACACTCAATGGTTGGTTTTAAAGACAGGGCACCGCGAGAACGCCCAAGAAGTAGACGAGCTGGTGACCCCAGCAAAACGCCCAGGTGACCCCACACACCATGCACACACAAGTGCACACACTAGAAGCACAAAAAATTCGATATTTCACGCAACCCACTCATGCCAAGCACATGCCTGCACTGACATTGCCACGCAAAAGTAGGACTTTACCGAACAGTTTCACAACAGACAATCAAACCTTAGTCGCAACTTGATTGATGCCCTCCGCCAAGGGCGCCAAGGGGTCCGGGCAGGGGGCGAGGGGTAAGCGGCAAGAGTTGTGTGTTCCACGGCTCTTGTGGGGGTTGGGGGTGGTCGAAGCCTCGTTGCAAGGAGGTAACAAGATTCAGGCCCGACCCGTGTGGACTCGATGCATTTGCGTACCTTCAAATCCGCCGTCACGCTGTATTTATCCAAGTATTGTTGCGCGGTTAGCGTGCCGGGTCCCCCTGAAGTCGGCTTGCGCGTTTGGCCCGCATTGTTTTGACTCCGCTTCATGAGGTTCCAACATAAACCTTCTACTCCTTGAACTGATGGACCCAACGAGCAGAGGAATCATGAGATTAGATCACACATGAGGAGAGAGCTGAGAGACTGGTTGCAAATATGAAAAGCATACAAAATTTGTGTGCGTGGCAACCTTGCGCCAATGATGAAAAGCTTTCAAAAGTTGTGTGCGGTGTTGTTTTCACGAAGGGAGAATGTACGAGGTTGTGCAAGGGACAACCCGGCGCCAATGGTCTTGTCTGTGACATCAACTTTCATGTCTTGAAAACGCCTGATCGCGTGGCACTGCCCGCCAATGGTCTTGTTTGCGACATCAACGTTCATATCTGAAAAGCTCACCAAGGTTGTGCCGTGTCGTCTTCATGGGTCCGGAAGAGGCAACAACCTCGGGGACACACTTGTTATGATGGGTCTTCCACTCCTTAGACCAGTTACCACTCACTTATACGATCCAAGAGCATGTACAAGAAACGCACTCAATGGTTGGTTTTAAAGACATGTCACCGCGAGAACGCACCGCATCAAGAAACTCTCAGCCCACCACTCAAACGGTGGTGACTTGTTGACCGAACTGCTTGAAATATGACGCGAGGCATTTTATGTGATGTGCTACGTGTAGGGTTGAGGGCATCTTCATACACTTCAACTATTACCGCTAACAATACTTGTAGCTAATCACCATGTGAATGCAAATGTCGACCGAAGAAAATGAGAGGCAAAACTCGACCAACTATGTCGCCCCACCAAGACGAGGAAACGCTACGGTTTCATGAACACCCACCGTTAGTTGTGCGACCTTTAGGTGGTTGCTACTTTGTGCGTGCCCCGTGAAAGAATGTTGCATCTTCGAAGTGGCTTTGAGGTTTTTCCTAGTGCCCTCAATTCGTCTCATGTCCGCAAGATCAATTTTACCTTCGAAGAGTTCAACCATGGAAGAGTGTAAAACCATTTTACTACACCTCGGTTCACCTCACTGGACACAAGGTGCATTTTTCCATCTCGGTTCAATCGAGACCTATGAGAGGTAGCGTTGATCCATCCACGAAGGTTCTTTTATGCTCCATGCATTAAGGTGCTTGGCATGGGCTTAGAACAAGGCATATCAGGTCGACGGGGTGGGCTAGCACGCACCACGCACAAGCAACACACTATTATAGCAACAGCAACACACCGAGATAGCAAATCCGCAGAGACTATCCCTATTCATACACACAAAGTTGGCACCACGAACACGAAGCGTGGAAACAAATGCCTTCGCACCTCGCATTGATGTCGCGATCAAAACACCAATGAGCAATACAACGACCGCGATACAACACGACAATCTGCAGCTTGAGCCGTCGTTGGTGTTTGGTAAAATTTCATAGGTACCATGGGAAGGTAATATGAGTCTTGTTTCCGTCTCAGTCTCTGGAGGTTTATCCAATGACATAATTGGGATCTTGATCAACAAAATGACGTTTCGAGGACAAAAGTGTGCCTGCTTTTCGAATTAATTGAATACATATTGTAGTCATCCAAATTAATATCTTGTTTTGTTCTTGTATGTTGTTTGCAATGCAATAAATATTAAATTCGGAACGCGAAACTTTGTAGCGCAAACTTGCCGCGATCTGCGGAAACCGCGATCTGCCTCCTTGGTGAGGAGGCAGCCTTAGTTTGGTGTGATGTGGAGGCTGGCTGACGGTGGAGGTGGGGGGCGGAGCAGAGGATTCCGGGTGCTCACTGTTAAGACTGCACTGTGGGTTTCGATTCACTTAACATCAGATTTTTCGTTCAGGCAGGAAAACGGAAATGTCTCTTTTGCGTTACCGCGAAAGCATCTGTCGCAAAAGGAATGACCATTTTGATGAAATTGCAACACAGACAGATTTTCTCAAATTAATTAATGAATTGATTAATGTAATTAAATTAAATTAGAATCCAGACGGACTCGACAAATTAGGAAGCCACTGTCCTTTTGTTGCCAACAAGCGTGTTGTATCTGTGGAACCTTTTTTGTAATCAGGGATGGACATCGGAAACGGAAAATCCGGAGCTCCGGAGAATCCTGGAGGGTGCTGACCACCGTTGATCTACAGCCTAGGGACGCCTCTGTTGTTTTCTGGGACGGCAAATGTGGCCTTCGTTGCTGTGGCAATGGCACTTACAGCTTCCGGGCCGCTTCTCAACGGTGCCGTTGGAGGTCAGTGTACATACAGCTTCAGAGACTCCGGCCGCCAGGAGCCCCAGCTCTCGCCACGGCTTCGCTTACCAGGTCACCCGAGTTGAGTTCAAAATAGGACCTGGTCTAAGCAGCGTGCACTCAGTGGATCTACAAGGGTGGAAGAGGAAGGGGAAGGGGGAACGGGACCCCGAGGGAGGGATAGGGGGGAAGAGAGACCCCCGGGAGTGGCGGTGTGGGTTGCAGAGGGTATTATCAGGGTAGTGCTTGGTGTGGCAGACTCGCCCTGCGGGTGCGGGGTTTGAATCTGGCTAAGCGGGTTGGTGTTGGAGCGGGGAATGGAGCATCCCGCAAGGGTAGAAAGGGGAAAGGGAAGGGGGAGCGGGACCTCGAGGGATGGATAGGGGGGGAGAGAGACCCCCGGGAGTGGCGGTGTGGGTTGGAGAAGGTATTATCAGGGTAGTGCTTGGTGTGGCAGACTCGCCCCGCGGGTGCGGGGTTTGAATCTGGCGAAGCGGGATGGTGTTGGAGCAGGGAATGGAACATCCTGCAAGGCTGGAAGAGGAAAGAGAAGGGGAAGGGGCACCCCGAGGGAGGGGTAGGGGGGAAGAGAGACCCCCGGGAGTGGCGGTGTGGGTTGCAGAATGTATTATCAGGGTAGTGCTTGGTGTGTCAGACTCGCCCTGCGGGTGCGGGGTTTGAATCTGGCTAAGCGGGTGGTGTTGGAGCGGGGAATGGAGCATCCCGCAAGGGTGGAAGAGGAAAGGGAAGGGGGAACCGGACCCCGAGAGAGGGATAGGGGGAAGGCATTTGTCAAGTGGAATGCATCATGAAGGTGGTAGGAGGCTGTGCTGCCGTGCAAAGTACAACCAGCACCTTCCTTGTGTGGTGGAAAACATACGCAATGTTTGCCCCGATTTTACTAGAGAGCGGTGGACTATGGCAACTATAAATTACCTGCAAATTGATCGTATTTGTGCCATGTTGCTCGGACTTGCATAATGTTTTAGTCAGTACCATCATTGCAGCCTTGCAAATGCATTCTGCAGTTTCTCGAAAACGAAAACTTGAGGAGAGAAGGTTCATTGCGAAGATGTCTTTTCAATTTCAAAAACACTTTTACGGCGCGCACAGGCAACAAGGACAATGATGCTCAAGGAAACCAAAGTGTAGTGCAACTGCTAATTCAAGGATGCCCTGAACCCGGAGACCTCCCCAACGTGATTGGCTCGGGGCACAGAAGCCGTGGTTACATCCTGAAGGGGTCCCTTGGGTTGCCGACTATGCCTATGGAGAACTACCCAGAAACATGCCTTTTTTGTATGTATGGTTTGTGGTAAATAGCGGAGAGACCAGCAAGGGGAGCATCCCGGGTGAGCAACTATGGGTTGAAATGTGATGTAATCATGGAGAGGAAGGCATTTGTGAAGTGGAATGCATTCTGAAGGTGGTAGGAGGCCGTGGTGCAGTGCAAAGTATACCCAGCACCCTCCTTGTATGGCGATAAACATCCCCAGTTTTTACCCCGATTTTACTAGTGAGCGGTGGGCCTTAATGGAGCTGCGGCGGCTGGAAAATGTTTTGGTTGTGCAAAGCGGGTTCGGATGTCCACGCCCTGATCCCAGAGACCTCGACAACGTGATTGACTTGGGGCAGAGAAGCCGTGGATACATCCTGAAGGGGTCCCTTGGGTAGCCGACGATGCCTATGGAGAACTACCCAGAAAAATGCTTTTTTCGTATGTATGGTTTGTGCTAAACAGCGGAGAGACCAGCAAGGGGAGCATCCCGGGTAGGCAACTATGGGTTGGAATGTGATGTAATTATAGAGAGGAAAACATTTGTGAAGTGGAATGCATTCTGAAGGTGGTAGGAGGCCGTGGTGCAGTGCAAAGTATACCCAGCACCCTCCTTGTAGGGCGAAAAACATCCCCAATTTTTACCCCGATTTTACTAGAGAGCGGTGGACCTTAATGGAGCTGCGGCGGCTGGACAATGTTTTAGTTTCGCAAAGCGGGTTCGGATGTCCATGCCCTGATCCCGAAGACCTCACCAACGCCATTGGCTTGGGGCACGGAAGCCGTGGATACATCCTGAAGGGGTCCCTTGGGTTGACGACTATGCCTATGGAGAACTACCCAGAAACATGCCTTTTTTGTATGTATGGTTTGTGGTAAACAGCGGAGAGACCAGCAAGGGGAGCATCCCGGGTGAGCAACTATGGGTTGGAATGTAACGCAATGATGGAGAGGAGGGCATTTATGAAGTGGAATGCATTCTGAAGGTAGTTGGAGGCCGTGGTGCAGTGCAAAGTATACCCAGCACCCTCCTTGTATGGCAAAAAACATCCCCAATTTTTACCCCCATTTTACCAGTGAGCATTGGACCTCACTGGAGCTGCGGCGGCTTGACAATGTTTCGGTTTGGCAAAGCGGGTTTGGATGTCCATGCCCTGATCCCAGAGACCTCACCAACGTGATTGGCTTGGGGCAGGGAAGCCGTGGATACATCCTGAAGGGGTCCCTTGGGTTGCCGACTATGCCTATGGAGAACTACCCAGAAACATGCCTTTTTGGTTTGTATGGTTTGTGGTAAATAGCGGAGAGACCAGCGAGGGGAGCATCCCGGGTGAGCAACTATGGGTTGGAATGTGATGTAATGAGGTAGGTAGGGTAGGTAGGTCGACTCGGGACTGGGGCTGCCCCGCAGGGGGGATTTACCAAAGGGCTTTTGCTCACCCACCCACTGCCCTACTTCACGTGCCCCCACAAAGCGGCTCCGCCACATGGGGGAAGGGCGCGGTCGCCGCGAGCAGTACCCTACAGCGGGTTCTGCCCAGAGAGGTAACCCATGTTCGACCGAAGTCTCACATTCCTCTCCTTCGGGCGGATGGTACGTGGGGGAGGGTCCCACCGCACATCCTCATCAACCTCCGGATTCTGGGGCCCAGGGGCCCGGAGCCAGGCCAAAGGCCCGGTCCTGCAGGCACCCCCACCTGGGTTGGTTTTCAGTAGGTGTGAGGCGACTTGAAGAAGCACGTGCTACGGGACTCGCATGCCGTGGCGCACACTCACACCTCCTGACTCGGTCGAGCTTGCGCTCTCCCGGGGGGTCGGGGGTTCGAAGTAGGCCGTTGTGGCCGGTTGGTCGGTCGTATGGTACGGTTGCGGTGTAGTTTGTTAATGTAGGTTGGTCGGTTGCGTGATGGTAGAGCCAAGTTTTGTTCGTGGGCATGGTCGTCGGCGGGCGCGGCGCACCACGGCGTCACCAACCCTTTGGACGCCGTTCTCGTTTCGACCCGTGCACGCCTGGCTGGTTTGGTGTTGGCCGGCTTGCGTGGCGTCTGTTTACGGTCAAGTGGCGGCTGCAGCTGCGGTGTTGTTGGTTCGCAGTCGTCTTGGCCGCCTCATGGTCGGCTTGGTTTGCGTGGGTTCCATTGCGCTGTTGCCGGTGGTCGTTCCGCCGCATGTTGTTTTTGCAGCTGGCATGTCCGTGTCGGTGCTGGTCAGTGGCGTCGTGGTTTGTCCAAGTGTAGTGTTGTGTAGTTTTTTACCGTTGGTTGGCCGCGTTTGTATTGGCAGCGTTGTGGTGTTCTGCTGTGTTCGTTGGTATGATCGTCGGTGGGCGTGGCACACCACGGTGTTGCCAACCCGTTGGGCGCCGTTTCCGTTTTGACCCGTGCACGCCTGGCTGGTTTGGTGTTGGCCAGCTTGCGTGTGGTCTGTTTACGGTCAAGTGGCGGCTGCAGCTGCGGTGTTGTTGGTCCGCGGTCGTCTTGGCAGCCTTATGGTCGGCTTGGTTTGCGTGGGTTCCATTGCGCTGCTGCCGGTAGTCGTTCCGCCGCATGTTGTTTATGCAGCTGGCATGTCCGTGTCGGTGCTGGTCAGTGGCGTCGTGGTTTGTCCAAGTGTAGTGTTGTGTAGTTTGTTACCGTTGGTTGGTCGTGTTTGTATTGGCAGCGTTTGGGTGTGCTGCTGTGTTCGTGGGTACGATCATCGGTGGGCGTGGCGCACCACGATGTTGCCCACCCGTTGGGCGCCGTTTCCGTTTCGACCCGTGCACGCCTGGCTAGTTCGGCGTTGGCCGGCTTGCGTGTGGTCTATTTACGGTCAAGTGGTGGCTGCAGCTGTGGTGCGGTTGGTGCGGGGTTGTCGTGGCCGCCTCATGGTCGGCCAGGTTCGTGTGGGTTCCGTTGCGCTGCTGCCGGTGGTCCTATCGTCCAATCCTGCCCGTTTAGCCAGCACGTTTGTGTCTGCGTCGGTTTGTGGCGTCTTGGTTTGTACAAGTGTCGTGTAGTGTAGTTTGGGAACGTTCGTGGGCCGCGTCCGCAGCGGTAGAGTCGCAGTGTTCCTCTGTGCTTGTGGCCATGGTGGTCAGGGGGCGCGGTTCGCTACGGTGTCGCTAGCTCGTTGGTCGTCGCTCTCGCACCGGCCCATGCACGCCTGGCGAGCTTGGCGCTGGTCGGTGCGCGCGCGGTCTGTTCACGGTCACGTTGCGTCCGCTGTAGTGGTTCTGGCGGTGTGTGGTCGTGTTAGTCGCCTCTTGATTGGTTTGTTCGGCGTTCGTTCCTTGTCGTCGCAGAGGGCGTTCGCGCAGTCGCATTTGTTGTGTGCAGGTGTGCCGCTTGTTGCGACGCTAGTCGGTGCCAGGTGTGTGGGGCCGGCACGGTACGTTTGTACTGTGCGCCGCCCGCCCGCCGCGGGGGAGAAAAGCCATGACAAGTGGTTGGACCGCTGTAAAAAAGTTTTTTCCCCCTGTCGGTGCCCTGTTCCCTGCCCCGCCCTGGCAGTGTTGCATGCACAATCCATTATCCGGTATTTCGCGGTGCTCCGTAGCCGTACTACCAGGTTCGCTTGTGCCACTGATATGTACACCCCCCGTCGGTGGCAAGGCCCCGCCGGTCCCCCTCGATGTGTCCCTGTGCTCCCCACGGGAGCCGCAGGGCGTTGCTCCAGCTCGGTGGTGCTATACTCGTGCTCGTGCCTGTCTGTCTGCCGTGCGCCTTTTCGTGTCGTGCGTTGCGGGTCATTCGGGTGGCGTGTCTGTGTCATGGTGCCGGGTGTGGTGGCTAGGATGGTTAGGGTGGTTCGGCTTGTGCTGCGGTGTCGGGACGCTCCGTCCGACGTGGCGGGTTGGGCTCGGCGTAACACACCCGTGCCTGTTGGCGGGGGGGGGTCGGCGCGGCCCGGTGTGGTGAGCTTGTGGCCCCACGCATGCCCCGGGTATGGTTGTGGAGGACAGAAGTACCGGGTAGTGTTGCAGCCCCCCTCCCTCTCTTGGACGCTGTTAACTGTCTGCGGGGGGTGTGCCCCTTGTACCATTCGCATAGGTTATACGTGTCGTAACCTTACGCGTCCCAGGCACTCAACTCCCCGGCGGAGGTGCGCGCTGGTCCCTGCAGTGCACTTATCTCCGGATGCTCGCCCTGGACGGTAATACTCTGGCCGGTGGTTCGTTAACATTCTTGTGGTTATCCGCCCCGCCGCGGGTTCCGCGTATTTGGCCGGGCCCTTTGCCCGGCCCCTTGTGGATCCGGCTCGCGGGAGAGGAGGGTGAGGCGGGTAGACGGGTCCGGGCGTGGCGCCGCCCCGTTCCCTGGTGCAGGTGGGTCGCGGGGTCCGAGAAGCGTGGCCCTCGCCCGGGGGGTTGTAGGAGGAAGTCGTGGGGTTTCCGTGCGTGCTTGACACCACGGGTTGCGAAGGCTGGCCTCCACTCTCCGGGCATCTGTTGCATGTGTCGGGCATGTTGACGTCCGTCTCGTCGGGTCGTCGGACCGTCAGGTGTTGCTGGGGTGTGTTGCGCGGCTGTGTGCCACCGGGTTGTCGCGGTAGGACCTGTCGCCAGGCGCGGCTCCCGGTCCTGGGGGGGCGTCCCATGCTTCGCACCGGGGCGCCGTGGGGGTTACCGAAGTTTGCGTGCACAAGGGCTGGGCGTGCCGCCCGGGTCTCCGCCTCAGTGCGGACGGCAGATTGCCGTCAATCGCCCAGCGCCAGTGCCCGGATCCGGTGGCGTGCGCTGTTTGACAACACCCCCGTGGTCATCGGTTCGGCCGCGGACTCCGCGTGTGTGGCTGGCCCCTTTGCCCTGCCCCTCTCGGACCCGTTACGTGGGAGAGGAGGGTAAGGTGGGATGGCGGTCCCGGGTGTGGCGCTGCCCCATTTCCTTATTGCAGGCGGGTCGCTGAGGTCCGGGAAGTGCGGCCCTCGTCCGAGGGATGTGGGAAGAGGTCACTGGGGTCCTATTTGTGTCGGACACCGTGGGCTGCTAAGGCTAGCCTCCACTCCTTGGGTGTGTGTTGTGCGTGTCGGGCAGGTGGACGCGGTCCCCGCTGGTTCGTCCGGCAGACGGGTGGTGCCGTAGCATGTTGCGCGGCCGCGCGTTGCTGGGTTGTACGAGGGGTCGTGTTCGGCGAGGTCTGCCCGGTCGGGGTCGTTGTGGTTCGTGGCCGACCCCGCTGCCGCTGGCGCAACAGTCATCGTCCGGCCCTCTGGTGGGAGGAGGCGGTCCCGGTTCCGCCGCGCCGTTTCTTCCCTGCGCGTGGCTGGTGTGGGACTCGTGCCGTGCGCGATCGGCCGTGCGTCGTTGCTGCAGGTCCTGTGGTTGGTCGCGGGTCAGGGCCCTGGGGGGTTACCCTTACGTCGTACAAGGGCGCTGCGGAGGGCACTGAAGATCTCGTGCAACAGGGCCGCGTGCGCCGCCCGGGCCTCCGTCTCAATGCGGATGGCGGGCTGCAGCTGCCCACCCTGCGCCAGTGCCCGGATTTCATGGATCGCGAAGACGTGGCATAGGTTGGGCTCAGTGGGGGTTTCCGCCGTCGGTTCCGGGATGGCCTCCATCTGCTGCCGGTCGTCGAGGTAGAATCTCCACGCCGCTGACCACGCCCTGGTGTGCGGCCAGCGGCGCCGCGCCCACCGCCAGAGGCAGTAGAGGGCGTGGCCTGGGTGCCAGGGGCCTGCCGCCCCCGACACAATGGCTGTCAGGGGGTCCGGGGGTTGTTTTAGGAGCAGGGGGGTAGGGTTGTCCGGCAGGCCCGTGGTTGCCCAGAGCATGGAGTCGACGGCCTCCAGGCTCCAATGGTTGTCCTGCGGGTGCGGGATGATCAGCACCTGGTAGTAGTGGCCATTCTTCAACACGATCATGGCGATGGTACTGGGGTCACGTTCGCGCGGTGGGAGTGTTGCGCGCGTCGTCTCCGGGTAGTGTGCCGTCAGGTTCGTGAGGTTGTGCCCCCTGCTACGGGCGGTCCCGCTTTCCCATGCCTCCAGGCCCTTGTGCGGCGGGATACGGAGGTTGTCGGGTCTCGGTGGTGGGGCTGCCCGCTCCCGGCCTCCGGTGGTGGGTGCGGGCCTGGGGTCAGTCGGTGGCGCTATGAGCGTGTGTACCCAGCCCAGGTGTGGGACCCACACGCCCCCTTGGGCCGGTTGGTGGGTGTTGAACCACCAGATCCATGCTTCAACGAGGTCGTCAGAGACCTGTGTCCCGGGGGTGACGAGCGCCTGGAGCTGTCGCACAAAGATTTGGGTTGTCGGGGCATGTGGCAGGGGGACTACGGCTAAGCCTGTTCGGGTCGATGTTACGGAGGTGTTCCCGGAGGGTGGCCACCAGCTCGCTCGAGGGCGTGGAGGCGTGGATGTCGTGGAGCGCCTTCAGTTCCGCGTCGTCGAAGGGATCCGTGCCCCGTTGCTGTGGCGGTCGGGGGGGCGGGGGGGGGCATGGCCACCCGGTCTTGGTCGAGTGCCGCGTCAGCCGGGGAGGGGTGCCGTGGGGTGGCGCCCGGTTGTCCCCCAGGCACGTACTCCGTGGGGGGTTACCGTTGCCGGGGCATCGAGCAGGGCGTGGCGGTGGGCAGCGGGCCAGCGGGCTCCTGGGGGCTGAGGGTCCCCGTCATCTCTGTGTCCGCCCTTGGTCCGCTCACGTCGTGTCCCGGCTGCCGCGACGTGCCCTCTGTGGCCTTGCGGCTTCTGGACTGCGGGGAGGGCTGCCCCCACGCCCCTTGCGTAGGGCTGGGGTCGGGCGCGGGCTCCCTTGGACGCGTGTCCGTGGCGTGTGGTCCTCTCGGTAGCGGATTGGCCGCTGACCCCGGGAGGGAGGCGGCAGATGGGTGGTGGACCCCGTGGGTGTTCCGGTGAGTTTCGGCGCGCCGCCTGCCTTGGAGGCTCTGGGACCTCTTGGGACCGCGGCTGCCGGTGGCCTGAGGCGTGTCCCTGGTGGCCCGGTGATCCAGGGATGTTCCAGATATTATGGTCCTGCATGGCCGCACGGATGCGCAGGGCGGCGCGCTGGTGCCACCGCCAGTGCAGTCCGTTCATTTCATCTGGGCTGTAGGCTCCCATATGCGCCATGAGCCGGGTGGCCACATAGCGCCATTGGTCGGGGCGGTCCATGGTGGCGGGGGCCGTGTGCCCTGTCTGATGACCAAACGTGACGTCTGCCATGGTGCGTGTTCCCTCCGCGAGGTGGCGGAACCACGAAGAAAGTACCCATCGTATGCGGACCGCCAGTTCGAGCTGCTCTCCTGTGACAAGCCTGGGGATCCAGAAGCTTAGGTCTTGGGTCGCTTCTTGCTCTGCTTGTTCGCTGGGGTGGCCGGCGTCACCCTCCAAGCGTGCATAGTCCAGGTGTCCCCGCCCCCAGGGCGGGGCGGCCCCCAGCGGTGGGGCGACAGGCTCACTCGCGGTGTTGATGGCCGCTTCCACGCGCGTGCCCTCACCCGGGGCGTTGCGCTCGTCCGTAGTCCGGTCCGCCGCGCCGCTCGCGGTCGTCTGCTCCTCGCCCGTAGCGGCAATCTGCCCCAGGGTGGTGTAGTCGCGCTGCAGGTGCGCTTGTCGTGGCACCGTGAGGGGCCTATCGTCCGCCTGGTCGCGTAGTGGTTCCGGGTGGACGCGTGGCATCTCCGGTGCTGGGACCGCCTGGGGCTCATCCCTGCAGGAGTCCATGAAGGCATCGAAGGGGTCGTCGTCGCGGTTGTGCCCGCTGGGTGACGTTCTGCAGCAGACCAGTGCACTGCCCGCATCGCAGGCCGCGCATGCGCATTGTAGATAAATCGAGATCGCATTGTGTTGTAAATAGCGCATGTTTTATTATAAAACATTATCGCTTGTTTTAGGCACCAAATGTCCTGTTTGTTAAATCAGCTGTGATTACGGAGTTGTTCTGCATGGTGCCGCCTGAGGGATTTGGGATCTCAGGGTTAACGTCAAGTCGTGGTACGTTACAATTTAACAAACTTGACCAGAACGATTTCGTCTGGCTGCATTGAGACACGGGACGGAAATGCCGCGCCGCCGCTGTAAGATCAAGTCGGTTGACGAGATCAAGAGCTTGGACAGTTCCAGTGTGCGCCGGCTGTGCAGTTCGTCAGTGCCCGAGCGACGAGAGGAAGCGCTTCGTGAGGTTCTTCGGCGTGCGGCGCAGTGGGACCTTCCATGCCAGGAGTATGCAAGACGGCTGCGTCGATGGCAGCCTGAGCTGATGTTGCGCTGCTTGGAGGCGGCGCCGGAGACCTTTGTGTATGGGCCTGTTTGCGGTGAGTTTTGTCTTCCTGCTGGTATCATTGATGGTGCGGCACACGAGGTGAGACAGGCAGAGGTGGGACCGCTGCTCGAAGACCTTGACAACCTCTTGCAGGAGGGTTTGGCTGAGTTCTGCACGCAGGATTCTGACAGCGTTACGGCACGGGCAGCATCATGCGTAACACCACCGCTAATTTCTATAGCTACGACTCTGCAGCCGCCGAGTTCAATGGGCTGCTCGAGCTCGCCTTTGCCTCACGCAGTGCCTGTGCAGGATGTTTTGGTGAAACGCCGCGTTCGTGGTGGCAAGAAGTGGCGCCAACCAAGTTCAGTGTCGACGACTTTGTGACCAGGGCGACCGGTGGTGCATGTGAGCTTCGCCAGGATCAGCGACGACGCCGTGCAGGTTCGCCGAAATGAAGCAGTGCTGGCAAACCACGGCGCTGCCACAGAACTTAAAGGTTGTGTGTGTTTGCGTGTGTCAGCGCGCTTGCAGATATGCAGTGGATGTGGCACTCCACAGCAGTCACTGTCAGTAGGAGGCCAGGTTAATAGTTTTGTTTTCCCCTCCCTTGAACTTTTGCTGTTTTGGGACAGATCCAGCTCAAAATGAGCTGCATGTCCAAAATGAGTTTACTGCCACCGGTTTTTAGCCCACGAAACGCAGTGTTTCTGTGCTCCAGGGCTCATACTGAGACACACCTTTGTTTTGGTTTTTGACCCTTGCATCTCAGTGCGCAGTTTCAGATCCTCCACCGTTTGCTGGTGCGGTGAGGTGAGCATTGCGTCCCTTACTGGTTCCTATCCTTTTGTGTGGCAGCCCTGGACAGGCGTGGCGAACTTGTGCAGTGACAGCTGTGAGTGTGGTGCAGGATTCGCCCAGCTCAGAGGTTGTACTGTGCAGGTACTGATATGCGCATGGTGAGTTATGCTGTTTGCTAGTTCTATCCGGTCTTTATGCGTGCAAACAGGCACTGGGGGCAGCGCCCTGGAGGTTTACTGTGCAGTAATGCTGTTGCCTCGCGTTGTTCCGTCTGATTGCACTTGTGTGGCCTGGTTTAGCGGTTTACTTTGCAACGCTCGCTAGTAGTGTGTTACGTGTGTGTACTCTGCAGTTTGCTGTTGCACATGTTGCATAATGCGCATGTAGTTTATACCACAGGATGCAAATAGCTATTTTGTTTGTATACTAAACACACAAAGAGCCCCCGACACCAGGTGGGGTTCCATCGTTGGGCACCGGGGTGTTCTAGAAATTTTTGTGTGCTTGGTATTTTTTTTCTGAGTGCCTATTTTTTTTGTGTACATTATTGCTCTGTTTTTGGCATGCAGTGCACTGGCTGCCAGTGTTTGTGTGTGTCAGCCAGCCCCTGGTCCCCTTGGACTGTCTTGGGTGGGCGTGCAGCAGACCAGTGCACTGCCCGCATCGCAGGTCGCGCATGCGCATTGTAGATAAATCGAGATCGCATTGTGTTGTAAATAGCGCATGTTTTATTATAAAACATTATCGCTTGTTTTAGGCACCAAATGTCCTGTTTGCTAAATCAGCTGTGATTACGGAGCTGTTCTGCATGGTGCCGCCTGAGGGATTTGGGATCTCAGGGTTAACGTCAAGTCGTGGTACGTTACTCCTTCGTCCGCGCGCTGGGGCGTGTCGGGTGTGGTTTCCCGGGCCTCTGACCCCGCGCTGGTTTCCGACGGATCTCGCAGCAGCGCCTCCCCTGGCGTGCTGGTGTCTGCGCGGGCCGCCAGGTGCGCCCGGGGGGCCGCGCTCGCGTGATTCGCGGTCGAGGGCCGGTGGGGGCCCTCCGCACACCCAGTGTCCGGAGCTGGCCCCTCAGGTTCCGCGTCAGGCTGGCCATCTGCCAATGCCTCGTCTCCTCCGTGTGCCGTGTCGTTCGTCAGGTCGGCACTCTGCATTGATGTCTGGTCCGTTCCCCCGCCAGGTTCTCTGATTGGTGCTGGTGTCGGCGTGCGTTGCGGGGGTCTCTGCAGTCCTTCCGCGCCCACCACGGGCGCGTCGCGCTGCGGTTGGGTCGGCGGTGTAGGCGGTTCGGCGCCATCGTCCGCCGGCGTCGGTGCCCCCCGAGCGTGGGCTCCCGCCACGGGTGGCGGCTCGGGTAGGCCCCCCAGGCCCGCGGGCTGCGGGGCGCCCGCCGGGGCGGCGGTGCGTGGCGGATCCGGGCCGGGGCCTGGGCCGGGGGCCGGGCGGCCGGGAGATGACGGTTCTGCCGGTCGTGCCGGTGGTCTGGTTGGTGGGGCGTGGTGCTGCTGGGGCACCGACCTGCCGTGCGTTGTGGCCGGTAGGTACTCTGTGCCGGACGTTGCCGAAGCCCGGGGGGTTAGGCCCCCGGTGGGGCCGTTGGTGTGGGGGTGCCCAGCTTCGGAGGGCCGGGCGGTGGTGGCGTCGGTCGGGGTAGCGGTGTGTGTCCGTGTGGGGAGGTTGTCGGTCGGCGTGTAAGTTGGGTCCGCTGCTGGCCGGTCAGGTGCGCCGCGGTGCGGGCGGGGTTCCTGGTGGGCCTGTGTTGTTGCCGCTTGGCTGGCCGCCGGCCGTGGGCCGTGCGCAGGCGCGACGGGTGGTGTTAGGGGTTGCGGGCTCCCTGTGGGGCTCGGGGCCGGTACCCTGTGCCGGTGTGCGTTGCCGGGGGGCTGCCCGGGCTGGGTACCCACTGCCCCCGTATTCGTGGGGCCGGGTAGGGCTCCACACCTGGCAGGTGATGCTAGGTGTCCCCGGCTCCCTGTGGCTGCGTGGTGTTGTGTTGGTTGTCGTTGCGCCGCCCGTTTGGACGCACGCTCTTGTCGGGGGCTCTGTGGTGTGCCGGCCCTAGATGGTGCCGGACCGCCTGTAGTCCGCGTGGCGTTGGCGGCGTGTTGTTGGTGTGGTTCGGCGGCGGGTGTGGGGGGGGCGGAGGTGGATGGGTGGGGGGATGTGGAGGACGTCGCGGACGACGTTCGGGCCCGTACGTTCGTGGCCCTAGTTGCTGTCGTGGCGCGGAATCGGGGCAGGGGGGGTGGTGATGGTTGCGGTGGTTGTCCGGGGGGAGTAGGATGAGCCGTCGAGCCAGGTACCTCTGGCCATCATCCTGGCCACCGCTGCATTGCCGTATGTGCCTGGTTGTGGTGGCGGGACGTGCGGCTGCAGGGTGCGCTGTATCACCGATTCCAGGCTGCGTGGAGGGGGTATGCCCCTCAACGTGAGGTAGGCCGCCATCAGCCTCTCGGTCGCCCCCGGGGTCATGGCCCCGCCGCGGTGGAAGAAATCCCCCCACTCGGCGCCATGGGCGCCGCGGGCGATGCCCATCGCCCATTCCGCGTCCCCCACCAGCCAGCCGAAGGCGATCGGGAGGCGGGTGGTGAAGCTGACGACGATGTTGCGGTAGTTGATTTGGTTCGTGGGGCTGACGTAGCCCCAACTGCCGGGCAGGTTGCCAATGGGGGGCAGACTGCCCCGTGGCGCGTCGTTGTAGTCCTCGTGGTCGGGGACGTAAACCGTGGGGTCCGCGTCCGGGTCTGGCAGCGCCCAGGTTGGTGCGCGCCAGGGGGGGCGGGGGGGGTGTGTCGCTGGGTCCTCGTCGGTGAGGACGTCCAACCACTGGGCGTCGGGGCTGTCCTCCCCCGCGCCTTCGTTTCAGACGTTTTGCCGGATCAGGGTCCGCAGCGTCTGGAGTGTGAGGTCTTTGTCTGGCGTTTCGCGCGGGGGCAGAGCCGTGCAGAGTCAGTGCGGTCGCCGGCAGAGTGGGCACGACCACAAGTTCGGGATGCACGGGCTGCAGAACCAGTGCAGCTGCTCCGTGCCGCCGCAGCCGAGGTCATGCCCGCGAAGGGGTTTGCCGTCGTCGTCGTTCACCTCCATGCAGACCCCGCATGGGTTCCCCGGCCGTGGATGCGGTGCTTCACCTTCGGGCATCCTGAGGAGAGGTGTCGTTCGCAGGATGATCGGGCCACTGCATGGGAGGGGGCGTGCGCCCTCCGGGCGGTTCTACGGTAGGTGCCTGGCTGTTGCCGCGGGCCCGTGCGTGTGGCTAGTCGCTAGGTTGCGCATGTTGGTAGTGGATGAGGAGAATATAGTACGTGCGGCGGTCGTGTGATGTTTGTTGTGCTTCCTGTGTGTATACTTGGACGCGGTGCTGCAGCTGTGCGTCCGCCATTTTGACGGCGGTGAGCTGCATGTGACGTATTGTGGCCCTGGGTTCTGGGGCGTGTTCGGCGACGACCCTGTAAAGCTGGAGTGGCACCGCTCCTCTGAGCACTGCCTCCTTTATTTCCGGCTGCCGCATCAGGCGTTGAACCTCATTTGCCGGTGGCATGGCCGGGCCCCATCCGGCGTGTTGTGTGATGGTGTTCTCCGGTGCCCACGTGGCCAGGTGGTTGTCCCCTTGGGCTAATGGGCAGCGTTTGAAGTGTTCTCATGTTTCTGGCTGTTGGAGATGGCAGGGGCATATGGTGTATTCCGGGGGTATGTCTATACCTCGCCGGGCATACCAGCCTGCCACCCTGTCTAGAAGGGGTAGCTGCTCGAGCAAGAGCTGGGCACGTTGTGTCTGCAGGTGCACCGGAATTAGGGATGGGTCCAGAGCCGAGAAGTACAATGCGGTGCGCATTTCGTGTTGGAGACGGCTCAAAAGGGCGTTGTCGGCTTGACTGCCCTGAATGTGCGCCATGGTGCGGATGGGTTGTGGGTAGTGGTATGCCCTCCCCGTGTCCCTATAGATGCGATCGTCTGGCACCCAGGCTGGTGGTTCCCAGGGGCGTGGGATGGGTGGCAGGTGCTGGAGGTGTGTGTGCATGTGGTCTCGTAGTGGTGGGTCCTGGCCGTCCAGCATGTGCTCGGCAAGCTGGTTGTGGGTGTGCAGGTCTTTGTGTCCGTTGCCCAGGCTATACTGATGAGATTCTTGTTTGACGAGATGCAGGACGACGTGTTTGGGGAGGCGCCTCAGGGCTGTCCAGAGGTGTAGGGCCTGGGTGCCCAGGCTAGAGTCAGTCGCCTTGTGCAGGGGTTGCCGCGCCAGCCTGCGGACGATTTGGAAGTCCACCGCTGCGTCCACTACTACCCACACATGGTGCGTCTGGTCACGCGGCGCTCAGTGGGTGTCATTGACGGCGTCCATGACGATCGCCAGCGTCTTCAGTTCTCCGTGAGAGGAGGCCCCGAAGATGGTAGTCCCCGTGAGGTGGCGTTGGTGCAGTCGGTTTGTCGTGTCCACTTTGCACTCTAAAGCCGCCCCCCCGGCCGCCAG
Organism: Eutreptiella sp. 'Long Island Sound 2002'; assembly: GCA_964036045.1. Taxonomy (NCBI): domain Eukaryota; phylum Euglenozoa; class Euglenophyceae; order Eutreptiales; family Eutreptiaceae; genus Eutreptiella; species Eutreptiella sp. 'Long Island Sound 2002'. The sequence continues at coordinate 27,625,772 of OZ038400.1, read as the reverse complement.
GGTGAGGCTTGTAATGATGTAATGATAGGGAGGAAGGCATTTGTGAAGTGGAATGCATTCTGGAGGTAGTAGGAGGCCGTGGTGCAGTGCAAAGTATACCCAGCACCCTCCTTGTATGGCGATAAACATCCCCAGTTTTTACCCCGATTTTACTACTGAGCGGTGGACCTTAATGGAGCTGCGGCGGCTGGACAATGTTTTGGTTTGGCAAAGCGGGTTCAGATGTCTATGCCCTGATCCCAGAGACCTCACCAACGTGATTGGCTTGGGGCACAGAAGCCGTGGATACATCGTGGAGGGGTCCCTTGGGTTGCCGACTATGCCTATGGAGAACTACCCAGACACATACCTCTTTTGTATGAATGATTTGTGGTAAACAGCGGAGAGACCAGCAAGGGGAGCATCCCGAGTGAGCAACTATGGGTTGGAATGTGATGTAATGATGAAGAGGAAAGCATTTGTGAGGTGGAATGGATTCTGAAGGTAGTAGGAGGCCGTGGTGCAGTGCAAAGTATACCCAGCACCCTCCTTGTATGGCGAAAAAAATGCCAGATTTTTACCCCGATTTTACTAGTGAGCGGTGGACCTTAATGGAGCTGCGTCGGCTGGACAATGTTTTGGTTTGGCAAAGCGGGTTCAGATGTCCATGCCCTGATCCCAGAGACCTCACCAACGTGATTGGCTTGGGGCACAGAAGCCGTGGATACATCCTGAAGGGGTCCCTTGGGTTGCCGAATATGCCCATGGAGAACTACCCAGAAACATGCCTTTTTTGTATGTATGGTTTCTGGTAAACAGCAGAGAGACCAGCAAGGGGAGCATCCCGGGTGAGCCACTATGGGCTGGAATGTGATGTAATCATGGATAGGAAGGCATTTGTGAAGTGGAATGCATTGTGATTGTGGTAGGAGGCCGTGGTGGAGTGCAAAGTATACCCAGCACCCTCCTTGTTTGGCGATGAACATCCCCAGTTTTTACCCCGATTTTACTAGTGAGCGGTGGACCTTAATGGAGCTGCGGCGGCTGGACTATGTTTTGGTTTGGCAAAGCGGGTTCAGATGTCCATGCCCTGATCCCGGAGACCTCACCAACGTGATTGGCTTGGGGCACTGAAGCCGTGGATACATCGTGGAGGGGTCCCTTGGGTTGCCGACTATGCCTATGGAGAACTACCCAGAAACATGCCTTTTTTGTATCTATGGTTTGTGGTAAACAGCGGAGAGACCAGCAAGGGGAGCATCCCGGGTGAGCAACTATGGGTTGGAATGTGATGTAATCATGGAGAGGTAAGCATGTGTGAAGTGGAATGCATTCTGAAGGTAGTAGGAGGACGTGGTGCAGTGCAAAGTATACCCAGCACGCTCCTTGTATGGCGATAAACATCCCCAGTTTTTACCCCGAATTTACTAGTGAGCGGTGGACCTTAATGGAGCTGCGGCGTCTGGACAATGTTTCGGTTTGGCAAAGCGGGTTCAGATGTCCATGCCCTGATCCCAGAGACCTCACCAACGCCATTGGCTTGGGGCACAGAAGCCGTGGATACATCCTGAAGGGGTCCCTTGGGTTGCCGACTATGCCTATGGAGAACTACCCAGAAACATGCCTTTTTTGTATGTATGGTTTGTGGTAAACAGCAGAGAGACCAGCAAGGGGAGCATCCCGAGTGAGCAACTATGGGTTGGAATGTGATGTAATCATGGTGAGGAAGACATTTGTGAAGTGGAATGCATTCTGAAGGTAGTAGGAGGACGTGGTGCAGTGCAAAGTATACCCAGCACCCTCCTTGTATGGCGATAAACATCCCCAGTTTTTACCCCGATTTTACTAGTGAGCGGTGGACCTTAATGGAGCTGCGGCGTCTGGACAATGTTTCGGTTTGGCAAAGCGGGTTCAGATGTCCATGCCCTGATCCCAGAGACCTCACCAACGCCATTGGCCTGGGGCACAGGAGCCGTGGATACATCCTGAAGGTGTCCCTTGGGTTGCCGACTATGCCTATGGAGAACTACCCAGAAACATGCCTTTTTTGTATGTATGGTTTGTGGTAAACAGCAGAGAGACCAGCAAGGGGAGCATCCCGGGTGAGCAACTATGGGTTGGAATGTGATGTAATCATAGAGAGCAAGGCATTTCTGAAGTGCAAAGCATTCTGAAGGTGGTAAGAGGCTGTGGTGCAGTGCAAAGTATACCCAGCACCCTCCTTGTATGGCAATAAACATGCCCAATTTTTACCCCGATTTTACTAGTGAGCGGTGGACCTTAATGGAGCTGCGGCGGCTGGACAATGTTTTGGTTTCGCAAAGCGGGTTCAGATGTCCATGCCCTGATCCCGGGGACTCCACAAACGTGATTGGCTTGGGGCACAGAAGCCGTGGATACATCCTGGAGGGGTTCCTTTGGTTGCCGACTATGCCTATGGAGAACTACCCAGAAAGGTGCCTTTTTTGTATGTATGGTTTGTGGTAAACAGCAGAGAGACCAGCAAGGGGAGCATCCCGGTTGAGCAACTATGGGTTGGAATGTGATGTAATCATAATGAGGAAGACATTTGTGAAGTGGAATGCATTCTGAAGGTGGTAGGAGGCCGTGGTGCAGTGCAAAGTATACCCAGCACCCTCCTTGTATGGCGATAAACATCCCCAATTTTTACCCCGATTTTACTAGTGAGCGGTGGACCTTAATGGAGGTGCGGCGGCTGGACAATGTTTTGGTTTGGCAAAGCGGGCTCAGATGTCCATGCCCTGATCCCGGAGACCTCACCAACGTGATTGGCTTGGGGCACAGAAGCCGTGGATACATCGTGGAGGGGTCCCTTGGGTTGCCGACTATGCCTATGGAGAACTACCGAGAAACATGCCTTTTTTGTATCTATGGTTTGTGGTAAACAGCGGAGAGACCAGCAAGGGGAGCATCCCGGGTGAGCAACTATGGGTTGGAATGTGATGTAATCATGGAGAGGAAGGCATGTGTGAAGTGTAATGCATTCTGAAGGTAGTAGGAGGACGTGGTGCAGTGCAAAGTATACCCAGCACCCTCCTTGTATGGCGATAAACATCCCCAGTTTTTACCCCGATTGTACTAGTGAGCGGTGGACCTTAATGAAGCTGCGGCGTCTGGACAATGTTTTGGTTTGGCAAAGCGGGTTCAGATGTCCATGCCCTGATCCCAGAGACCTCACCAACGCCATTGGCTTGGGGCACAGAAGCCGTGGATACATCCTGAAGGGGTCCCTTGGGTTGCCGACTATGCCTATGGAGAACTACCCAGAAACATGCCTTTTTTGTATGTATGGTTTGTGGTAAACAGCAGAGAGACCAGCAAGGGGAGCATCCCGAGTGAGCAACTATGGGTTGGAATGTGATGTAATCATGGAGAGGAAGACATTTGTGAAGTGGAATGCATTCTGAAGGTAGTAGGAGGACGTGGTGCAGTTCAAAGTATACCCAGCACCCTCCTTGTATGGCGATAAACATCCCCAGTTTTTACCCCGATTTTACTAGTGAGCGGTGGACCTTAATGGAGCTGCGGCGTCTGGACAATGTTTCGGTTTGGCAAAGCGGGTTAAGATGTCCATGCCCTGATCCCAGAGACCTCACCAACGCCATTGGCTCGGGGCACAGAAGCCGTGGATACATCCTGAAGGGGTCCCTTGGGTTGCCGACTATGCCTATGGAGAACTACCCAGAAACATGCCTTTTTTGTATGTATGGTTTGTGGTAAACAGCAGAGAGACCAGCAAGGGGAGCATCCCGGGTGAGCAACTATGGGTTGGAATGTGATGTAATCATAGAGAGCAAGGCATTTCTGAAGTGCAAAGCATTCTGAAGGTGGTAAGAGGCCGTGGTGCAGTGCAAAGTATACCCAGCACCCTCCTTGTATGGCAATAAACATGCCCAATTTTTACCCCGATTTTACTAGTGAGCGGTGGACCTTAATGGAGCTGCGGCGGCTGGACAATGTTTTGGTTTCGCAAAGCGGGTTCAGATGTCCATGCCCTGATCCGGGAGACTCCACAAACGTGATTGGCTTGGGGCACAGAAGCCGTGGATACATCGTGGAGGGGTCCCTTGGGTTGCCGACTATGCCTATGGAGAACTGCCCAGAAACATGCCTTTTTTGTATCTATGGTTTGTGGTAAACAGCGGGGAGACCAGCAAGGGGAGCATCCCGGGTGAGCAACTATGGGTTGGAATGTGATGTAATTATTGAGAGGAAGGCATGTGTGAAGTGGAATGCATTCTGAAGGTAGTAGGAGGACGTGGTGCAGTGCAAAGTATACCCAGCACCCTCCTTGTATGGCGATAAACATCCCCAGTTTCTACCCCGATTTTACTAGTGAGCGGTGGACCTTAATGGAGCTGCGGCGTCTGGACAATGTTTTGGTTTGGCGAAGCGGGTTCAGATGTCCATGCCCTGATCCCAGAGACCTCACCAGCGCCATTGGTTTGGGGCACAGAAGCCGTGGATACATCTTGAAGGGGTCCCTTGGGTTGCCGACTATGCCTATGGAGAACTACCCAGAAACATGCCTTTTTTGTATGTATGGTTTGTGGTAAACAGCAGAGAGACCAGCAAGGGGAGCATCCCGAGTGAGCAACTATGGGTTGGAATGTGATGCAATCATGGAGATGAAGACATTTGTGAAGTGGAATGCATTCTGAAGGTAGTAGGAGGACGTGGTGCAGTGCAAAGTATACCCAGCACCCTCCTTGTATGGCGATAAACATCCCCAGTTTTTACCCCGATTTTACTAGTGAGCGGTGGACCTTAATGGAGCTGCGGCGTCTGGACAATGTTTCGGTTTGGCAAAGCGGGTTCAGATGTCCATGCCCTGATCCCAGAGACCTCACCAAAGCCATTGGCCCGGGGCACAGAAGCCGTGGATACATCCTGAAGGGGTCCCTTGGGTTGCCGACTATGCCTATGGAGAACTACCCAGAAACATGCCTTTTTTGTATGTATGGTTTGTGGTAAACAGCAGAGAGACCAGCAAGGGGAGCATCCCGGGTGAGCAACTATGGGTTGGAATGTGATGTAATCATAGAGAGCAAGGCATTTCTGAAGTGCAAAGCATTCTGAAGGTGGTAAGAGGCCGTGGTGCAGTGCAAAGTATACCCAGCACCCTCCTTGTATGGCAATAAACATGCCCAATTTTTACCCCGATTTTACTAGTGAGCGGTGGACCTTAATGGAGCTGCGGCGGCTGGACAATGTTTTTGTTTCGCAAAGCGGGTTCAGATGTCCATGCCCTGATCAGGGAGACTCCACAAACGTGATTGGCTTGGGGCACAGAAAGCCGTGGATACATCCTGGAGGGGTTCCTTGGATTGCCGACTATGCCTATGGAGAAATACCCAGAAAGGTGCCTTTTTTGTATGTATGGTTTGTGGTAAACAGCAGAGAGACCAGCAAGGGGAGCATCCCGGTTGAGCAACTATGGGTGGGAATGTGATGTAATCATAATGAGGAAGACATTTGTGAAGTGGAATGCATTCTGAAGGTGGTAGGAGGCCGTGGTGCAGTGCAAAGTATACCCAGCACCCTCCTTGTATGGCGAAAAACATCCCCAATTTTTACCCCGATTTTACTAGTGAGCGGTGGACCTTAATGGAGGTGCGGCGGCTGGACAATGTTTTGGTTTGGCAAAGCGGGTTCAGATGTCCATGCCCTGATCCCAGAGACCGCACCAACGTGATTGGCTTGGGGCACAGAAGCCGTGGATACATCCTGAAGGGGTCCCTTGGGTTGCCGACTATGCCTATGGAGAACTACCCAGAAACATGCCTTTTTTGTATGTATGGTTTGTGGTAAACAGCGGAGAGACCAGCAAGGGGAGCATCCGGGCTGGCAACTATGGGTTGGAATGTGATGTAATCATGGAGAGGAAGGCATTTGTGAAGTGGAATGCATTCTGAAGGTGGTAAGGGGCCGTGGTGCAGTGCAAAGTATACCCAGCACCCTCCTTGTATGGCGATAAACATCCCCAGTTTTTACCCCGATTTTACTAGTGAGCGGTGGATGTTAATGGAGCTGCGGCGGCTGGACAATGTTTTGGTTTGGCAAAGGCGGTTCGCTTGTCCATGCCCTGATCACGGAGACCTCACCAACGTGATTGGCTTGGGGCACAGAAGCCGTAAATACATCCTGAAGGGGTCCCTTGGGTTGCCGACTATGCCTATGGAGAACTACCCAGAAACATGCCTTTTTTGTATGTATGGTTTGTGGTAAACATCAGAGAGACCAGCAAGGGGAGCATCCCAGGTGAGCAACTATGGCTTGGAATGTGATGTAATCATAGAGAGGAAGGCATTTTTGAAGTAGAATGCATTCTGAAGGTGGTAGGAGGCCGTGGTGCAGTGCAAAGTATACTCAGCACCCTCCTTGTATGCCGAAAAACATCCCCAATTTTTACCCCGATTTTACTAGTGAGCGGTGCACCTTAATGGAGCTGCGGCGGCTGGATAATATTTTGGTTTGGCAAAGCGGGTTCAGATGTCCATGCCCTGATCCCAGAGTATTTACCAACGCCATTGGCTTGGGGCACAGAAGCTGTGGATACATCCTGAAGGGGTCCCATGTGTTGCCGACTATGCCTATGGAGAACTACCGAGAAACATGCCTTTTTTATATGTATGGTTTGTGGTAAATAGCGGAGAGACCAGCAAGGGGAGCATCCGGGGTGAGCAACTATGGGTTGGGATGTGATGTAATCATGGTGAGGAAGGCATTTGTGAAGTGTAATGCATTCTGAAGGTGGTAGGAGGCCGTGGTGCAGTGCAAAGTATACCCAGCACCCTCCTTGTATGGCGATAAACATCCCCAATTTTTACCCCGATGTTACTAGTGAGCGGTGGACCCTAATGGAGCTGCGGCGGCTGGACAATGTTTTGGTTTGGCAACGCGGGTTCAGATGTCCATGCCCGGATCTGAGGGACCTCACCAGCTTGATTGGCTTGGGGCACAGAAGCCGTGGATACATCCTGAAGGGGTCCCTTGGGTTGCCGACTATGCCACACGAAACAGCCCCGGTGCACCGGCCGAGTCCCCCGTCGAAAGACGGACGGTACGGGAAACCGGACGCGTCAGTGACCGGGTCCACACACGCCAACCACCGCAGCGCACGCAGCCCAAGACCGACGCCGGAGGGACCCGCCAGGGACAACCCCATCGCGGGGCCCCGAACGGGTACGACGCGGAGAGCCCAGCGCCCCTGCCTCGGCGGGGGCCAGCGGCGAGCACAATGAGCCCGGTTCTCGGCCGGCCTCCGCGTGCCCCGCGCAGCCGCCCAGTAAAGCCGGGGGCGCAAGCTCCCGGGGTGGGGAAAGGCACCACGGCGTCGGGAAAGCCGACCGGAGCACCGAGAGCGACCGGACCGGACGAGGCGCGGCGCACCACGCGGGGCCACGAGGCACGCCAGAGAGGCACGCCGCCGGCCACAACCAGGGCACACGGACAGGTGCCAAGCAACGGCGGCCGCCGGGTGCCACAAACCCGGAGAGCGCGCACAACACGCAAAGAACCACGGCACACGAACAGGTGCCAAGCAACAGCCAACCCACACACCACAAACCCCAGCCAACGAGGAACGGCAACAGCAGCGAAGGAGAGGGGGGCAACCCCAGCTCGGAGGGGGCCAAGCAAAGCAGAAAGACAAAGCGGCCAAAGGAAAAGGTGAGGCGCACCACAACGCGCCCGGGAGGCCGGCCCGCCCGACCCGGCCAAGCAAAACACGCACACCACCGCCGCCAGCGGACCCCAGCCAGGAGTGGCGGGGACCGCCCACCACCAGCGGCAGCGAAACCCAGCCAGGAGTGGCGGGGAGTAGCACACAGGAACCTCCGCCAGGAGTGGCGAGGGACCCCAACAACACACCACACACCACCGCCGCCAAAGGACCCCAGCCAGGAGTGGCGGGGACCACCCACCACCAGCGGCAGCGAAACCCAGCCAGGAGTGGCGGGGAGTAGCACACAGGAACCTCCGCCAGGAGTGGCGAGGGACCAACCACACCACACACCAGCCACAACCCCACCAACACACCACCGCCACACACCACACACCACACACCACACACCACCGCCGCAAGCGGACCCCAGCCAGGAGTGGCGGGGACCGCCCACCACCACCGGCAGCGAAACCCAGCCAGGAGTGGCGGGGAGTAGCACACAGGAACCTCCGCCAGGAGTGGAAGGGACCAACCACACCACACGCCAGCCACAACCCCACCAACACACCAGCGCCACACACCACACACCACACAGCAACGCCGCCAACGGACCCCAGCCAGGAGTGGCGGGGACCGCCCACCACCACCGGAAGCGAAACCCAGCCAGGAGTGGCGGGGAGTAGCACACAGGAACCTCCGCCAGGAGTGGCGAGGGACCAACCACACCACACACCAGCCACAACCCCACCAACACACCACCGCCACACACCACACACCACAAACCACACACCACCGCCGCAAGCGGACCCCAGCCAGGAGTGGCGGGGACCGCCCACCACCACCGGCAGCGAAACCCAGCCAGGAGTGGCGGGGAGTAGCACACAGGAACCTCCGCCAGGAGTGGCGAGGGACCAACCACACCACACACCAGCCACAACCCCACCAACACACCACCGCCACACACCACACACCACACAGCAACGCCGCCAACGGACCCCAGCCAGGAGTGGCGGGGACCGCCCACCACCACCGGAAGCGAAACCCAGCCAGGAGTGGCGGGGAGTAGCACACAGGAACCTCCGCCAGGAGTGGCGAGGGACCAACCACACCACACACCAGCCACAACCCCACCCACACACCACCGCCACACACCACACACCACACACCACACACCACCGCCGCAAGCGGACCCCAGCCAGGAGTGGCGGGGACCGCCCACCACCACCGGCAGCGAAACCCAGCCAGGAGTGGCGGGGAGTAGCACACAGGAACCTCCGCCAGGAGTGGCGAGGGACCAACCACACCACACACCAGCCACAACCCCACCAACACACCACCGCCACACACCACACACCACACAGCAACGCCGCCAACGGACCCCAGCCAGGAGTGGCGGGGCCCGCCCAACACCACCGGAAGCGAAACCCAGCCAGGAGTGGCGGGGAGTAGCACACAGGAACCTCCGCCAGGAGTGGCGAGGGACCAACCACACCACACACCAGCCACAACCCCACCAACACACCACCGCCACACACCAGACACCACCGCCGCCGGCAAACCCCAGCCAGGAGTGGCGGGGACCGCCCACAACCACCGGCAGCGAAACCCAGCCAGGAGTGGCGGGGAGTAGCACACAGGAACCACTGCCAGGAGTGGCGAGGGACCAACCACACCACACACCAGCCACAGACCAACCGCCAGCCGAGGGAAGGCAACGGGAGGAACAGCCCGGCGGCCCCCCCCCCCGAAGAAAAAAAAAAAAAAAGGGGGGGGGGGGGGCGGGCGCGCGAAAACAGCCCACAGCCACCAAACCGCCCACCAACAACACAGAAGGGGGCCAAACCCCCCACCCAGAGGGCACCAAAGACAGAACCCCCAAACAGGCACAGGGGGACCACCCAGCCAAGACCGGCAACACCAAGCCAGCGACAGCGGCCCGGGAGAAAAAGGGACACCGAAACAAGCAGAAAAAAAAAAAAAAAAGCCAGCAGCCCCCGAAAGAAAGGAGACGGGGGAGAGACGACAAGGCCCGGGACAAGGACACCCAGCAACCAAAAAAAAAAAAAAAAAAAAAGCGCAAAAAACACAACCCGACAACCCAGACAAGAAGGGCGGGGCACAGCCGAGACCCGGGCGCCCCCACCGCACACCGGAGCCGGAAACGGCGGGGGGCAAGGGAAACGCGCAGGAAACCACACAGGTCCCGAAAGCAGGCCCACACCAAAGCCCAACCACGAACACCACAAACAGCCGGCAAAAGAGGGACAACACCACAAACCGAGCCCAAACACACCCACCCAAGACCCCAGGCCACAACGGGCATGGGTAAACAAAACCCACGACCAACCGCAACCCGGACCCAACCGCAAACGCAAGCCAACAGTAGGAAACCCAGTGCCCACAGCCCGGGCACTGAGGCAGCCCGTGCCATGCAGGTGACCCGGCCAAACGAGATCCGGAGCCCGGGGGTAAGGCTGCATCCTAAGGCCTGCGCTGCTTTGGGACTCGAGGCGGAGCGTGCGACACCCAAGCGCCTCGGAACCCTAGTACCAAGAACATGCATGCATGCCTTGGGAACGGGATACGCCGGGAAGTCCGGTGAACCCCTAGGGTTCCGCCCAAAGGAGGGGACGTGCGCAAGCACGGGGGCCCACCCTCCCGGCGAGACAAGCATGTCACGCTGGCGGCGATCAGCCCTCCCGGTGTAGCCCGGGGTCGCTTTGTTGGGGGCCAACAGTCAGGTCTAGCGGGATGTAAGCCGCCTCCCCTCTTCACGCGCGGAGCCTCTTCCTGTTCGTCACAGGGGCGACGCCAGGGGGAACCATGGGGCGCCTCTCCACGACCGAGTGCACCTACCTACCTACCTCCTGAAGGGGTCTCTTGGGTTGCCGACTATGCCTATGGAGAACTACCCAGAAACATGCCTTTTTTGTATGTATGGTTTGTGGTAAACAGCGGAGAGACCAGCAAGGGGAGCATCCCGGGTGAGCAACCATGGGTTGGAATGTGATGTAATCATGGGGAGGAAGGCATGTGTGAAGTGGAATGCATTCTGAAGGTGGTAGGAGGCCGTGGTGCAGTGCAAAGTATACCCAGCACCCTCCTTGTATGGCGATAAACATCCCTAGTTTTTATCCCGATTTTACTAGTTAGCGGTGGACCTTAATGGAGCTGCGGCGGCTGGACAATGTTTTGGTTTGGGAAAGCGGGTTCAGATGTCCATGCCCGGATCCGAGGAGCCTCACCAGCGTGATTGGCTTGGGGCACAGAAGCCGTGGATACATCCTGAAGGGGTCCCTTGGGTTGCCGACTATGCCTATGGAGAACTACCCAGAAACATGCCTTTTTTGTATGTATGGTTTGTGGTAAAAAGCGGTAAGACCAGCAAGGGGAGCATCCCGGGTGAGCCACTATGGGCTGGAATGTGATGTAATCATTGAGAGGAAGTCATTTGTGGGGTGGAATGCATTCTGAAGGTGGTAGGAGGCCCTGGTGCAGTGCAAAGTATACCCACCACCCTCCTTGTATGGTGATAAACATCCCCAATTTTTACCCCGATGTTACTAGTGAGCGGTGGACCTTAATGGAGCTGCGGCGGCTGGACAATGTTTTGGTTTGGCAAAGGCGGTTCGCATGTCCATGCCCTGATCCCAGAGACCTCACCAACGTGATTGGCTTGGGGCACAGAAGCCGTGGATACATCCTGAAGGGGTCCCTTGGGTTGCCGACTATGCCTATGGAGAACTACCCAGAAACATGCCTTTTTTGTATGTATGGTTTGTGGTAAACAGCGGAGAGACCAGCAAGGAAAGCATCCCAGGTGAGCAACTATGGGTTGGAATGTGATGTAATCATGGAGAGGAATGCATGTGTGAAGTGGAATGCATTCTGAAGGTGGTAGAGGGCCGTGGTGCAGTGCAAAGTATACCCAGCACCCTCCTTGTATGGTGATAAACATCCCCAATTTTTACCCAGATGTTACTAGTGAGCGGTGGACCTTAATGGAGCTGCGGCGGCTGGACAATGTTTTGGTTTGGCAACGCGGGTTCAGATGTCCATGCCCAGATCCAAGAGACCTCACCAACGTGGTTGGCTTGGGGCACAGAAGCCGTGGATACATCCTGAAGGGGTCCCTTGGGTTGCCGACTATGCCTATGGAGAACTACCCAGAAACATGCCTTTTTTGTATGTATGGTTTGTGGTAAAAAGCAGAGAGACCAGCAAGGGGAGCATCCCGGGTGGGCAACTATGGGTTGGAATGTGATGTAATCATAATGAGGAAGTCATTTGTGAAGTGGAAAGCATTGTGAAGGTGGTAGAGGGCCGTGGTGCAGTGCAAAGTATACCCAGCACCCTCCTTGTATGGTGATAAACATCCCCAATTTTTACCCAGATGTTACTAGTGAGCGGTGGACCTTAATGGAGCTGCGGCGGCTGGACAATGTTTTGGTTTGGCAACGCGGGTTCAGATGTCCATGCCCTGATCCAAGAGACCTCACCAACGTGGTTGGCTTGGGGCACAGAAGCCGTGGATACATCCTGAAGGGGTCCCTTGGGTTGCCGACTATGCCTATGGAGAACTACCCAGAAACATGCCTTTTTTTTGTATGTATGGTTTGTGGTAAAAAGCAGAGAGACCAGCAAGGGGAGCATCCCGGGTGGGCAACTATGGGTTGGAATGTGATGTAATCATGGGAAGGAAGTCATCTGTGAAGTGGAAAGCATTGTGAAGGTGGTAGGAGGCCGTGGTGCAGTGCAAAGTATACCCAGCACCCTCCTTGTATGGCGATAAACATGCCCAATTTTTACCCCGATTTTACTAGTGAGCGCTGGACCTTAATGGAGCTGCAGCGGCTGGACAATGTTTTCGTTTGGCAAAGCGGGTTCAGATGTCCATGTCCTGATTGCAGAGACCTCACCAACGTGATTGGCTTGGGGCAAGTAAGCCGTGGATACAGCCTGAAGGGGTCCCTTGGGTTGCCGACTATGCCTTTGGAGAACTACCCAGAAACATGCCTTTTTTGTATGTATGGTTTGTGGTAAACAGCAGAGAGACCAGCAAGGGGAGCATCCGGGGTGAGCAACTATGGGTTGGAATGTGATGTAATCATGGAGAGGAAGGCATTTGTGAAGTGGAATGCATTTCGAAGGTAGTAGGAGGACGTGGTGCAGTGCAAAGTATACCCAGCACCCTCCTTGTATGGCGAAAAACATCCCGAGTTTTTACCCCGATTTTACTAGTGAGCGGTGGACCTTAATGGAGCTGCGGCGGCTGCAGAATGTTTTGGTTTGGCAAAGCAGGTTCAGATGTCCATGCCCTGATCCGAAATACTGCACCAACGCCATTGGCTTGGGGCACAGAAGCCGTGGATACATCCTGAAGGGGTCCCTTGTGTTGCCGACTATGCCTATGGAGAACTACCGGGAAACATGCCTTTTTTGTATGTATGGTTTGTGGTAAATAGCGGAGAGACCAGCAAGGGGAGCATCCCGGGTGAGCACCTATGGGTTGGAATGTGATGTAATGATGGAGAGGAAGGCATGTGTGAAGTGGAGTGCATTTTGAAGGTGACAGGAGGCCGTGGTGCAGTGCAAAGTATACCCAGCACCCTCCTTGTATGGCGAGAAAACATCCCCAATTTTTACCCCGATTTTACTAGTGAGCGGTGGACCTTAATGGAGCTGCGGCGGCTGGACAATGTTTTGGTTTGGCAAAGCGGGTTCGGATGTCCATGCCCTGATCCCAGAGACCTCACCAACGTGATTGGCCTGTGGCACAGAAGCCGTGGATACATCCTGAAGGGGTCCCTTGGGTTGCCGACTATGCCTATGGAGAAGTACCCAGAAACATGCCCTTTTTGTATGTATGGTTTGTGGTAAACAGCGGGAAGACCAGCAACGGAAGCATACCGGGTGAGCAACTATGGGTTGGAATGTGATGTAATGATGGAGAGGAAGGCATTTGTGAAGTGCAATGCATTCTGAAGGTAGTAGGAGGCCGTGGTGCAGTGCAAAGTATACCCAGCACCCTCCTTGTATGGTGAAAAACATCCCCAATTTTTACCCCCATTTTACTAGTGAGCGGTGGACTTTAATGGAGCTGCGGCGGCTGGACAATGTTTTGGTTTGGCAAAGCGGGTTCAGATGTCCATGTCCTGTTTGCAGAGACCTCATGAACGTGATTGGCTTGGGGCACAGAAGCCGTGGATACATCCTGAAGGGGTCCCTTGGGTTGCCGACTATGCCTATGGAGAACTACCCAGAAACATGCCTTTTTTGTATGTATGGTTTGTGGTAAACAGCGGAGAGACCAGCAAGGGGAGCATCCCGGGTGAGCAACTATGGGTTGGAATGTGATGTAAACATAATGAGGAAAGCATTTGTGAAGTGGAATGCATTCTGAAGGTGGTAGGAGGCCCTGGTGCAGTGCAAAGTATACCCAGCACCCTCCTTGTATTGCGAAAAACATCCCCAATTTTTACCCCGATTTTACTAGTGAGCGGTGGACCTTAATGGAGCTGCGGCGGCTGGACAATGTTTTGGTTTGGCAAAGGCGGTTCACATGTCCATGCCCTGATCCCAGAGACCTCACCAACGTGATTGGCTTGGGGCACAGAAGCCGTGGATACATCCTGAAGGGGTCCCTTGGGTTGCCGACTATGCCTATGGAGAACTACCCAGAAACATGCCTTTTTTGTATGTATGGTTTGTGGTAAACAGCGGAGAGACCAGCAAGGGGAGCATCCCGGGTGAGCAACTATGGGTTGGAATGTGATGTAAACATAATGAGGAAAGCATTTGTGAAGTGGAATGCATACTGAAGGTGGTAGGAGGCCCTGGTGCAGTGCAAAGTATACCCAGCACCCTCCTTGTATGGCGAAAAACATCCCCAATTTTTACCCCGATTTTACTAGTGAGCGGTGGACCTTAATGGAGCTGCGGCGGCTGGACAATGTTTTGGTTTGGCAAAAGCGGTTCGCATGTCCATGCCCTGATCCCAGAGACCTCACCAACGTGATTGGCTTGGGGTACAGAAGCCGTGGATACATCCTGAAGGGGTCCCTTGGGTTGCCGACTATGCCTATGGAGAACTACCCAGAAACATGCCCTTTTTGTATGTATGGTTTGTGGTAAACAGCGGAGAGACCAGCAAGGGGAGCATCCCGGGTGAGCAACTATGGGTTGGAATGTGATGTAATGATGGAGAGGAAGGCATTTGTGAAGTGGAATGCGTTCTGAAGGTAGTAGGAGGACGTGGTGCAGTGCAAAGTATACCCAGCACCCTCCTTGTATGGTGAAAAACATCCCCAATTTTTACCCCCATTTTACTAGTGAGCGGTGGACCTTAATGGAGCTGCGGCGGCTGGACAATGTTTTGGTTTGGCAAAGCGGGTTCAGATGTCCATGTCCTGATTGCAGAGACCTCATGAACGTGATTGGCTTGGGGCACGGAAGCCGTGGATACATCCTGAAGGGTTCCCTTGGGTTGCCGACTATGCCTATGGAGAACTACCCAGAAACATGCCTTTTTTGTATGTATGGTTTGTGGTAAACAGCGGAGAGACCAGCAAGGGGAGCATCCCGGGTGAGCAACTATGGGTTGGAATGTGATGTAAACATAATGAGGAAAGCATTTGTGAAGTGGAATGCATTCTGAAGGTGGTAGGAGGCCCTGGTGCAGTGCAAAGTATACCCAGCACCCTCCTTGTATGGCGAAAAACATCCCCAATTTTTACCCCGATTTTACTAGTGAGCGGTGGACCTTAATGGAGCTGCGCCAGCTGGACAATGTTTTGGTTTGGCAAAGGCGGTTCGCATGTCCATGCCCTGATCCCAGAGACCTCACCAACGTGATTGGCTTGGGGCACAGAAGCCGTGGATACATCCTGAAGGGGTCCTTTGGGTTGCCGACTATGCCTATGGAGAACTACCCAGAAACATGCCTTTTTTGTATGTATGGTTTGTGGTAAACAGCGGAGAGACCAGCAAGGGGAGCATCCCGGGTGAGCAACTATGGGTTGGAATGTGATGTAATCATGGGGAGGAAGGCATGTGTGAAGTGGAATGCATACTGAAGGTGGTAGGAGGCCGTGGTGCAGTGCAAAGTATACCCAGCACCCTCCTTGTATGGCGATAAACATCCCCAGTTTTTACCCCGATTTTACTAGTGAGCGGTGGACCTTAATGGAGCTGCGGCGGCTGGACAATGTTTTGGTTTGGGAAAGCGGGTTCAGATGTCCATGCCCTGATCAGAGAGACCTCACCAACGCCATTGACTTGGGGCACAGAAGCCGTGGATACATCCTGAAGGGGTCCCTTGGGTTGCCGACTATGCCTATGGAGAACTACCCAGAAACATGCCTTTTTTGTATGTATGGTTTGTGGTAAAAAGCGGAGAGACCAGCAAGGGGAGCCTCCCGGGTGAGCAACTATGGGTTGGAATGTGATGTAATCATTGGGAGGAAGTCATTTGTGAAGTGGAATGCATTCTGAAGGTGGTAAGAGGCCGTGGTGCAGTGCAAAGTATACCCAGCACCCTCCTTGTATGGTGATAAACATCCCCAATTTTTACCCAGATGTTACTAGTGAGCGGTGGACCTTAATGGAGCTGCGGCGGCTGGACAATGTTTTGGTTTGGCAACGCGGGTTCAGATGTCCATGCCCTGATTCGAGAGACCTCACCAACGTGATTGGCTGGGGGCACAGAAGCCGTGGATACATCCTGAAGGGGTCCCTTGGGTTGCCGACTATGCCTATGGAGAAGTACCCAGAAACATGCCTTTTTTGTATGTATGGTTTGTGGTAAACAGCGGAGAGACCAGCAAGGGGAGCATCCCGGGTGAGCAACTATGGGTTGGAATGTGATGTAATGATAGAGAGGAAGGCATTTGTGAAGTGGAATGCATTCTGAAGGTGGTAGGAGGCCGTTGTGCAGTGCAAAGTATACCCAGCACCCTCCTTGTATGGCGAAAAACATCCCTGATTTTTACGCCGATTTTACTAGTGAGCGGTGGACCTTAATGGAGCTGCGGCGGCTGGACAATGTTTTGGTTTGGCAAAGCAGGTTCAGATGTCCATGCCCTGATCCAAGAGACCTCACCAACATGATTGGCTTGGGGCACAGAAGCCGTGGATACATCCCCAAGGGGTCCCTTGGGTTGCCGACTATGCCTATGGAGAACTACCCAGAAACATGCCTTTTTTGTATGTATGGTTTGTGGTAAACAGCGGAGAGACCAACAAGGGGAGCATCCCAGGTGAGCAACTATGGGTTGGAATGTGATGTAATCATAGAGAGGAAGACATTTGGGAAGTGGAATGCATTCTGAAGGTGGTAGGAGGCCGTGGTGCAGTGCAAAGTATACCCAGCACCCTCCTTGTGTGGTGAAAAACATGCCCAATTTTTACCCCGATTTTACCAGTAAGCGGTGGACCTTAATGGAGCTGCGGCGGCTGAACAATGTTTTGGTTTGGCAAAGCGGGTTCAGATGTCCATGCCCCCATCCCAGAGACCTCACCAACGCGATTGGCTTGGGGCACAGAAGCCGTGGATACATCCTGAAGGGGTATTTGGGTTGCCGACTATGCCTATGGAGAACTACCCAGAAACATGCCTTCTTTGTATGTATGGTTTGTGGTAAACATTGGAGAGACCAGCAAGGGGAGTGCCATGCATTTTGAATGACAATGCATGGTGGCTTTTTGTGCAATTGCCACAGGAACCAATCCACCAATGAACATCTCATCACATTAGTGCCAGGGAGTCACCCGTGAGGCTGAACCTTTACTAGGTAGCACGTTCAGCGTGGATAATCGACGTTGTCTTGCAGGATGCTCAGAGGCTCTGCAATCGCCGTGCGGTTTTTTGCTTCACTGTTGACTACCCTAGCCACAGCTGTGCTACCCAGCTGGGTGCAGTGCATGAGCTTTTGAATGACAATGCATGGTGTGGTTCGGTCAAATCGCCAGGGCAGCAGGGTTCACCAAGATAGCTAGGATCCATAGAGCGAAAGAAGAAATTAAAAAAAAGGGTCCGACGGACAATAGGACATTCCCCCTAACCCTAACCCTAACCCTAACCTGTCGTCAGTACCCCTGGGCCAAGAACTCAGTCTTCAGTACCCCTGGGCCAAGAACTCTGTCATCAGTACTGCCAGGTCAAGAACTCTCTCATCAGTACCTCCGGGTCAAGAACTCTCTCATCAGTACCCCTGGCTCAAGAACTCTGCCATCAGTACCCCTGGGCCAGGAACTCTGTCATCAGAACCCCTGGGCCAAGAACTCTGTCATCAGTATCCCTGGGTCTAGAACTCTCTCATTAGTACCCCTGGGCCAAGAACCCTGTCATCAGTACCCCTCGGCCAAGAACTCTGTCATCGGTACCCCTGGGCCAAGAACTCTGTCATCAGTACCCCTGGGTCAAGAACTCTGTCATCAGTACCCCTGGGTCAAGAACTCTCTCATAAGTAACCCTGGGCCAAGAGCTCTGTCATCAGTACCCCTGGGTCAAGAACTCTATCAGTAATATCCCTGGGTCTAGAACTCTGTCATCAGTACCCCTGTGCCAAGAAATCTGTCTTCAGTGCACTTGGGCCAAGTACTCTGTTGTCAGTAGCCCTGGGCCAAGAACTCTGTCATCAGTAGCCCTGGGTCAAGAACTGTTTTATCAATACCCCTGGGTCTAGAACTCTGTCATCAGTACCCATGGGTCAAGAACTCTGTCATCAGTACCCCTGGGTCAAGAACTCTGTCATCAGTACCCCTGGGCCAGGAACTCTCTCATCAGTAACCCTGGGCCAAGAACTCTGTCTTCAGTACCCCTGGGCCAAGAACTCTGTCATCAGTACTGCCGGGTCAAGAACTCTCTCATCAGTACCCCTGGGTCAAGAACTCTCTCATCAGTAGCCCTGGCTCAAGAACTCTGTCATCAATACCCCTGGGTCAAGAACTCTGTCATTAGAAATTCCTGGGTCTAGAACTCTGTCATCAGTACCCATGGGTCAAGAACTCTGTCATCAGTACCCCTGGGTCAAGAACTCTGTCATCAGTACCCCTGGGCCAGGAACTCTCTCATCAGTAACCCTGGGCCAAGAACTCTGTCTTCAGTACCCCTGGGCCAAGAACCCTGTCATCAGTACTGCCGGGTCAAGAACTCTCTCATCAGTACCCCTGGGTCAAGAACTCTCTCATCAGTAGCCCTGGCTCAAGAACTCTGTCATCAGTACCCCGGGGTCAAGAACTCTCTCATCAGTACCCCTGGGCCAAGTACTCTATCGTCAGTACCCCTGCGTCAAGAACTCTCTCATCAGTACCCCTGGGCCAAGAACTCTGTCATCAATACCCCTGGGTCAAGAACTCTGTCATTAGAAATTCCTGGGTCTAGAACTCTGTCATCAGTACCCCTGGGCCAAGAAATCTGTCTTCAGTACCCTTGGGCCAAGTACTCCGTGGTCAGTAGCCGTGGGCCAAGAACTCTGTCATCAGTAGCCCTGGGTCAAGTACTCTTTTATCAATACCCCTGGGTCTAGAACTCTAACATCAGTACCCCTGGCCCCAGATCTCTGTCATCAGTACCCCTGGGCAAAGAACTCTGTCATCAGTACCCCTGGGCCAAGAACTCTGTCATCAGTACCCCTGGGCTTAGAACTCTGTCATCAGTAGGCCTGGGCCGAGAACTCTGTCGTCAGTACCCCGGGGCCAAGAACTCTGTCATCAGTACCCCTGGGCCAAGAACTCTGTCATCAGTACCCGTGGGCCAAGAACTTCGTCATCAGTACCCCTGGGCCAGGAACTCTGTCATCAGTACCCCTGGGCCAAGAACTCTCTCATCAATACCCCTGGGCCACGAACTCTGCCATCAGTACCCCTGGGCCAGGAACTCTCTCATCAGTACCCCTGGGCCAAGAACTCTGTCATCAGTACCCCTGGGCCAAGATCTCTGTCATCAGTACCCCTTGGTCAAGAACTCTCTCCTCAGTACCCCCCGGTCAAGAACTCTCTCATCAGTACCCCTGGGTCAAGAACTCTGTCATTAATATCCCTCGGTCTGGAACTCTGTCATCAGTACCCCTGGGCCAAGAACTCTGTCTCAAGTACCCTTGGGCCAAGTACTCTGTCGTCAGTAGCCCTGGGCCAGGAATTCTGTCGTCAGTAGCCCTGGGTCAAGAACCCTTTTATCAATACCCCTGGGTCTAGAACTCTGTCATCAGTGCTCCTGGGTCAAGAACTCTGTCATCAGTACCCCTGGGTCAAGAACTCTGTCATCAGTACACCTGGGCCCAGAACTCTGTCATCAGTACCCCTGGGCCAAGAACTCTGTCATCAGTACCCCTAGGCCAAGAACTCTGTCATCAGTACCCCTGGGCCAAGAACTCTGTCATCGGTACGCCTGGGCCAAGAACTCTGTCATCAGTACCCCTGGGCAAGGAACTCTGTCATCAGTACCCCTGCGCCAAGAACTCTGTCATCAGTACCCCTGGGTTTAGAACTCTGTCATCAGTACCCGTCGGCCAAGAACTCTGTCATCAGTACCCCTGGGCCAAGAATTATGTCATCAGTACCCCTGGGTCAAGAACTCTCTTATCAGTACCCCTGGGTCAAGAACTCTCTCATCAGTACCCCTGGGTCAAGAACTCTCTCATCAGTAACCCTGGGCCAAGAACTCTGTCATCAGTACCCCTGGGTCAAGAACTCTGTCATTAATATCCCTGGGTCTAGAACTCTGTCATCAGTACCCCTGGGCCAGAAAATCTGTCTTCAGTACCCTTGGGCCAAGTACTCTGTCGTCAGTAGCCCTTGGCCAAGAACTCTGTTGTCAGTAGCCCTGGGTCAAGAACTCTTTTATCAAAACACCAGGGTCTAGAACTCTGTCATCAGTACCCCTGGGTCACGAACTCTGTCATCAGTACCCCTGGGTCAATAACTCTGTCATCAGTACCCCTGGGCCAGGAACTCTCTCATAAGTACCCCTGGGCCAAGAACTCTGTCTTCAGTACCCCTGGGCCAAGAGCTCTGTCATCAGTACTGCCTGGTCAACAACTCTCTCATCAGTACCCCTGGGTCAAGAACTCTCTCATCAGTACCCCTGGGTCAAGAACTCTGTCATCAGTACCCCTGGGACAAGAACTCTCTCATCAGTACCCCGGGGCCAAGTACTCTATCGTCAGTACCCCTGGGTCAAGAACTCTCCCATCAGTACCCCTGGGCCAAGAACTCTATCCTCAGTACCCTTGGGTCAAGAACTCTGTCATTAATATCCCTGTGTCTAGAAATCTGTCATCAGTACCCCTGGGCCAAGAAATCTGTCTTCAGTATCCTTGGGCCAAGTACTCTGTCGTCAGTAGCCCTGGGCCAAGAACTCTGTCGTCAGTAGCCCTGGGTCAAGTACTCTGTCATCAGTACCTTTGGCTCAAGAACTCTGTCATCAGTACCCCCGGGTCAAGAACTCTGTCTTCAGTACCCCTGGGTCAAGAACTCTTTTATCAATACCCCTGGGTCTAGAACTCTGTCATCAGTACCCCTGGGTCAAGAACTCTGTCTTCAGTACCCCTGGGTCAGGAACTCTGTCATCAGTACCCCCAGGCCCGAAACTCTGTCATCAGTACCCCTGGGCCAATAATTCTGTCTTCAGTACCCCTGGGCCAAGAACTCTGTCATAAGTACCCCTGGGCAAAGAACTCTGTCATCAGTACCTTTGGGCCAAAAACTCTGTCATCAGTACCCCTGGGATTAGAACTCTGTCATCAGTACCCCTGGGCCAGGAACTCTGTCATCAGTACCCCTGGGCCAAGAACTCTGTCATCAGTACCCCTGGGCCAAGAGCTCTCTCATCAGTACCCCTGGGCCAAGAACTCTGTCATCAGTACCCCAGGCCCGAAACTCTGTCATCAGTACCCCTGGGCCAATAATTCTGTCTTCAGTACCCCTGGGCCAAGAACTCTGTCATAAGTACCCCTGGGCAAAGAACTCTGTCATCAGTACCTTTGGGCCAAAAACTCTGTCATCAGTACCCCTGGGATTAGAACTCTGTCATCAGTACCCCTGGGCCAGGAACTCTGTCATCAGTACCCCTGGGCCAAGAACTCTGTCATCAGTACCCCTGGGCCAAGAGCTCTCTCATCAGTACCCCTGGGCCAAGAACTCTGTCATCAGTACCCCTGGGCCAAGAACTCTGTCATCAGTACCCCTGGGCCAAGAGCTCTGTCATCAGTACCCCTGGGCCAAGAACTCTGTCATCAGTACCCCTGGGCCAAGAACTCTGTCATCAGTACCCCTGGGCCAGGAACTCTGTCATCAGTACCGCTGGGCCAAGATCTCTGTCATCAGTACCCCTTGGTCAAGAACTCTCTCCTCAGTACTCCCGGGTCAAGAACTCTCTCATCAGTACCCCTGGGTCAATAACTCTGTCATTAATATCCCTCTGTCTAGAACTCTGTCATCAGTACCCCTGGGCCAAGAACTCTGTCTTCAGTACCCCTGGGCCAAGTACTCTGTCCTCAGTAGCCCTGGGCCAAGAACTCTGTCGTCAGTAGCCCTGGGTCAAGAACTCCTTTGTCAATACCCCTGGGTCTAGAACTCTGTCATCAGTACCCCTGGGTCAAGAGCTCTGTCATCCGTACGCCTGGGTATAGAACTCTTTCATCAGTACCCCTGGGCCCAGAACTCTGTCATCAGTACCCCTGGGCCAAGAACTCTGTCATCAGTACCCCTGGGCCAAAATCTCTGTCATCAGTACCCCTGGGCCAAGAACTCTGTCATCAGTACCCCTGGGCCAAGAACTCTGTCATCAGTACCCCTGGGCCAAGAAGTCTGTCATCAGTACCCCTGGGCCAAGATCCCTGTCATCAGTACCCCTGGGTTTAGAACTCTGTCTTCAGTACCCCTGGGCCAAGAACTCTGTCATCAGTACCCCTGGGCCAAGAACTCTGTCATCAGTACCCCTGGGCCAAGAACTCTGTCATCAGTACCCCTGGGCCAAGAACTCTGTCATCAGTACCCCTGGGCCAAGAACTCTGTCATCAGTACTCCTGGGCCAAGAACTCTGTCGTCAATACCCCTGGGCCAAGAACTCTGTCATCAGTACCCCTGGGCCAAGAAGTCTGTCATCAGTACCCCTGGACCAAGAACTCTGTCATCAGTACCCCTGGGCCAAGAACTCTGTCATCAGTACCCCTGGGTCAAGAACTCTCTCCTCAGTACCCCCGGGTCAAGAACTCTCTCATCAGTACCCCTGGGTCAAGAACTCTGTCATTAATATCCCTCGGTCTAGAACCCTGTCATCAGTACCCCTGGGCCAAGAACTCTGTCTTCAGTACCCTTGGGCCAAGTACTCTGTCATCAGTACCCCTGGGTCAAGAACTCTGTCATCAGTACCCCTGGGTCAAGAACTCTGTCATCAGTACCCCTGGGCCCAGAACTCTGTCATCAGTACCCCTGGGCCAAGAACTCTGTCATCAGTACCCCTGGGCCAAGAACTCTGTCGTCAGTACCCCTGGGCCAAGAACTCTGTCATCAGTACCCCTGGGCCAAGAACTCTGTCATCAGTACCCCTGGGCCAAGAACTCTGTCATCAGTACCCCTGGGCCCAGAACTCTGTCATCAGTACCCCTGGGCCAAGAACTCTGTCATCAGTACCCCTCAGCCAAGAGCTCTGTCATCAGTACCCCTGGGCCAAGAACTCTGTCATCAGTACCCCTGGGCCAAGAACTCTGTCATCAGTACTCCTGGGCCAAGAACTCTGTCATCAATACCCCTGGGCCAAGAACTCTGTCTTCAGTACCCCTGTACCAAGAACTCTGTCATCAGTACCCCTGGACCAGGAAATCTGTCATCAGTACCCCTGGGCCAAAAACTCTGTCATCAGTACCCCTGGGTCAAGAACTCTCTCCTCAGTACCCCCGGGTCAAGAACTCTCTCATCAGTACCCCTGGGTCAAGAACTCTGTCATTAATATCCCTCGGTCTAGAACCCTGTCATCAGTACCCCTGGGCCAAGAACTCTGTCTTCAGTACCCTTGGGCCAAGAACTCTGTCATCAGTACCCCTGGGCCCAGAACTCTGTCATCAGTACCCCTGGGCCAAGAACTCTGTCATCAGTACCCCTGGGCCAAGAACTCTGTCGTCAGTACCCCTGGGCCAAGAACTCTGTCATCAGTACCCCTGGGCCAAGAAGTCTGTCATCAGTACCCCTGGGCCAAGAACTCTGTCATCAGTACCCCTGGGCCATGAACTCTGTCATCAGTACCCCTGGGCCAAGAACTCTGTCATCAGTACCCCTCGGCCAAGAACTCTGTCATCAGTACCCCTGGGCCAAGAACTCTGTCATCAGTACCCCTGGGGCAAGAACTCTGTCATCAATACCCCTGGGCCAAGAACTCTGTCATCAGTACCCCTGGGCCAAGAACTATGTCATCAGTACCCCTGGGCCAAGAACTCTGTCATCAGTACCCCTGGGCCAAGAGCTCTGTCATCAGTACCCCTGGGTCAAGAACTCTCTCCTCAGTACCCCCGAGTCAAGAACTCCCTCATCAGTACCCCCGGGTCAAGAACTCTGTCATTAATATCCCTCGGTCTAGAACCCCGTCATCAGTACCCCTGGGCCAAGGACTCTGTCTTCAGTACCTTTAGGCCAAGTACTCTGTCGTCAGTAGCCCTGGGCCAAGAACTCTGTCGTCAGTAGCCCTGGGTCAAGAACTTTTTTTTCAATACCCCTGGGTCTAGAACTCTCTCATCAGTACCTCTGGGTCAAGAACTCTGTCATCAGTACCCCTGGGTCAAGAACTCTGTCATCAGTACCCCTGGGCCCAGAACTCTGTCATCAGTACCCCTGGGCCAAGAACTCTGTCATCAGTACCCCGGGGCCAAGAACCCCGTCATCAGTACCCCTGGGCCAAGAACTCTGTCATCAGTACCCCTGGGCCAAGAACTCTGTCTTCAGTACCCCTGGGCCAAGAACTCTGTCATCAGTACCCCTGCGTCAAGAACTCTCTCCTCAGTACCCCCGCGTCAAGAACTCTCTCATCAGTACCCCTGGGTCAAGAACTCTGTCATTAATATCCCTCGGTCTAGAACTCTGTCATCAGTACCCCTGGGTCAAGAACTCTGTCATCAGTACCCCTGGGCCAAGAACTCTGTCATCAGTATCCCTGGGCCAAGAGCTCTGTCATCAGTACCCCTGGGCCAAGAGCTCTGTCATCAGTACCCCCGGGCCAAGAACTCTGTCATCAGTACCCCTGGGCCAAGAACTCTGTCATCAGTACCCCTGGGCCAAGAACCCTGTCATCAGTACCCCTGGGCCAAGAACTCTGTCATCAGTACCCCTGGGCCAAGAACTCTGTCTTCAGTACCCCTGGGCCAAGAACTCTGTCATCAGTACCCCTGGGTCAAGAACTCTCTCCTCAGTACCCCCGCGTCAAGAACTCTCTCATCAGTACCCCTGGGTCAAGAACTCTGTCATTAATATCCCTCGGTCTAGAACTCCGTCATCAGTACCCCTGGGCCAAGAACTCTGTCTTCAGTACCCTTGGGCCAAGTACTCTGTCGTCAGTACCCCTGGGTCAAGAACTCTTTTATCAATACCCCTGGGTCTAAAACTCTGTCATCAGTACCCCTGGGTCAAGAACTCTGTCATCAGTCCCCCTGGGTCAAGAACTCTGTCATCAGTACCCCTCGGCCCAGAACTCTGTCATCAGTACCCCTCGGCCAAGAACTCTGTCATCAGTACCCCTGGGCCAGGAACTCTATCATCAGTACCCCTGGGCCAAGAACTCTGTCATCAGTACCCCTGGGCCAAGAACTCTGTCATCAGTACCCCTGGGCCAAGAACTCTGTCATCAGTACCCCCGGGCCAGGAGCTCTGTCATCAGTACCCCTGGGCCAAGAACTCTGTCATCAGTACCCCTGGGCCAAGAAGTCTGTCGTCAGTACCCCTGGGCCAAGAACTCTGTCATCAGTACCACTGGGCCAAGAACTCTGTCTTCAGTACCCCTGGGCCAAGAACCCTCCCACCAGTACGCCTGGGCCAAGAACTCTCCCACCAGTACGCCTGGGCCAAGAACTCACTCATCAGTACCCCTAGGCCGAGGACTGTGTCATCAGTACCCCTGGGTCAAGAACTCTGGCATCAGTACGCTTGGGCCAAGAACTCTGTCATCAGTACCCCCGGCCGGGCCAAGAACTGTGTCTTCAGTACCCCTGGGCCAAGAACTCTGTCTTCCGTTCCCCTTGGGTCAAGAACTCTGTCATCAGTACCCCTGGGCCAAGAACTCTGTCTTCAGTATCCCTGGGCCAAGAACTCTGTCATCAGTACCCCTGGGCCAAGAACTCTGGTCATCAGTACCCCTGGGCCAAGAACTCTGTCATCAGTACCCCTGGGCCAACAACTCCGTCTTCAGTACCCCTGGGCCAAGAACTCTGTCATCAGTATTCCTGGGCCAAGAACTCTGTCTTCAGTACCCCTAGGCCAAGAACTCTGTCTTCAGTACCCCTCGGCCAAGAACTCTGTCATCAGTACCCGTGGGTCAAGAAGCCTCTCATCAGTACCCCTGGGCCAAGAACTCTGTCTTCAGTATCCCTCGGCCAAGAACTCTGTCATCAATACCCCTGGGCCAAGAACTCTGTGTTCAGTACCCCTGGGCCAAGAACTCTGTCATCAGTACCCCTGGGCCAAGAACTCTGTCATCAGTACCCCTGGGTCTAGAACTCTCTGATCAGTACCCCTGGGCCAAGAACTCTCTCTTCAGTACCCCTTGGCCAGAACTCTGTCATCAGTACCCCTCGGCCAAGAACTCTGTCATCAGTACCCCTGGGCCAGGAACTCTATCATCAGTACCCCTGGGCCAAGAACTCTGTCATCAGTACCCCTGGGCCGAGAACTCTGTCATCAGTACCCCTGGGCCAAGAACTCTGTCATCAGTACCCCCAGGCCAGGAACTCTGTCATCAGTACCCCTGGGCCAAGAACTCTGTCATCAGTACCCCTGGGCCAAGAACTCTTTCATCAGTACCCCTGGGCCAAGAACTCTGTCATCAGTACCCCTGGGCCAAGAACTCTGTCTTCAGTACCCCTGGGCCAAGAACTCTCCCACCAGTACGCCTGGGCCAAGAACTCTCCCACCAGTACGCCTGGGCCAAGAACTCACTCATCAGTACCCCTAGGCCGAGGACTGTGTCATCAGTACCCCTGGGTCAAGAACTCTGGCATCAGTACGCTTGGGCCAAGAACTCTGTCATCAGTACTCCCGGCCGGGCCAAGAACTGTGTCTTCAGTACCCCTGGGCCAAGAACTCTGTCTTCCGTACCCCTGGGTCAAGAACTCTGTCATCAGTACCCCTGGGCCAAGAACTCTGTCTTCAGTATCCCTGGGCCAAGAACTCTGTCATCAGTACCCCTGGGCCAAGAACTCTGGTCATCAGTACCCCTGGGTCAAGAACTCTGGCATCAGTACGCTTGGGCCAAGAACTCTGTCATCAGTACCCCCGGCCGGGCCAAGAACTGTGTCTTCAGTACCCCCGGGCCAAGAACTCTGTCTTCCGTACCCCTGGGTCAAGAACTCTGTCTTCAGTATCCCTGGGCCAAGAACTCTGTCATCGGTACCCCTGGGCCAAGAACTCTGGTCATCAGTACCCCTGGGCCAAGAACTCTGTCATCAGTACCCCTGGGCCAACAACTCCGTCTTCAGTACCCCTGGGCCAAGAACTCTGTCATCAGTACCCCTGGGCCAAGAACTCTGTCTTCAGTACCCCTAGGCCAAGAACTCTGTCTTCAGTACCCCTGGGCCAAGAACTCTGTCATCAGTACCCGTGGGTCAAGAAGCCTCTCATCAGTACCCCTGGGCCAAGAACTCTGTCTTCAGTATCCCTCGGCCAAGAACTCTGTCATCAATACCCCTGGGCCAAGAACTCTGTCATCAGTACCCCTGGGCCAAGAACTCTGTCATCAGTACCCCTGGGTCTAGAACTCTCTGATCAGTACCCCTGGGCCAAGAACTCTCTCATCAGTACCCCTGGGCCAAGAACTCCGTCATCAGTAACCCTGGGCCAAGAGCTCTGTCTTCAGTACCCCTGGGCCAAGAACTCTGTCTTCAGTACCCCTGGGCCAAAAACTCTGTCTTCAGTACCCCTGGGCCAAGAACTCTGTCTTCAGTACCCCTCGGCCAAGAACTCTGTCATCAATACCCCTGGGCCAAGAACTCTGTCTTCAGTACCCCTGGGCCAAGAACTCTGTCATCAGTACCCCTGGGCCAAGAACTCTGTCCTCAGTACCCCTGGGTCAAGAACTCTCTGATCAGTACCCCTGGGCCACGACCCCTCTCATCAGTACCTCTGGGCCAAGAACTCTGTCATCAGTAACCCTGGGCCAAGAACTCTGTCATCAGTACCCCTGGGCCAAAAACTCTATCTTCAGTACCCCTGGGCCAAGAACTCTGTCATCAGTACCCCTGGGCCAAGAACTCTGTCATCAGTACCCCTGGGCCAAGAACTCTGTCATCAGTACCCCTGGGCCAAGAACTCTGTCTTCAGTACCCCTGGGCCAAGAACTCTGTCATCAGTACCCCTGGGCCAACAACTCTGTCTTCAGTACCCCTCGGCCAAGAACTCTGTCATCAATACCCCTGGGCCAAGAACTCTGTCTTCAGTACCCCTGGGCCAAGAACTCCGTCATCAGTACCCCTGGGCCAAGAACTGTGTCATCAGTACCCCTGGGTCTAGAACTCTCTGATCAGTACCCCTGGGCCAAGAACTCTCTCATCAGTACCCCTGGGCCAAGAACTCTGTCATCAGTAACCCTGGGCCAAGAACTCCGTCTTCAGTACCCCTGGGCCAAGAACTCTGTCTTCAGTACCCCTCGGCAAAGAACTTTGTCTTCAGTACCCCTGCGCCAAGAACTGTGTCATCAGTACCCGTGGGTCAAGAAGTCTCTCATCAGTACCCCTGGGCCAATAACTCTGTCTTCAGTACCCCTGGGCCACAAAATGTGTCATCAATACCCCTGGGCCAAGAACTCTGTCGTCAGTACTCCTGGGCCAAGAACTCTGTCATCAGTACCCCTGGGCCAAGAACCCTGTCATCAGTACCCTGGGCCAAGAACTCTGTCATCAGTACCCCTGGGCGAAGAACTCTGACATCAGTACCCCTGGGTCAAGAACTCTGTCATCAGTACCCCTGGGTCTAGAACTCTCTGATCAGTACCCCTGGGCCAAGAACTCTGTCATCAGTACCCCTTGACCAAGAACTCTGTCATCAGTACCCCTGGGCCAAGAACTCTGTCTTCAGTACCCCTGGGCCAAGAACTGTGTCATCAGTACCCCTGGGCCAAGAACTCTGTGATCAGTACCCGTGGGTCAGGAAGTCTCTCATCAGTACCCCTGGGCCAAGACCTCTGTCTTCAGTACCCCTGGGCCAAGAGCTCTGTCCTCAATACCCCTGGGCCAAGAACTCTGTCCTCAATACCCCTGGGCCAGGGACTCTGTCATCAGTACCCCTCGGCGAAGAACTCTGTCACCAGTACCCCTGGGCCAAGAGCTCTGTCATCAGTACCCCTGGCCCGAGAACTCTGTCATCAGTACCCTTGGGTCTAGAGCTCTCTGATCAGTACCCCTGGGCCAAGAACTCTCTCATCAGTACCCCTGGGCCAAGAACACTGTCATCAGTAACCCTGGGCCAAGAACGTTGTCATCAGTACCCCTGGGCCACGAACTCTGTCATCAGTACCCCTGGGTCTAGAACTCTGTCATCAGTACCCCTGGGCCAAGAACTCTGTCATCAGTACCCCTGGGCCAAGAACTCTGTGATCAGTACCCCTAGGCCAAGAACTCTGTCTTCAGTACCCCTGAGCCAAGAACTCTGTCATCGGTACCCGTGGGTCAAGAAGCCTCTCATCAGTACCCCTGGGCCAAGAACTCTGTCTTCAGTATCCCTCGGCCAAGAACTCTGTCATCAATACCCCTGGGCCAAGAACTCTGTCTTCAGTACCCCTGGGCCAATAACTCTGTCATCAGTACCCCTGGGCCAAGAACTCTGTCATCAGTACCCCTGGGTCTAGAACTCTCTGATCAGTACCCCTGGGCCAAGAACTCTCTCATCAGTACCCCTGGGCCATGAACTCCGTCATCAGTAACCCTGGGCCAAGAGCTCTGTCTTCAGTACCCCTGGGCCAAGAACTCTGTCTTCAGTACCCCTGGGCCAAAAACTCTGTCTTCAGTACCCCTGGGCCAAGAACTCTGTCTTCAGTACCCCTCAGCCAAGAACTCTGTCATCAATACCCCTGGGCCAAGAACTCTGTCCTCAGTACCCCTGGGTCAAGAACTCTCTGATCAGTACCCCTGGGCCACGACCCCTCTCATCAGTACCCCTGGGCCAAGAACTCTGTCATCAGTAACCCTGGGCCAAGAACTCTGTCATCAGTACCCCTGGGCCAAAAACTCTATCTTCAGTACCCCTGGGCCAAGAACTCTGTCATCAGTACCCCTGGGCCAAGAACTCTGTCATCAGTACCCCTGGGCCAAGAACTCTGTCATCAGTACCCCTGGGCCAAGAACTCTGTCTTCAGTACCCCTGGGCCAAGAACTCTGTCATCAGTACCCCTGGGTCAAGAACTCTGTCATTAATATCCCTCGGTCTAGAACTCTGTCATCAGTACCCCTGGGCCAAAAACTCTGTCTTCAGTACCCTTGGGCCAAGTACTCTGTCGTCAGTAGCCCTGGCCAAGAACTCTGTCGTCAGTACCCCTGGGTCAAGAACTCTGTCATCAGTCCCCCTGGGTCAAGAAATCTGTCATCAGTACCCCTCGGCCCAGAACTCTGTCATCAGTACCCCTCGGCCAAGAACTCTGTCATCAGTACCCCTGGGCCAGGAACTCTATCATCAGTACCCCTGGGCCAAGAACTCTGTCATCAGTACCCCTGGGCCAAGAACTCTGTCATCAGTACCCCTCGGCCAAGAACTCTGTCATCAGTACCCCTGGGCCAGGAACTCTGTCATCAGTACCCCTGGGCCAAGAACTCTGTCATCAGTACCCCTGGGCCAAGAACTCTGTCATCAGTACCCCTGGGCCAAGAACTCTGTCATCAGTACCCCTGGGCCAAGAACTCTGTCTTCAGTACCCCTGGGCCAAGAACTCTCCCACCAGTACGCCTGGGCCAAGAACTCTCCCACCAGTACGCCCGGGCCAAGAACTCACTCATCAGTACCCCTAGGCCGAGGACTGTGTCATCAGTACCCCTGGGTCAAGAACTCTGGCATCAGTACGCTTGGGCCAGGAAATCTGTCATCAGTACCCCCGGCCGGGCCAAGAACTGTGTCTTCAGTACCCCTGGGCCAAGAACTCTGTCTTCCGTACCCCTGGGTCAAGAACTCTGTCTTCAGTATCCCTGGGCCAAGAACTCTGTCATCAGTACCCCTGGGCCAAGAACTCTGGTCATCAGTACCCCTGGGCCAAGAACTCTGTCATCAGTACCCCTGGGCCAACAACTCCGTCTTCAGTACCCCTGGGCCAAGAACTCTGTCATCAGTACCCCTGGGCCAAGAACTCTGTCTTCAGTACCCCTAGGCCAAGAACTCTGTCTTCAGTACCCCTGGGCCAAGAAATCTGTCATCAGTACCCGTGGGTCAAGAAGCCTCTCATCAGTACCCCTGGGCCAAGAACTCTGTCTTCAGTATCCCTCGGCCAAGAACTCTGTCATCAATACCCCTGGGCCAAGAACTCTGTCATCAGTACCCCTGGGCCGAGAACTCTGTCATCAGTACCCCTGGGTCTAGAACTCTCTGATCAGTACCCCTGGGCCAAGAACTCTCTCATCAGTACCCCTGGGCCAAAAACTCCGTCATCAGTAACCCTGGGCCAAGAGCTCTGTCTTCAGTACCCCTGGGCCACAAAATGTGTCATCAATACCCCTGGGCCAAGAACTCTGTCGTCAGTACTCCAGGGCCAAGAACTCTGTCATCAGTACCCCTGGGCCAAGAACCCTGTCATCAGTACCCTGGGCCAAGAACTCTGTCATCAGTACCCCTGGGCGAAGAACTCTGACATCAGTACCCCTGGGTCAAGAACTCTGTCATCAGTACCCCTGGGTCTAGAACTCTCTGATCAGTACCCCTGGGCCAAGAACTCTGTCATCAGTACCCCTTGGCCAAGAACTCTGTCATCAGTACCCCTGGGCCAAGAACTCTGTCTTCAGAACCCCTGGGCCAAGAACTGTGTCATCAGTACCCCTGGGCCAAGAACTCTGTGATCAGTACCCGTGGGTCAGGAAGTCTCTCATCAGTACCCCTGGGCCAAGACCTCTGTCTTCAGTACCCCTGGGCCAAGAGCTCTGTCCTCAATACCCCTGGGCCAAGAGCTCTGTCTTCAGTATCCCTCGGCCAAGAACTCTGTCATCAATACCCCTGGGCCAAGAACTCTGTCTTCAGTACCCCTGGGCCAAGAACTCTGTCATCAGTACCCCTGGGCCAAGAACTATGTCATCAGTACCCCTGGGTCTAGAACTCTCTGATCAGTACCCCTGGGCCAAGAACTCTCTCATCAGTACCCCTGGGCCAAGAACTCCGTCATCAGTAACCCTGGGCCAAGAGCTCTGTCTTCAGTACCCCTGGGCCAAGAACTCTGTCTTCAGTACCCCTGGGCCAAAAACTCTGTCTTCAGTACCCCTGGGCCAAGAACTCTGTCTTCAGTACCCCTCGGCCAAGAACTCTGTCATCAATACCCCTGGGCCAAGAACTCTGTCCTCAGTACCCCTGGGTCAAGAACTCTCTGATCAGTACCCCTGGGCCACGACCCCTCTCATCAGTACCCCTGGGCCAAGAACTCTGTCATCAGTAACCCTGGGCCAAGAACTCTGTCATCAGTACCCCTGGGCCAAGAACTCTGTCTTCAGTACCCCTGGGCCAAGAACTCTGTCATCAGTACCCGTGGGTCAAGAAGTCCCTCATCAGTACCCCTGGGCCAACAACTCTGTCTTCAGTACCCCTCGCCCAAGAACTCTGTCATCAATACCCCTGGGCCAAGAACTCTGTCTTCAGTACCCCTGGGCCACGAACTCTGTCATCAGTACCCCTGGGTCTAGAACTCTCTGATCAGTACCCCTGGGCCAAGAACTCTCTCATCAGTACCCCTGAACCAAGAACTCTGTCATCAGTAACCCTGGGCCAAGAACTCTGTCTTCAGTACCTCTGGGCCAAGAACTCTGTCTTCAGTACCCCTGGGCC
This sequence comes from Eutreptiella sp. 'Long Island Sound 2002', assembly GCA_964036045.1. Classification (NCBI taxonomy): domain Eukaryota; phylum Euglenozoa; class Euglenophyceae; order Eutreptiales; family Eutreptiaceae; genus Eutreptiella; species Eutreptiella sp. 'Long Island Sound 2002'. The sequence goes on along the minus strand of OZ038400.1, from coordinate 27,592,906 downwards.
AAGAACTTTGTCTTCAGTACCCCTGCGCCAAGAACTGTGTCATCAGTACCCGTGGGTCAAGAAGTCTCTCATCAGTACCCCTGGGCCAATAACTCTGTCTTCAGTACCCCTGGGCCACAAAATCTGTCATCAATACCCCTGGGCCAAGAACTCTGTCGTCAGTACTCCTGGGCCAAGAACTCTGTCATCAGTACCCCTGGGCCAAGAACCCTGTCATCAGTACCCTGGGCCAAGAACTCTGTCATCAGTACCCCTGGGCGAAGAACTCTGACATCAGTACCCCTGGGTCAAGAACTCTGTCATCAGTACCCCTGGGTCTAGAACTCTCTGATCAGTACCCCTGGGCCAAAAACTCTGTCATCAGTACCCCTTGGCCAAGAACTCTGTCATCAGTACCCCTGGGCCAAGAACTCTGTCTTCAGTACCCCTGGGCCAAGAACTGTGTCATCAGTACCCCTGGGCCAAGAACTCTGTGATCAGTACCCGTGGGTCAGGAAGTCTCTCATCAGTACCCCTGGGCCAAGACCTCTGTCTTCAGTACCCCTGGGCCAAGAGCTCTGTCCTCAATACCCCTGGGCCAAGAACTCTGTCCTCAATACCCCTGGGCCAGGGACTCTGTCATCAGTACCCCTGGGCGAAGAACTCTGTCACCAGTACCCCTGGGCCAAGAGCTCTGTCATCAGTACCCCTGGCCCAAGAACTCTGTCATCAGTACCCTTGGGTCTAGAGCTCTCTGATCAGTACCCCTGGGCCAAGAACTCTGTCATCAGTACCCTTGGGTCTAGAGCTCTCTGATCAGTAGCCCTGGGCCAAGAACACTGTCATCAGTAACCCTGGGCCAAGAAGTTTGTCATCAGTACCCCTGGGCCACGAACTCTGTCATCAGTACCCCTGGGTCTAGAACTCTGTCATCAGTACCCCTGGGCCAAGAACTCTGTCATCAGTACCCCTGGGCCAAGAACTCTGTGATCAGTACCCCTTGGCCACCAACTCTCTCATCAGTACCCCTGGGCCAAGAACTCTGTCATCAGTACCCCTGGGCGAAGAACTCTGTCATCAGTACCCCTGGGCCAAGAACTCTGTCATCAGTACCCCTGGGCCATAAACTCTGTCATCAGTACCCCTGGGCCAAGAACTCTGTCATCAGTACCCCTGGGTCTAGAACTCTCTCATTGGTACGCCTGGGCCAAGAACCCTGTCATCAGTACCCCTGGGCCAAGAACTCTGTCATCAGTAACCCTGGGCCAAGAACTCTGTCTTCAGTACCCCTGGGCCAAGAACTCTGACATCAGTACCCCCCGGCCAAGAACTCTGTCATCAGTACCCCCGGGTCAAGAACTCTCTCATCAGTACCCATGGGTCAAGAACTCTGTCATTAATATCCCAGGGTCGAGAACTCTGTCATCAGTACCCCTGGGCCAAGAACTCTGTCCTCAGTAGCCCTGGGTCTGAAACTCTCTCATCAGTACCCCTGGGCCAAGAACTCTCCCACCAGTAGGCCTGGGTCAAGAACTCACTCATCAGTACTCCTAGGCCAAGAACTGTGTCATCAGTACCCCTTGGTCAAGAACTCTGGCATCAGTACGCCTGGGCCAAGAACTCTGTCTTCAGTACCCCTGGGCCAAGAACTCTGTCATCAGTACCCCTGGGCCAAGAACTCTGTCATCAGTACCCCTGGGTCTAGAACTCTCTGATCAGTACCCCTGGGCCAAGAACTCTCTCATCAGTACCCCTGGGCCAAGAACTCTGTCATCAGTAACCCTGGGCCAAGAACTCTGTCTTCAGTACCCCTGGGCCAAGAACTCTGTCTTCAGTACCCCTGGGCCAAGAACTCCGTCTTCAGTACCCCTGCGCCAAGAACTGTGTCATCAGTACCCGTGGGTCAAGAAGTCTGTCTTCAGTACCCCTGGGCCACAAAATCTGTCATCAATACCCCTGGGCCAAGAACTCCGTCGTCAGTACTCCTGGGCCAAGAACTCTCTCATCAGTACCCCTGGGCCAAGAACTCTGTCATCAGTACCCTGGGCCAAGAACTCTGTCATCAGTACCCCTGGGCGAAGAACTCTGACATCAGTACCCCTGGGTCAAGAACTCTGTCATCAGTACCCCTGGGTGTAGAAGTCTCTGATCAGTACCCCTGGGCCAAGAACTCTGTCATCAGTACCCCTTGGCCAAGAACTCTGTCATCAGTACCCCTGGGCCAAGAACTCTGTCTTCAGTACCCCTCGGCCAAGAACTGTGTCATCAGTACCCCTGGGCCAAGAACTCTGTCTTCAGTACCCCTGGGCCAAGAGCTCTGTCCTCAATACCCCTGGGCCAAGAACTCTGTCTTCAGTACCCCTGGGCCAGGGACTCTGTCATCAGTACCCCTGGGCCAAGAACTCTGTGATCAGTACCCCTTGGCCACCAACTCTCTCATCAGTACCCCTGGGCCAAGAACTCTGTCATCAGTACCCCTGGGCCAAGAACTCTGTCACCAGTACCCCTGGGCCAAGAACTCTGTCATCAGTACCCCTGGGCCATAAACTCTGTCATCAGTACCCCTGGGCCAAGAACTCTGTCATCAGTACCCCTGGGTCTAGAACTCTCTCATTAGTACGCCTGGGCCAAGAACCCTGTCATCAGTACCCCTGGGCCAAGAACTCTGTCATCAGTACCCCTGGGCCAAGAACTCTGCCATCAGTACCCCTGGGACAAGAACTCAGTCATCAGAACCCCTGGGCCAAGAACTCTGTCATCAGTACCCCCCGGCCAAGAACTCTGTCATCAGTACCCCCGGGTCAAGAACTCTCTCATCAGTACCCATGGGTCAAGAACTCTGTCCTCAGTAGCCCTGGGTCTAGAACTCTCTCATCAGTACCCCTGGGCCAAGAACTCTCCCACCAGTAGGCCTGGGTCAAGAACTCACTCATCAGTACTCCTAGGCCAAGAACTGTGTCATCAGTACCCCTGGGTCAAGAACTCTGGCATCAGTACGCCTGGGCCAAGAACTCTGTCTTCAGTACCCCTGGGCCAAGAACTCTGTCATCAGTACCCCTGGGCCAAGAACTCTGTCATCAGTACCCCTGGGTCTAGAACTCTCTGATCAGTACCCCTGGGCCAAGAACTCTCTCATCAGTACCCCTGGGCCAAGAACTCTGTCATCAGTAACCCTGGGCCAAGAACTCTGTCTCCAGTACCCCTGAGCCAAGAACTCTGTTTTCAGTACCCCTGGGCCAAGAACTCTGTCTTCAGTACCCCTGCGCCAAGAACTGTGTCATCAGTACCCGTGGGTCAAGAAGTCTGTCTTCAGTACCCCTGGGCCACAAAATCTGTCATCAATACCCCTGGGCCAAGAACTCTGTCGTCAGTACTCCTGGGCCAAGAACTCTCTCATCAGTACCCCTGGGCCAAGAACTCTGTCATCAGTACCCTGGGCCAAGAACTCTGTCATCAGTACCCCTGGGCGAAGAACTCTGACATCAGTACCCCTGAGTCAAGAACTCTGTCATCAGTACCCCTGGGTGTAGAAGTCTCTGATCAGTACCCCTGGGCCAAGAACTCTGTCATCAGTACCCCTTGGCCAAGAACTCTGTCATCAGTACCCCTGGGCCAAGAACTCTGTCTTCAGTACCCCTCGGCCAAGAACTGTGTCATCAGTACCCCTGGGCCAGGAACTCTGTCTTCAGTACCCCTGGGCCAAGAGCTCTGTCCTCAATACCCCTGGGCCAAGAACTCTGTCTTCAGTACCCCTGGGCCAGGGACTCTGTCATCAGTACCCCTGAGCGAAGAACTCTGTCATCAGTACCCCTGGGCCAAGAGCTCTGTCATCAGTACCCCTGGGCCAAGAACTCTGTCATCAGTACCCTTGGGTCTAGAGCTCTCTGATCAGTACCCCTGGGCCAAGAACTCTCTCATCGGTACCCCTGGGCCAAGAACACTGTCATCAGTAACCCTGGGCCAAGAACCTTGTCATCAGTACCCCTGGGCCAAGAACTCTGTCATCAGTACCCCTGGGTCTAGAACTCTGTCATCAGTACCCCTGGGCCAAGAACTCTGTCATCAGTACCCCTGGGCCAAGAACTCTGTGAGCAGTACCCCTTGGCCACCAACTCTCTGATCAGTACCCCTGGGCCAAGAACTCTGTCATCAGTACCCCTGGGCCAAGAACTCTGTCATCAGTACCCCTGGGCCAAGAACTCTGTCATCAGTACCCCTGGGCCAGGAACTCTGTCATCGGTACCCCTGGGCCAAGAACTCTGTCATCAGTACCCCTGGGTCTAGAACTCTCTCATTAGTACCCCTGGGCCAGGAACCCTGTCATCAGTACCCCTGGGCCAAGAACTCTGTCATCAGTACCCCTGGGCCAAGAACTCTGCCATCAGTACCCCTGGGACAAGAACTCAGTCATCAGTACCCCTGGGCCAAGAACTCTGTCATCAGTACCCCTGGGCCAAGAACTCTGTCATCAGTACCCCCGGGTCAAGAACTCTCTCATCAGTACCCATGGGTCAAGAACTCTGTCATTAATATCCCTGGGTCGAGAACTCTGTCATCAGTACCCCTGGGCCAAGAACTCTGTCTTCAGTAGCCCTGGGTCTAGAACTCTCTCATCAGTACCCCTGGGGCAAGAACTCTCCCACCAGTAGGCCTGGGTCAAGAACTCACTCATCAGTACTCCTAGGCCAAGAACTGTGTCATCAGTACCCCTGGGTCAAGAACTCTGGCATCAGTACGCCTGGGCCAAGAACTCTGTCTTCAGTACCCCTGGGCCAAGAACTCTGTCATCAGTACCCCTGGGCCAAGAACTCTGTCATCAGTACCCCTGGGTCTAGAACTCTCTGATCAGTACCCCTGGGCCAAGAACTCTCTCATCAGTACCCCTGGGCCAAGAACTCTGTCATCAGTAACCCTGGGCCAAGAACTCTGTCTTCAGTACCCCTGGGCCAAGAACTCTGTCTTCAGTACCCCTGGGCCAAGAACTCTGTCTTCAGTACCCCTGCGCCAAGAACTGTGTCATCAGTACCCGTGGGTCAAGAAGTCTCTCATCAGTACCCCTGGGCCAATAACTCTGTCTTCAGTACCCTCGGGCCACAAAATCTGTAATCAATACCCCTGGGCCAAGAACTCTGTAGTCAGTACTCCTGGGCCAAGAACTCTGTCATCAGTACCCCTGGGCCAAGAACTCTGTCATCAGTACACTGGGCCAAGAACTCTGTCTTCAGTACCCCTGGGCAGAGAACTGTGTCATCAGTACCCCTGGGCCAAGAACTCTGTCTTCAGTACCCCTGGGCCAAGAGCTCTGTCCTCAATACCCCTGGGCCAAGAACTCTGTCTTCAGTACCCCTGGGCCAGGGACTCTGTCATCAGTACCCCTGGGCGAAGAACTCTGTCATCAGTACCCCTGGGCCAAGAGCTCTGTCATCAGTACCCCTGGGCCAAGAACTCTGTCATCAGTACCCTTGGATCTAGAGCTCTCTGATCAGTATCCCTGGGCCAAGAACTCTCTCATCGGTACCCCTGGGCCAAGAACACTGTCATCAGTAACCCTGGGCCAAGAACCTTGTCATCAGTACCCCTGGGCCAAGAACTCTGTCATCAGTACCCCTGGGTCTAGAAATCTGTCATCAGTACCCCTGGGCCAAGAACTCTGTCATCAGTACCCCTGGGCGAAGAACTCTGTGATCAGTACCCTTTGGCCACCAACTCTCTCATCAGTACCCCTGGGCCAAGAACTCTGTCATCAGTACCCCTGGGCCAAGAACTCTGTCATCAGTACCCCTGGGCCAAGAACTCTGTCATCAGTACCCCTGGGCCAAGAACTCTGTCATCAGTACCCCTGAGTCTAGAACTCTCTCATTAGTACCCCTGGGCCAAGAACCCTGTCATCAGTACCCCTGGGCCAAGAACTCTGTCATCAGTACCCCTGGGCCAAGAACTCTGTCATCAGTACCCCTGGGCCAAGAACTCTGTCATCAGTACACTGGGCCAAGAACTCTGTCATCAGTACCCCTGGGCGAAGAACTCTGTCATCAGTACCCCTGGGCCAAGAACTCTGTCATCAGTACACCTGGGCCAAGAACTCTGTCATCAGTACCCCTGGGCCAAGAACTCTGTCATCAGTACCCCTGAGTCTAGAACTCTCTCATTAGTACCCCTGGGCCAAGAACCCTGTCATCAGTACCCCTGGGCCAAGAACTCTGTCATCAGTACCCCTGGGCCAAGAACTCTGTCATCAGTACCCCTGGGCCAAGAACTCTGTCATCAGTACACTGGGCCAAGAACTCTGTCATCAGTACCCCTGGGCGAAGAACTCTGACATCAGTACCCCAGGGTCAAGAACTCTGTCATCAGTACCCCTGGGTCTAGAACTCTCTGATCAGTACCCCTGCGCCAAGAACTCTGTCATCAGTACCCCTTGGCCAAGAACTCTGTCATCAGTACCCCTGGGCCAAGAACTCTGTCTTCAGTACCCCTGGGCAGAGAACTGTGTCATCAGTACCCCTGGGCCAAGAACTCTGTCTTCAGTACCCCTGGGCCAAGAGCTCTGTCCTCAATACCCCTGGGCCAAGAACTCTGTCTTCAGTACCCCTGGGCCAGGGACTCTGTCATCAGTACCCCTGGGCGAAGAACTCTGTCATCAGTACCCCTGGGCCAAGAGCTCTGTCATCAGTACCCCTGGGCCAAGAACTCTGTCATCAGTACCCTTGGGTCTAGAGCTCTCTGATCAGTATCCCTGGGCCAAGAACTCTCTCATCGGTACCCCTGGGCCAAGAACACTGTCATCAGTAACCCTGGGCCAAGAACCTTGTCATCAGTACCCCTGGGCCAAGAACTCTGTCATCAGTACCCCTGGGTCTAGAAATCTGCCATCAGTACTCCTGGGCCAAGAACTCTGTCATCAGTACCCCTGGGCCAAGAACTCTGTGATCAGTACCCCTTGGCCACCAACTCTCTCATCAGTACCCCTGGGCCAAGAGCTCTGTCATCAGTACCCCTGGGCCAAGAACTCTGTCATCAGTACCCTTGGGCCAAGAACTCTGTCATCAGTACACCTGGGCCAAGAACTCTGTCATCAGTACCCCTGGGCCAAGAACTCTGTCATCAGTACCCCTGAGTCTAGAACTCTCTCATTAGTACCCCTGGGCCAAGAACCCTGTCATCAGTACCCCTGGGCCAAGAACTCTGTCATCAGTACCCCTGGGCCAAGAACTCTGCCATCAGTACCCCTGGGACAAGAACTCAGTCATCAGTACCCCTGGGCCAAGAACTCTGTCATCAGTACCCCTGGGCCAAGAACTCTGTCATCAGTACCCCCGGGTCAAGAACTCTCTCATCAGTACCCATGGGTCAAGAACTCTGTCATTAATATCCCTGGGTCGAGAACTCTGTCATCAGTACCCCTGGGCCAAGAACTCTGTCTTCAGTAGCCCTGGGTCTAGAACTCTCTCATCAGTACCCCTGGGCCAAGAACTCTCCAACCAGTAGGACTGGGTCAAGGACTCACTCATCAGTACTCCTAGGCCAAGAACTGTGTCATCAGTACCCCTGGGTCAAGAACTCTGGCATCAGTACGCCTGGGCCAAGAACTCTGTCTTCAGTACCCCTGGGCCAAGAACTCTGTCATCAGTACCCCTGGGCCAAGAACTCTGTCATCAGTACCCCTGGGTCTAGAACTCTCTGATCAGTACCCCTGGGCCAAGAATCCTCTCATCAGTACCCCTGGGCCAAGAACTCTGTCATCAGTAACCCTGGGCCAAGAACTCTGTCTTCAGTACCCCTGGGCCAAGAACTCTGTCTTCAGTACCCCTGGGCCAAGAACTCCGTCTTCAGTACCCCTGCGCCAAGAACTGTGTCATCAGTACCCGTGGGTCAAGAAGTCTCTCATCAGTACCCCTGGGCCAATAACTCTGTCTTCAGTACCCCTGGGCCACAAAATCTGTAATCAATACCCCTGGGCCAAGAACTCTGTCGTCAGTACTCCTGGGCCAAGAACTCTGTCATCAGTACCCCTGGGCCAAGAACTCTGTCATCAGTACACTGGGCCAAGAACTCTGTCATCAGTACCCCTGGGCGAAGAACTCTGACATCAGTACCCCTGGGTCAAGAACTCTGTCATCAGTACCCCTGGGTCTAGAACTCTCTGATCAGTACCCCTGGGCCAAGAACTCTGTCATCAGTACCCCTGGGCCAAGAACTCTGTCTTCAGTACCCCTGGGCCAAGAACTGTGTCATCAGTACCCCTGGGCCAAGAACTCTGTCATCAGTACCCGTGGGTCAAGAAGTCTCTCATCAGTACCCCTGGGCCAAGACCTCTGTCTTCAGTACCCCTGGGCCAAGAGCTCTGTCCTCAATACCCCTGGGCCAAGAACTCTGTCTTCAGTACCCGTGGGCCAGGGACTCTGTCATCAGTACCCCTGGGCCAAGAACTCTGTCATCAGTACCCCTGGGCCAAGAGCTCTGTCATCAGTACCCCTGGGCCAAGAACTCTGTCATCAGTACCCTTGGGTCTAGAGCTCTCTGATCAGTACCCCTGGGCCAAGAACTCTCTCATCAGTACCCCTGGGCCAAGAACACTGTCATCAGTAAATCTGGGCCAAGAACCTTGTCATCAGTACCCCTGGGCCAAGAACTCTGTCATCAGTACCCCCGGGTCTAGAACTCTGTCATCAGTACCCCTGGGCCAAGAACTCTGTCATCAGTACCCCTGGGCCAAGAACTCTGTGATCAGTACCCCTTGGCCACCAACTCTCTCATCAGTACCCCTGGGCCAAGAACTCTGTCATCAGTACCCCTGGGCCAAGAACTCTGTCATCAGTACCCCTGGGCCAAGAACTCTGTCATAAGTACCCCTGGGCCAAGAACTGTGTCATCAGTACCCCTGGGCCAAGAACTCTGTCATCAGTACCCCAGGGTCTAGAACTCTCTCATTAGTACCCCTGGGCCAAGAACCCTGTCATCAGTACCCCTGGGCCAAGAACTCTGTCATCAGTACCCCTGGGCCAAGAACTCTGCCATCAGTACCCCTGGGACAAGAACTCAGTCATCAGTACCCCTGGGCCAAGAACTCTGTCATCAGTACCCCTGGGCCAAGAACTCTGTCATCAGCACCCCCGGGTCAAGAACTCTCTCATCAGTACCCATGGGTAAAGAACTCGGTCATTAATATCCCTGGGTCGAGAACTCTGTCATCAGTACCCCTGGGCCAAGAACTCTGTCTTCAGTAGCCCTGGGTCTAGAACTCTCTCATCAGTACCCCTGGGCCAAGAACTCTCCCACCAGTAGGCCTGGGTCAAGAACTCACTCATCAGTACTCCTAGGCCAAGAACTGTGTCATGAGTACCCCTGGGTCAGGAACTCTGGCATCAGTACGCCTGGGCCAAGAACTCTGTCTTCAGTACCCCTGGGCCAAGAACTCTGTCATCAGTACCCCCGGGCCAAGAACTCTGTCTTCGGTACCCCTCGGCCAGGAACTCTGTCTTCAGTGCCCCTGGGCCAAGAACTCTGTCGGCAGTACTCCTGGGCCAAGAACTCCGTCATCAGTACCCCTGGGCCAAGAACTCTGTCTTCAGTACCCCTGGGCCAGGAACTCTGTCATCAGTACCCCTGGGCCAAGAACTCTGTCATCAGTACCCCTGGGCCAAGAACTCTGTCATCAGTACCCCTGTGCCAAGAACTCTGTCTTCAGTACCCCTGGGCCAAGAACTCTGTCATCAGTACACCTGGGCCAAGAACTCTGTCATCAGTACCCCTGGGTCGAGAAGTCTCTCATCAGTACCCCTGGGCCAAGAACTCTGTCTTCAGTACCCCTGGGCCAAGATCTCTCTCATCAAAACCCCTGGGCCAAGAACTCTGTCGTCAGTACCCCTGGGCCAAGAACTCTTTCATCAGTACCCCTGGGCCAAGAACTCTGTCATCAGTACCCCTGGGCGAAGAACTCTGTCATCAGTACCCCTGGGCCAAGAACTCTGTCATCAGTACCCCTGGGCCAAGAACTCTGTCATCAGTACCCCTGGGTCTAGAACTCTCTGATCAGTACCCCTGGGCCAAGAACTCTGTCATCAGTACCCCTGGGCCAAGAACTCCGTCATCAGTACCCCTGCGCCAAGAACTCTGTCTTCAGTACCCCTGGGCCAAGAACTCTGTCTTCAGTACCCCTGGGCCAAGAACTCTGTCATCAGTACCCGTGGGTCAAGAAGTCTCTCATCAGTACCCCTGGGCCAAGAACTCTGTCTTCAGTACCCCTGGGCCAAGAAATCTGTCATCAATACCCCTGGGCCACGAACTCTGTCGTCAGTACCCCTCGGCCAAGAACTCTGTCATCAGTACCCCTGGGCCAAGAACTCTGTCATCAGTACCCCCGGGCCAAGAACTCTGTCATCAGTACCCCTGGGCCAAGAACTCTGTCTTCAGTACCCCTGGGCCAGGAGCTCTGTCATCAGTACCCCTGGGCCAAGAACTCTGTCATCAGTACCCCTGGGCCAAGAACTCTGTCATGCAGTACCCCTGTGCCAAGAACTCTGTCCTCAGTACCCCTGGGCCAAGAACTCTGTCATCAGTACCCCTGGGCCAAGAACTCTGTCATCAGTACCCCTGGATCGAGAAGTCTCTCATCAGTACCCCTGGGCCAAGAACTCTGTCTTCAGTACCCCTGGGCCAAGAACTCTGTCATCAAAACTCCTGGGCCAAGAACTCTGTCGTCAGTACCCCTGGGCCAAGAACTCTTTCATCAGTACCCCTGGGCCAAAAAGTCTGTCATCAGTACCCCTTGGCCAAGAACTCTGTCATCAGTACCCCTGGGTCTAGAACTCTCTGATCAGTACCCCTGGGCCAAGAACTCTGTCATCAGTACCCCTGGGCGAAGAACTCCGTCATCAGTACCCCTGGGCCAAGAACTCTGTCATCAGTACCCCTGGGCCAAGAACTCTGTCATCAGTACCCCTGGGTCTAGAACTCTCTGATCAGTACCCCTGGGCCAAGAACTCTGTCATCAGTACCCCTGGGCCAAGAACTCCGTCATCAGTACCCCTGCGCCAAGAACTCTGTCTTCAGTACCCCTGGGCCAAGAACTCTGTCTTCAGTACCCCTGGGCCAAGAGCTCTGTCTTCACTACCCCTGGGCCAAGAACTCTGTCATCAGTACCCGTGGGTCAAGAAGTCTCTCATCAGTCCCCCTCGGCCAAGAACTCTGTCTTCAGTACCCCTGGGCCAAGAACTCTTTCATCAATACCCCTGGGCCACGAACTCTGTCGTCAGTACCCCTGGGCCAAGAACTCTGTCATCAGTACCCCTGGGCCAAGAACTCTGTCATCAGTACCCCTGGGCCAAGAACTCTGTCATCAGTACCCCTGGGCCAAGAACTCTGTCATCAGTACCCCCCGACCAGGAACTCTGTCATCAGTACCCCTGGGCCAAGAACTCTGTCATCAGTACCCCTGGGCCAAGAACTCTGTCTTCAGTACCCCTGGGCCAAGAACTCTGTCATTAGTACCCCGGTGCCAAGAGCTCTGTCATCAATACCCCTGGGCCAGGAACTCTGTCTTCAGTACCCCTGGGCCAAGAACTCTGTCATCAGTGCCCCTGGGCCAAGAGCTCTGTCATCAGTACCCCTGGGTCTAGAACTCTCTGATTAGTACCCCTGGGCCAAGAACTCTCTCATCAGTACCCCTGCGCCAAGAACTCTGTCATCAGTAACCCTCGGCCAAGAACTCTGTCATCAGTACCCCTGGGCCAAGAACTCTGTCATCAGTACCCCTGGGTCTAGAACTCTCTCATCAGTACCTTTGGGCCAAGAACTCTGTCATCAGTACCCCTGGGCCAGGAACTTTGTCTTCAGTACCCCTGGGCCAGTAGCTCTGTCATCAGTACCCGTGGGTAGAGAAGTCTCTCATCAGTACCCCTGGGCCAAGAACTCTGTCTTCAGTACCCCTGGGCAAAGAACTCTGTCATCAATACCCCTGGCCCAAGAACTCTGTTGTCAGTACCCCTGGGCCAAGAACCCTTTCATCACTACCCCTGGGCCAAGAACTCTGTCATCAGTACCCCTGGGTCTAGAACCCTCTGATCAGTACCCCTGGGCCAAGAACTCTGTCATCAGTACCCCTTGGCCAAGAACTCTGTCATCAGTACCCCTGGGCCAAGAACTCTGTCTTCAGTACCCCTGGGCCAAGAACTGTGTCATCAGTACCCCTGGGCCAAGAACTCTGTCATCAGTACCCTTGGGTCAAGAAGTCTCTCATCAGTACCCCTGGGCCAAGACCTCTGTCTTCAGTACCCCTGGGCCAAGAGCTCTGTCCTCAATACCCCTGGGCCAAGAACTCTGTCTTCAGTACCCCTGGGCCAGGGACTCTGTCATCAGTACCCCTGGGCGAAGAACTCTGTCATCAGTACCCCTGGGCCAAGAGCTCTGTCATCAGTACCCCTGGGCCAAGAACTCTGTCATCAGTACCCTTGGGTCTAGAGCTCTCTGATCAGTACCCCTGGGCCAAGAACTCTCTCATCAGTACCCCTGGGCCAAGAGCACTGTCATCAGTAACCCTGGGCCAAGAACTTTGTCATCAGTACCCCTGGGCCAAGAACTCTGTCATCAGTACCCCTGCGTCTAGAACTCTGTCATCAGTACCCCTGGGCCAAGAACTCTGTCATCAGTACCCCTGGGCCAAGAACTCTGTGATCAGTACCCCTTGGCCACCAACTCTCTCATCAGTACCCCTGGGCCAAGAACTCTGTCATCAGTACCTCTGGGCCAAGACCTCTGTCATCATAACCCCTGGGCCAAGAACTCTGTCATCAGTACCCCTGAGCCAAGAACTGTGTCATCAGTACCCCTGGGCCAAGAACTCTGTCATCAGTACCCCTGGGTCTAGAACTCTCTGATCAGTACTCCTGGGCCAAGAACCCTGTCATCAGTACCCCTGGGCCAAGAACTCTGTCATCAGTACCCCTGGGCCAAGAACTCTGCCATCAGTACCCCTGGGACAAGAACTCAGTCATCAGTACCCCTGGGCCAAGAACTCTGTCATCAGTACCCCTGGGCCACGAACTCTGTCATCAGTACCCCCAGGTCAAGAACTCTCTCATCAGTACCCATGGGTCAAGAACTCTGTCATTAATATCCCTGGGTCGAGAACTCTGTCATCAGTACCCCTGGGCCAAGAACTCTGTCTTCAGTAGCCCTGCGTCTAGAACTCTCTCATCAGTACCCCTGGGCCAAGAACTCTCCCACCAGTAGGCCTGGGTCAAGAACTCACTCATCAGTACTCCTAGGCCACGAACTCTGTCATCAGTACCCCTGGGTCAAGAACTCTGGCATCAGTACGCCTGGGCCAAGAATTCTGTCTTCAGTACCCCTGGGACAAGAACTCTGTCATCAGTACCCCCGGGCCAAGAACTCTGTCTTCAGTACACCTGGGCCAGGAACTCTGTCATCAGTACCCCTGGGCCAAGAACTCTGTCTTCAGTACCCCTGGGCCAAGAACTGTGTCATCAGTACCCCTGGGCCAAGAACTCTGTCATCAGTACCCCTGGGCCAAGAACTCTCTCATCAGTACCCCTGGGCCAAGAACTCTGTCATCAGTACCCCTGGGCCAAGAACTCTCTCATCAGTACCCCTGGGCCAAGAGCACTGTCATCAGTAACCCTGGGCCAAGAACTTTGTCATCAGTACCCCTGGGCCAAGAACTCTGTCATCAGTACCCCTGCGTCTAGAACTCTGTCATCAGTACCCCTGGGCCAAGAACTCTGTCATCAGTACCCCTGGGCCAAGAACTCTGTGATCAGTACCCCTTGGCCACCAACTCTCTCATCAGTACCCCTGGGCCAAGAACTCTGTCATCAGTACCTCTGGGCCAAGACCTCTGTCATCATAACCCCTGGGCCAAGAACTCTGTCATCAGTACCCCTGAGCCAAGAACTGTGTCATCAGTACCCCTGGGCCAAGAACTCTGTCATCAGTACCCCTGGGTCTAGAACTCTCTGATCAGTACTCCTGGGCCAAGAACCCTGTCATCAGTACCCCTGGGCCAAGAACTCTGTCATCAGTACCCCTGGGCCAAGAACTCTGCCATCAGTACCCCTGGGACAAGAACTCAGTCATCAGTACCCCTGGGCCAAGAACTCTGTCATCAGTACCCCTGGGCCACGAACTCTGTCATCAGTACCCCCAGGTCAAGAACTCTCTCATCAGTACCCATGGGTCAAGAACTCTGTCATTAATATCCCTGGGTCGAGAACTCTGTCATCAGTACCCCTGGGCCAAGAACTCTGTCTTCAGTAGCCCTGCGTCTAGAACTCTCTCATCAGTACCCCTGGGCCAAGAACTCTCCCACCAGTAGGCCTGGGTCAAGAACTCACTCATCAGTACTCCTAGGCCACGAACTCTGTCATCAGTACCCCTGGGTCAAGAACTCTGGCATCAGTACGCCTGGGCCAAGAATTCTGTCTTCAGTACCCCTGGGACAAGAACTCTGTCATCAGTACCCCCGGGCCAAGAACTCTGTCTTCAGTACACCTGGGCCAGGAACTCTGTCATCAGTACCCCTGGGCCAAGAACTCTGTCTTCAGTACCCCTGGGCCAAGAACTGTGTCATCAGTACCCCTGGGCCAAGAACTCTGTCATCAGTACCCCTGGGCCAAGAACTCTGTCTTCAGTACCCCTGGGCCAGGAGCTCTGTCATCAGTACCCCTGGGTCAAGAACTCTGGCATCAGTACGCCTGGGCCAAGAATTCTGTCTTCAGTACCCCTTCGCCAAGAACTCTGTCATCAGTACCCCTGGGCCAAGAAATCTGTCATCAGTACCCCTGTGCCAAGAACTCTGTCTTCAGTACCCCTGGGCCAAGAACTCTGTCATCAGTACCCCTGGGCCAAGAACTCTGTCATCAGTACCCCTGGGTCGAGAAGTCTCTCATCAGTACCCCTGGGCCAAGAACTCTGTCTTCAGTACCCCTGGGCCAAGAACTCTGTCATCAAAACCCCTGGGCCAAGAACTCTGTCGTCAGTACCCCTGGGCCAAAAAATCTTTCATCAGTACCCCTGGGCCAAGAACTCTATCATCAGTACCCCTTGGCCAAGAACTCTGTCATCGGTAGCCCTGGGTCTAGAACTCTCTGATCAGTATCCCTGGGCCAAGAACTCTGTCATCAGTACCCCTTGGCCAAGAACTCTGTCATCAGTACCCCTGGGCCAAGAACTCTGTCATCAGTACCCCTGGGCCAAGAACTCGGTCATCAGTACCCCTGTGTCTAGAACTCCCTGATCAGTACCCCTGGGCCAAGAACTCTGTCATCAGTACCCCTGGGCCAAGAACTCCGTCATCAGTACCCCTGCGCCAACAACTCTGTCATCAGTACCCCTGGGCCAAGAACTCTGTCTTCAGTACCCCTGGGCCAAGAACTCTGTCATCAGTACCCGTTGGTCAAGAAGTCTCTCATCAGTACCCCTGGGCCAAGAACTCTGTCTTCAGTACCCCTGGGCCAAGAAATCTGTCATCAATACCCCTGGGCCACGAACTCTGTTGTCAGTACCCCTGGGCCAAGAACTCTGTCATCAGTACACCTGGGCCAAGAACTCTGTCATCAGTACACCTGGGCCAAGAACTCTGTCATCAGTACCCCTGGGCCACGAACTCTGTCATCAGTACCCCTGGGTCTAGAACTCTCTGATCAGTACCCCTCGGCCAGGAACTCTGTCATCAGTACCCCTGGGCCAAGAACTCTGTCATCAGTACCCCTGGGCCAAGAACTCTGTCTTCAGTACCCCTGGGCCAAGAACTCTGTCATTAGTACCCCTGCGCCAAGAGCTCTGTCATCAATACCCCTGGGCCAAGAACTCTGTCTTCACTACCCCTGGGCCAAGAACTCTGTCATCAGTACCCCTGGGCCAAGAGCTCTGTCATCAGTACCCCTGGGTCTAGAACTCTCTGATTAGTACCCCTGGGCCAAGAACTCTCTCATCAGTACCCCTGCGCCAAGAACTCTGTCATCAGTAACCCTGGGCCAAGAACTCTGTCATCAGTACCCCTGGGCCAAGAACTCCGTCATCAGTACACTTGGGTCTAGAACTCTCTCATCAGTACCTTTTGGCCAAGAACTCTGTCATCAGTACCCCTGGGCCAAGAACTTTGTCTTCAGTACCCCTGGGCCAGGAACTCTGTCATCAGTACCCGTGGGTAGAGAAGTCTCTCATCAGTACCCCTGGGCCAAGAACTCTGTCTTCAGTACCCCTGGGCAAAGAACTCTGTCATCAATACCCCTGGGCCAAGAACTCTGTTGTGAGTACCCCTGGGCCAAGAACTCTGTCATCAGTACCCCTGGGCCAAGAACTCTGTCATCAGTACCCCTGGGTCTAGAACTCTCCGATCAGTACCCCTGGGCCAAGAACTCTGTCATCAGTACCCCTGGGCGAAGAACTCTGTCATCAGTACCCCTGGGCCAAGTACTCTGTCATCAGTACCCCTGGGCCAAGAACTCTGTCATCAGTACCCCTGGGTCTAGAACTCTCTGATCAGTACCCGTGGGCCAAGAACTCTGTCTTCAGTACCCCTGGGCCAAGAACTCCGTCATCAGTACCCCGGCGCCAAGAACTCTGTCTTCAGTACCCCTGGGCCAGGAACTCTGTCTTCAGTACCCCTGGGCCAAGAACTCTGTCTTCACTACCCCTGGGCCAAGAACTCTGTCATCAGTATCCGTGGGTCAAGAAGTCTCTCATCAGTACCCCTGGGCCAGGAACTCTGTCTTCAGTACCCCTGGGCCAAGAAATCTGTCATCAATACCCCTGGGCCAAGGACTCTGTCGTCAGTACCCCTGGGCCAAGAACTGTGTCATCAGTACCCCTGGGCCAAGAACTCTGTCATCAGTACCCCTGGGCCAAGAACTCTGTCATCAGTACCCCTGGGCCAAGAACTCTCTCATCAGTACCCCTGGGCCAAGAACTCTGTCATCAGTACCCCTGGGCCAAGAACTCCGTCATCAGTACCCCAGCGCCAAGAACTCTGTCTTCAGTACCCCTGGGCCAGGAACTCTGTCTTCAGTACCCCTGGGCCAAGAACTCTGTCTTCACTACCCCTGGGCCAAGAACTCTGTCATCAGTATCCGTGGGTCAAGAAGTCTCTCATCAGTACCCCTGGGCCAAGAACTCTGTCTTCAGTACCCCCTGGCCAAGAAATCTGTCATCAATACCCCTGGGCCAAGGACTCTGTCGTCAGTACCCCTGGGCCAAGAACTGTGTCATCAGTACCCCTGGGCTAAGAACTCTGTCATCAGTACCCCTGGGCCAAGAACTCTGTCATCAGTACCCCTGGGCCAAGAACTCTCTCATCAGTACCCCTGGGCCAAGAACTCTGTCATCAGTACCCCTGGGCCAAGACCTCTGTCATCAGTACCCCTGGGCCAAGAACTCTGTCATCAGTACCCCTGGGCCAAGAACTCTGTCATCAGTACCCCTGGGCCAAGAAGCCTGTCATTAGTACCCCTGGGCCAAGAACTCTGTCATCAGTACCCGTGGGTCAAGAAGTCTCTCATCAGTACCCCTGGGCGAAGAACTCTGTCTTCAGTACCCCTGGGGCAAGAGCTCTGTCATCAATACCCCTGGGCCAAGAACTCTGTCTCCAGTACCCCTTGGCCAAGAACTCTGTCATCAGTACCCCTGGGCCAAGAACTCTGTCATCAGTACCCCTGGGTCTAGAACTCTCTGATCAGTACCCCTGGGCCAAGAACTCTCTCATCAGTACCCCTAGGGCCAAGAACTCTGTCATCAGTACCCCTGGGCCAAGAACTCTCTCATCAGTACCCCTAGGCCACGAACTCTGTCATCAGTACCCCTGGGTCTAGAAGTCTCTCATCAGTACCTTTCGGCCAAGAACTCTGTCATCAGTACCCCTGGGCCAAGAACTCTGTCATCAGTACCCCTGGGTCTAGAACTCTCTCATTAGTACCCCTAGGCCAAGAGCTCCGTCATCAGTACCCCTGGGCCAAGAACTCTGTCATCAGTACCCCTGGGCCAGGACCTCTGTCATCAGTACCCCTGGGCCAAGAACTCTGTCATCAGTACCCCTGGGCCAAGAACTCCGTCATCAGTACCCCTGGGCCAAGAACTCTGTCATCAGTACCCCTGGGCCAAGAACTCTGTCATCAGTACCCCTGGGCCAAGAACTCTGTCATCAGTACCCCTGGGCCAAGAGCTCTGTCGTCAGTAGCCCTGGGTCAAGAACTCTGTCATCAGTACCCCTGGGCCGAGAACTCTGTCATCAGTACCCCTGGGCCAAGAACTCTGTCTTCAGTACCCCTGAGTCAAGAACTCTGTCTTCAGTACCCCTGGGCCAAGAACTCTGTCTTCAGTACCCCTGGGCCACGAACTCTGTCTTCAGTACCCCTGGGCCAAGAACTCTGTCTTCAGTACCCCTGGGCCAAGAACTCTGTCATCAGTACCCCTGGGCCAAGAACTCTGTCATCAGTACCCCTGGGCCAAGAACTCTGTCATCAGTATCCCTGGGCCAAGGACTCTGTCATCAGTACCCCTCGGCCAAGAACTCTGTCATCAGTACCCCTGGGCCAAGAACTCTGTCTTCAGTACCCCTTGGCCAAGAACTCTGTCATCAGTACCCTTGGGCCAAGAACTCTATCTTCACTAGCCCTGGGCCAAGAACTCTGTCATCAGTACCCCTGGGCCAAGAACTCTATCATCAGTAGCCCTGGGCCAAGAACTCTGTCATCAGTACCCCTGGGCCAAGAACTCTGTCGTCAGTAGCCCTGGGTCAAGAAGTCTGTCATCAGTACCCCTGGGCCAAGAACTCTATCATCAGTACCCCTGGGCCAAGAACTGTTTCTTCAGTACCCCTGGGTCAAGAACTCTGTCTTCAGTACCCCTGGGCCAAGAACTCTGTCTTCAGTACCCCTGGGCCAAGAACTCTGTCTTCAGTACCCCTGGGCCAGCAACTGTGTCATCAGTACCCCTGGGCCAAGAGCTCTGTCATCAGTACCCCTGGGCCAGGAACTGTGTCTTCAGTACCCCTGGGCCAAGAACTCTGTCATCAGTACCCCTGGGCCAAGAACTCTGTCATCAGTACCCCTGGGCCAGGAACTCTGTCTTCAGTACCCCTGGGCCAAGAACTCTGTCATCAGTACCCCTGGGCCAAGAACTCTGTCATCAGTACCCCTGGGCCAAGAACTCTGTCATCAGTACCCCTGGGCCAAGAACTCTGTCATCAGTACCCCTGGGCCAAGAACCCTGTCATCAGTACCCCTGGTCCGAGAACTCTGTCGTCAGTACCCCTGGGCCAAGAACTCTGTCTTCAGTACCCCTGGGCCAAGAACTCTGTCTTCAGTACCCCTGGGCCAAGAAGTCTGTCATCAGTACCCCTGAGCCAAGAACTCTGTCATCAGTACCCCTGGGCCAAGAACTCTGTCATCAGTACCCCTGGGCCAAGAACTCTGTCTTCAGTACCCCTGGGCCAAGAACTCTATCTTCAGTAGCCCTGGGCCAAGAACTCTGTCATCAGTACCCCTGGGCCAAGAACTCTGTCATCAGTACCCCTGGGCCAAGAACTCTGTCATCAGTACCCCTGGGCCAAGAACTCTGTCATCAGAACCCCTGGGCCAAGAACTCTGTCATCAGTACCCCTGGGCCAAGAACTCTGTCGTCAGTAGCCCTGGGTCAAGAACTCTGTCATCAGTACCCCTGGGCCAAGAACTCTGTCATGAGTACCCCTGGGCCAAGAACTCTGTCTTCAGTACCCCTGGGTCAAGAACTCTGTCTCCAGTACCCCTGGGCCAAGAACTCTGTCTTCAGTACCCCTGGGCCAAGAACTCTGTCTTCAGTACCCCTGGGCCAAGAACTTCGTCTTCAGTACCCCTGGGCCAAGAACTCTGTCATCAGTACCCCTGGGTCAAGAACTCTGTCATCAGTACCCCTGGGCCAAGACCTCTGTCTCCAGTACCCCTGGGCCAAGAACTCTCTCATCAGTACCCCTGGGCCAAGAACTCTGTCCTCAGTTCCCCTGGGCCAAGAACTCTGTCTTCAGTACCCCTTGGCCAAGAACTCTGTCATCAGTACCCCTGGGCCAAGAACTCTGTCTTCAGTAGCCCTGGGCCAGGGACTCTGTCATCAGTACCCCTGGGCCAACAACTCTGTCGTCAGTACCCCTGGGCCAAGAACTCTGTCTTCAGTACCCCTGGGCCAAGAACTCTGTCATCAGTACGCCAGGGCCAAGAACTCTGTCATCAGTACCCCTGGGTCTAGAACTCTGTCATCAGTACCCCTGGGCCAAGAACTCTGTCGTCAGTACCCCTGGGCCAAGAACTCTGTCTTCAGTACCCCTGGGCCAAGAACTCTGTCTTCAGTACCCCTGGGCCAAGAAGTCTGTCATCAGTACCCCTGAGCCAAGAACTCTGTCATCAGTACCCCTGGGCCAAGAACTCTGTCATCAGTACCCCTGGGCCAAGAACTCTGTCTTCAGTACCCCTGGGCCAAGAACTCTATCTTCAGTAGCCCTGGGCCAAGAACTCTGTCATCAGTACCCCTGGGCCAAGAACTCTGTCATCAGTACCCCTGGGCCAAGAACTCTGTCATCAGTACCCCTGGGCCAAGAACTCTGTCATCAGTACCCCTGGGCCAAGAACTCTGTCGTCAGTAGCCCTAGGTCAAGAACTCTGTCATCAGTACCCCTGGGCCAAGAACTCTGTCATGAGTACCCCTGGGCCAAGAACTCTGTCTTCAGTACCCCTGGGTCAAGAACTCTGTCTCCAGTACCCCTGGGCCAAGAACTCTGTCTTCAGTACCCCTGGGCCCAGAACTCTGTCTTCAGTACCCCTGGGCCAAGAACTTCGTCTTCAGTACCCCTGGGCCAAGAACTCTGTCATCAGTACCCCTGGGTCAAGAACTCTGTCATCAGTACCCCTGGGCCAAGACCTCTGTCTCCAGTACCCCTGGGCCAAGAACTCTCTCATCAGTACCCCTGGGCCAAGAACTCTGTCCTCAGTTCCCCTGGGCCAAGAACTCTGTCTTCAGTACCCCCTGGCCAAGAACTCTGTCATCAGTACCCCTGGGCCAAGAACTCTGTCTTCAGTAGCCCTGGGCCAGGGACTCTGTCATCAGTACCCCTGGGCCAACAACTCTGTCGTCAGTACCCCTGGGCCAAGAACTCTGTCTTCAGTACCCCTGGGCCAAGAACTCTGTCATCAGTACCCCTGGGCCAAGAACTCTGTCATCAGTACCCCTGGGTCTAGAACTCTGTCATCAGTACCCCTGGGCCAAGAACTCTGTCATGAGTACCCCTGGGCCAGGAACTCTGTCTTGAGTACCCCTGGGCCAAGAACTCTGTCTTCAGTACCCCTGGGCCAAGAACTTTGTCATCAGTACCCCTGGGCGAAGAACTCTGTCATCAGTACCCCTGGGCCAAGAACTCTGTCATCAGTACCCCTGGGCCAAGAACTCTGTCATCAGTACTCCTGGGCCAAGAACTGTGTCATCAGTACCCCTGGGCCAAGAACTCTGTCATCAGTACCCCTGGACCAAGAACTCTGTCATCAGTACCCCTGGGTCTAGAACTCTGTCATCAGTACCCCTGGGCCAAGAACTCTGTCATGAGTACCCCTGGGCCACGAACTCTGTCTTGAGTACCCCTGGGCCAAGAACTCTGTCATCAGTACCCCTGGGCCAAGAACTCTGTCATCAGTACCGCTTGGCCAAGAACTCTGTCATCAGTACCCCTGGGCCAAGAACTCTGTCATCAGTACCCCTGGGCCAAGAACTCTGTCATCAGTACCCCTGGGCCAAGAACTCTGTCATCAGTACCCCTGGGCCAAGAACTCTGTCATCAGTACCCCTGGGCCAAGAGCTCTGTCTTCAGTACCCCTGGGCCAAGAACCCTGTCATCAGTATTCCTGGGCCAAGAACTCTGTCATCAGTACCCCTGGGCCAAGAACTCCGTCCTCGATACCCCTGGGCCAAGAACTCTGTCATCAGTACCCCTAGGCCAAGAACTCTGTCATCAGTACCCCTGGGCCAAGAACTCTGTCATCAGTACCCCTGGGCCAAGAACTCTGTCTTCAGTACCCCTGGGCCAAGAACTCTGTCTTCAGTACCCCTTGGCCAAGAACTCTGTCATCAGTACCCCTGGGCCAAGAACTCTGTCTTCAGTACCCCTGGGCCAAGAACTCTGTTTTCAGTAACCCTGGGCCAAGAACTCTGTCATCAGTACCCCTGGGCCAATAACTCTGTCATCAGTACCCCTGGGCCAATAACTCTGTCATCAGTACCCCTGGGCCAAGAACTCTGTCATCAGTACCCCTGGGCCAAGAACTCTGTCATCAGTACCCCTGGGCTAAGAACTCTGTCATCAGTACCCCTGGGCCAAGAACTCTGTCATCAGTACCACTGGGCCAAGAACTCTGTCATCAGTACCCCTGGGCCAAGAACTCTGTCTTCAGTACCCCTGGGCCAAGAACTCTGCCTTCAGTACCCCTGGGCCACGAACTCTGTTTTCAGGACCCCTGGGCCAAGAACTCTGTCATCAGTACCCCTGGGCCAAGAACTCTGTCTTCAGTACCCCTGGGCCAAGAACTCTGTCATCAGTACCCCTGGGCCAAGAACTCTGTCTTCAGTACCCCTGGGCCAAGAACTCTGTTTTCAGTAACCCTGGGGCAAGAACTCTGTCATCAGTACCCCTGGGCCAATAACTCTGTCATCAGTACCCCTGGGCCAATAACTCTGTCATCAGTACCCCTGGGCCAAGAACTCTGTCATCAGTACCCCTGGGCCAAGAACTCTGTCATCAGTACCCATGGGCCAAGAACTCTGTCATCAGTACCCCTGGGCCAGGAACTCTGTCATCAGTACCCCTGGGCCAAGAACTCTGTCATCAGTACCCCTGGGCCAAGAACTCTGTCATCAGTACCCCTGGGCCAAGAACTCTGTCATCAGTACACCTGGGCCAAGAACTCTGTCTTCAGTACCCCTGGGCCAAGAACTCTGCCTTCAGTACCCCTGGGCCACGAACTCTGTTTTCAGGACCCCTGGGCCAAGAACTCTGTCATCAGTACCCCTGGGCCAAGAACTCTGTCATCAGTACCCCTGGGCCAAGAACTCTGTCTTCAGTACCCCTGGGCCAAGAACTCCGCCTTCAGTACCCCTGGGCCACGAACTCTGTTTTCAGTACCCCTGGGCCAAGAACTCTGTCTTCAGTACCCCTGGGCCAAGAACTGTGTCATCAGTACCCCTGGGCCAAGAACTCTATCTTCAGTACCCCTGGGCCAAGAACTCTGTCATCAGTACCCTCGGGCCAAGAATTCTGTCATCAATACCCCTGGGCCAAGAACTCTGTCATCAGTACCCCTGGGCCAAGAACTCTGTGATCAGTACCCCTGGGCCAAGAACTCTGTCATCAGTACCCCTGGGCCAAGAACTCTGTCATCAGTACCCCTGGGCCAAGAACTCTGTCATCAGTACCCCTGGGCCAAGAACTCTAGCATCAGTACCCCTGGGCCAAGAATTCTGTCATCAGTACCCCTGGGCCAAGAACTCTGTCATCGGTAC
Organism: Eutreptiella sp. 'Long Island Sound 2002'; assembly: GCA_964036045.1. Classification (NCBI taxonomy): domain Eukaryota; phylum Euglenozoa; class Euglenophyceae; order Eutreptiales; family Eutreptiaceae; genus Eutreptiella; species Eutreptiella sp. 'Long Island Sound 2002'. Next base: position 27,569,401 of record OZ038400.1, on the reverse strand, counting down.
CCCTGGGCCAAGAACTCTGTCATCAATACCCCTGGGCCAAGAACTCTGTCATCAGCACCCCTGGGCCGAGAACTCTGTCATCAGTACCATTGGGCCAAGAACTCTGTCATCAGTACCCCTGGGCCAAGCAAACAATCACTCGGGGCCAAGAACTCTGTCATCAATACCTCTGGGCAAAGAACCCTGTCATCAGTACCCCTGGGCCAAGAACTCTGTCATCAGTACCCCTGGGCCAAGAACTCTGTCATCAGTACCCCTGGGCCAAGAACTCTGTCATCAATACCTCTGGGCCAAAAACTCCGTCTTCAGTACCCCTTGGCCATTTTTGGTTTTTGAAAAATAAATGCCTTTGGCTGAAATACCCTCTATGGTTCAGGAAGAAGCCTCAAGACCTCAATTCAAACCCAGGGGGAGGAATACAAGCCCACAAGATGCAATGCAATGCGATCACGGAATCCTGGAAAAGCGGCGTCCCCAACAGTACGCGTTTCGGCTTAAATTAAGCCCTCATCAGCTGAAAACAAACAAAAATCAATCCGGCAGGCCCAAAAAATAGACAAATCAACAAATAGCGCCAAAACATATAGCCACAGGAGAAGGCACGCGCGTCATGACCCAATGGGCTGCTGGAGCGCGCGCAAGGCCCAGCGCCTGAACAAGCGCTTAATGTTAGGCAGAGGGCGAAGAATAGCAAAGAGATTGAGGCCGGGAATGAAGGGTAGTTTGGAATTCAAACCATGCATCACGCTGGACCAGCGAAGGGGTAGCGCTGAGTGGTGTACCACCTGTAGGACATCCACAATGGGGCCTATAGTAGAGTGTGGATTTTGCTCGGCTTGGCTCAAAGAGACAATGTGTGAATCCACTGCATCCCTCCCACCACCACTAGCAGCAGAGTCACGGCGGAGTGTAGTGTATTTATGCCTATCATCCCAATGAATAGCTTGTGCCTGGATAACGTGTTTGGGGTAATTGAGAAACAACAAGGCACGGATAAGTCGTTGGCAACACAATCTGTAAAAAGAGCAAGAAGAGCAAATTCTAATATAGCGAATGAACTCCCCCCTCACCCACGCGATTCTAATGTGCCTAGGCACATTCGCATCCCACCGGATGTAGGAGCACGTATGTGTGGGCTTCCAATACACGGATGTTTTAAGGGGGCAAAGCGCCACGATGTGCACATCCAAAAAATGAATATCCGACACCCTATCCGTCACCTCGAAAGACCATGGGAGATTCGGGGGATAGATCACATCCAGGTGTTGTTTCACCACCCTGTCAGAAGAGCGGTGCAGGATAAGTCCATCATCTAAGAAACGGAAGAGCAAACAATCACTCGGGGCCAAGAACTCTGTCATCAATACCTCTGCGCCAAGAACTCTGTCATCAGTACCCCTGGGCCAAGAACTCTGTCATCAGTACCCCTGGGCCAAGAACTCTGTCATCAGTACCCCTGGGCCAGGAACTGTGTCTTCAGTACCCCTGGGCCAAGAACTCTGTCATCAGTACCCCTGGGCCAGGAGCTCTGTCTTCAATACCCCTGGGCCAAGAATTCTGTCATCAGTACCCCTGGGCCAAGAACTCTGTCATCAGTACCCCTGTGCCAAGAACTCTGTCTTCAGTACCCCTGGGCCAAGAACTCTGTCATCAGTACCCCTGGGCCAAGAACTCTGTCTTCAGTACCCCTGGGCCAAGAACTCTGTCATCAGTACCCCGGGGCCAAGAATTCTGTCATCAGTACCCCTGGGCCAAGAACTCTGTCATCAGTACCCCTGGGCCAAGAACTCCGTCATCAGTACCCCTGGGCCAAGAATTCTGTCATCAGTACCCCTGGGCCAACAACTCAGTCATCAGTACCCCTCGGCCAAGAACTCTGTCATCAGTACCTCTGGGTCAAGAACTCTTCCATCAGTACCCCTGGGCCCAGAACTCTGTCATCAGTACCCCCTGGCCAAGAACTCTGTCATCAGTACCCCTGGGCCAAGAACTCTGTTAACAGTACCCCTGGGCCAAGAACTCTGTCATCAGTACCCCTGGGCCAAGAACTCTGTTATCAGTACCCCTGGGCCAAGAACTCTGTCATCAGTACCCCTGGGCCAAGAACTCTGTCATCAGTACCCCTGGGTTTAGAACTCTGTCATCAGTACCCCTGGGCCAAGAACTCTGTCATCAGTACCCCTGGGCCAAGAACTCTGTCATCAGTACCCCTGGGCCAAGAACTCTGTCATCAGTACCCCTGGGCCAAGAACTCTGTCATCAGTACCCCTGGGCCAAGAACTCTGTCATCAGTACCCCTGCGCCAAGAACTCTGTCATCAATACCCCTGGGCCAAGTACTCTGTCATCAGTACCCCTGGGCCAAGAACTCTGTCATCAGTACCCCGGGCCAAGAACTCTGTCATCAGTACCCCATGGCCAAGATCTCTGTCATCAGTACCCCTGGGTCAAGAACTCTCTCCTCAGTACCCCCGGGTCAAGAACGATCTCATCAGTACCCCTGGGTCAAGAACTCTGTCATTAATTTCCCTCGGTCTAGAACTCTGTCATCAGTACCCCTGGGCCAAGAACTCTGTCTTCAGTACCCTTGGGCCAAGTACTCTGTCGTCAGTAGCCCTGGGCCAAGAACTCTGTTGTCAGTACCCCTGGGCCAAGAACTCTGTCATCAGTACCCCTGGGCCAAGAACTCTGTCATCAGTACCCCTGGGTCAAGTACTCTCTCCTCAGTACCCCCGGGTCAAGAACTCTCTCATCAGTACCCCTGGGTCAAGAACTCTGTCATTAATATCCCTCTGTCCAGAACTCTGTCATCAGTACCCCTGGGCCAAGAACTCTGTCTTCAGTACCCTAGGGCCAAGTACTCCGTCGTCAGTAGCCCTGGACCAAGAACTCTGGCGTCAGTAGCCCTCGGTCAAGAACTCTTTTATCAATACCCCTGGGTCTAGAACTCTGTCATCAGTACCCCTGGGTCAAGAACTCTGTCATCAGTACCCCTGGGTCAAGAACTCTTTCATCAGTACCCCTGGGCCCAGAACTCTGTCATCAGTACCCCTGGGCCAAGAACTCTGTCATCAGTACCCCTGGGTCAAGAACTCTGTCATCAGTACCCCTGGGCCAAGAACTCGGTCATCAGTACCCCTGGGCCAGGAACTCTGTCATCAGTACCCCTGGGCTAAGAACTCTGTCATCAGTACCCCTGGGCCAAGAACTCTGTCATCGGTACCCCTGGGCCAAGAGCTCTGTCATCAATACCCCTCGGCCAAGAAATCTGTCATCAATACCCCCGGGCCAAGAACTCTGTCATCAGTACCCCTGAGCCAAGAAGTCTGTCATCAGTACCTCTGCGCCAAGAACTCTGTCATCAATACCCCTGGGCCAAGAACTCTGTCATCAGTACCCCTGAGCCAAGAACTCTGTCATCAGTACCCCTGGGCCACGAACTCTGTCATCAGTACCCCTGGGCCAAGATCTCTGTCATCAGTACCCCTGGGTCAAGAACTCTCTCCTCAGTACCCCCGGGTCAAGAACTCTCTCATCAGTACCCCTGGGTCAAGAACTCTGTCATTAATATCCCTCTGTCTAGAACTCTGTCATCAGTACCCCTGGGCCAAGAACTCTGTCTTCAGTACCCTTGGGCCAAGTACTCCGTCGTTAGTAGCCCTGGACCAAGAACTCTGTCGTCAGTAGCCCTGGGTCAAGAACTCTTTTATCAATACCCCCGGGTCTAGAACTCTGTCATCAGTACCCCTTGGCCAAGAACACTGTCATCAGTACCCCTGGGTCAAGAACTCTGTCATCAGTACCCCTTGGCCAAGAACTCTGTTATCAGTACCCCTGGGCCAAGAACTCTGTCATCAGTACCCCTGGGCCAAGAACTCTGTTATCAGTACCCCTGGGCCAAGAACTCTGTCATCAGTACCCCTGGGTTTAGAACTCTGTCATCAGTACCCCTGGGCCAAGAACTCTGTCATCACTACCCCTGGGCCAAGAACTCTGTCATCAGTACCCCCGGGCCAAGAACTCTGTCATCAGTACCCCTGGGCCAAGAACTCTGTCATCAGTACCCCTGGGCCAAGAACTCTGTCATCAGTACCCCTGCGCCAAGAACTCTGTCATCAATACCCCTGGGCCAAGTACTCTGTCATCAGTACCCCTGGGCCAAGAACTCTGTCATCAGTACCCCTGGGCCAAGAACTCTGTCATCAGTACCCCTGGGCCAAGATCTCTGTCATCAGTACCCCTCGGTCAAGAACTCTCTCCTCAGTACCCCCGGGTCAAGAACGCTCTCATCAGTACCCCTGGGTCAAGAACTCTGTCATTAATTTCCCTCGGTCTAGAACTCTGTCATCAGTACCCCTGGGCCAAGAACTCTGTCTTCAGTACCCTTGGGCCAGGTACTCTGTCGTCAGTAGCCCTGGGCCAAGAACTCTGTCGTCAGTACCCCTGGGTCAAGAACTCTTTTATCAATACCCCTGGGTCTAGAACTCTGTCATAAGTACCCCTGGACCAAGAACTCTGTCATCAGTACCCCTGGGCCAAGAACTCTGTCATCAGTACCCCTGGGCCAAGAACTCTGTCATCAGTACCCCTGGGCCAAGAACTCTGTCATCAGTACCCCTGGGTTTAGAACTCTGTCATCAGTACCCGTGGGCCAAGAATTCTGTCATCAGTACCCCGGGGCCAAGAACTCTGTCATCAGTACCCCTTGGCCGAGAATTGTGTCATCAGTACCCCTGGGCTAAGAACTCTGTCATCAGTACCCCTGGGCCAAGAACTCTGTCATCAGTACCCCTGGGCCAAGAGCTCTGTCATCAATACCCCTGGGCCAAGAACTCTGTCGTCAGTACCCCTGGGCCAAAAACTCTTTCATCAGTACCCCTGGGCCAAGAACTCTGTCATCAGTACCCCTGGGCCAAGAACGTTGTCATCAGTACCCCTGGGTCTAGAACTCTCTGATCAGTACCCCTGGGCCAAGAACTCTGTCATCAGTACCCCTGGGTTTAGAACTCTGTCATCAGTACCGCTGGGCCAAGAACTCTGTCATCAGTACCCCTAGGCCAGTAACTCTGTCATCAGTACCCCCAGGCCAAGAACTCTGTCATCAGTACCCCTGGGCCAAGAGCTCTGTCATCAGTACCCCTGCGCCAAGAACTCTGTCATCACTGCCCCTGGGCCAAGAACCCTGTCATCAGTACCCCTGGGCCACAAAATCTGTCATCAGTACCCCTGGGCCAAGAACTCTGTCTTCAGTACCCCTTGGCCAAGAACTCTGTCATCAGTACCCCTGGGCCAAGAACTCTGTCATCAGTACCCCTGGGTCTAGAACTCTCTCATCAGTACCCCTGGGCCGAGAACTCTGTCATCATTACCCCTGGGCCAAGAACTCTGTCGTCAGTACCCCTGGGCCAAAAACTCTTTCATCAGTACCCCTGGGCCAAGAACTCTGTCATCAGTACCCCTGGGCCAAGAACGTTGTCATCAGTACCCCTGGGTCTAGAACTCTCTGATCAGTACCCCTGGGCCAGGAACTCTGTCATCAGTACCCCTGGGCGAAGAACTCTGTCTTCAGTACCCCTGGGCCAAGAACTCTGTCTTCAGTACCCCTGGGCCAAGAACTCTGTCATCAGTAACCCTGGGCCAAGATCTCTTTCATCAGTACCCCTGGGCCAAGGACTCTGTCATCAGTACCCCTGGGTCTAGAACTCTCTGATCAGTACCCCTGGGCCAAGAACTCTCTCATCAGTACCCCTGGGCCACGAACTCTGTCATCAGTAGCCCTGGGCCAAGAACCCTGTCATCAGTACCCCTGGGCCACAAACTCTGTCATCAGTACCCCTGGGCCAAGAACTCTGTCTTCAGTACCCCTTGGCCAAGAACTCTGTCATCAGTACCCCTGGGCCAAGAACTCTGTCTTCAGTACCCCTTGGCCAAGAACTTAGTCTTCAGTACCCCTGGGCCAAGAACTCTGTCATCATTACCCCTGGGCCAAGAACTCTGTCGCCAGTACCCCTGGGCCAAAAACTCTTTCATTAGTACCCCTGGGCCAAGAACTCTGTCATCAGTACCCCTGGGCCGAGAACGTTGTCATCAGTACCCCTCGGCCAAGAACTCTGCCTTCAGTACCCCTGGGCCAGGAACTCTGTCATCAGTACCCCTGGGCGAAGAACTCTGTCATCAGTACCCCTGGGCCAAGAACTCTGTCCTCAGTACCCCTGGGCAACGAACTCTGTCACCAGTATCCCTGGGTTTAGAACTCTCTGATCAGTACCCCTGGGCCAAGAACTCTCTCATCAGTACTCCTGGGCCAAGAACTCTGTCATCAGTAACCCTTGGCCAAGAACTCTGTCTTCAGTACCCCTGGGCCAAGAACTCTGTCTTCAGTACCCCTGGGCCAAGAACTCTGTCTTCAGTATCCCTGGGCCAAGAACTCTGTCATCAGTACCCGTGGGTCATGAGGTCTCTCATCAGTACCCCTGGGCCAAGAACTCTGTCTTCAGTACCCCTGGACGAAGAAATCTGTCATCAATACCCCTGGGCCAAGAACTCTGTCGTCAGTACCCCTGGGTCTAGAACTGTCTGATCAGTACCCCTTGGCCAAGAACTCTGTCATCAGTACCCCTGGGCCAAGAAGTCTGTAATCAGTACCCCTGGGCCAAGAACTCTGTCTTCAGTACCCCTGGGCCAAGAACTCTGTCATCAGTACCCCTGGGCCAAGACCTCTGTCATCAGTACCCGTGGGTCAAGAGAAGTCTCTCATCAGTACCCCTGGGCCAAGAACTCTGTCTTCAGTACCCCTGGGCCAAGAGCTCTGTCATCAATACCCCTGGGCCAAGAAGTCTGTCTTCAGTACCCCTTGGCCAAGAACTCTGTCATCAGTACCCCTGGGCCAAGAACTCTGTCATCAGTACCCCACCGCCAAGAACTCTGTCTTCCTTACCCCTGGGCCAAGGACTCTGTCATCAGTACCCCTGGGTCTAGAACTCTCTCATCAGTACCCCTGGGCCAAGAACTCTGTCATCAGTACCCCTGGGCCAAGAACGTTGTCATCAGTACCCCTGGGTCTAGAACTCTCTGATCGGTACCCCTGGGCCAAGAACTCTCTCATCAGTACTCCTGGGCCAAGAACTCTGTCATCAGTAACCCTGGGCCAAAGAACTCTGTCTTCAGTACCCCTGGGCCAAGAACTCTGTCTTCAGTACCTCTGGGCCAAGAACTCTGTCTTCAGTACGCCTGGGCCAAGAACTCTGTCATCAGTACCCATGGGTCAAGAAGTCTCTCATCAGTACCCCTGGACCAAGAACTCTGTCTTCAGTACCCCTGGGCCAAGGAATCCGTCATCAATACCCCCGGGGCAAGAACTCTGTCGTCAGTACCCCTGGGCCAAGAACTCTGTCATCAGTACTGCTGGGCCAAGAACTCTGTCATCAGTACCCCTGGGCCAAGAACTCTGTCTTCAGTACCCCTGGGCCAAGAACTCTGTCTTCAGTATCCTCGGGCCAAGAACTCTGTCATCAGTACCCGTGGGTCATGAGGTCTCTCATCAGTACCCCTGGGCCAAGAACTCTGTCTTCAGTACCCCTGGACGAAGAAATCTGTCATCAATACCCCTGGGCCAAGCACTTTGTCGTCAGTACCCCTGGGTCTAGAACTCTCTGATCAGTACCCCTGGGCCAAGAACTCTGTCATCAGTACCCCTGGGCCAAGAAGTCTGTAATCAGTACCCCTGGGCCAAGAACTCTGTCTTCAGTACCCCTGGGCCAAGAACTCTGTCATCAGTACCCCTCGGCGTAGACCTCTGTCATCAGTACCCGTGGGTCAAGAGAAGTCTCTCATCAGTACCCCTGGGCCAAGAGCTCTGTCTTCAGTACCCCTGGGCCAAGAGCTCTGTGATCAATACCCCTGGGCCAAGAACTCTGTCTTCAGTACCCCTTGGCCAAGAACTCTGTCATCAGTACCCCTGGGTCTAGAACTCTCTCATCAGTACCCCTGGGCCAAGAACTCTGTCATCAGTACCCCTGGGCCAAGAACGTTGTCATCAGTACCCCTGGGTCTGGAACTCTCTGATCAGTACCCCTGGGCCAAGAACTCTCTCATCAGTACTCCTGGGCCAAGAACTCTGTCATCAGTAACCCTGGGCCAAAGAACTCTGTCTTCAGTACCCCTGGGCCAAGAACTCTGTCTTCAGTACCTCTGGGCCAAGAACTCTGTCTTCAGTACCCCTGGGCCAAGAACTCTGTCATCAGTACCCGTGGGTCAAGAAGTCTCTCATCAGTACCCCTGGGCCAAGAACTCTGTCTTCAGTACCCCTGGGCCAAGAAGTCTGTCATCAATACCCCTGGGCCAAGAACTCTGTCGTCAGTACCCCTGGGCCAAGAACTCTGTCATCAGTACAGCTGGGCCAAGAACTCTGTCATCAGTACCCCTGGGCCAAGAACTCTGTCTTCGGTACCCCTGGGCCAAGAACTCTGTCATCAGTACCCCTGGGTCTAGAACTCTCTGACCAGTACCCCTGGGCTAAGAACTCTGTCATCAGTACCCCTGGGCCAAGAACTCTGTAATCAGTACCCCTGGGCCAAGAACTCTGTCTTCAGTACCCCTGGGCCAAGAACTCTGTCATCAGTACCCCTGGGCCAAGACCTCTGTCATCAGTACCCGTGGGTCAAGAAGTCTCTCATCAGTACCCCTGGGCCAAGAACTCTGTCTTCGGTACCCCTGGGCCAAGAGCTCTGTCATCAATACCCCTGGGCCAAGGACTCTGTCATCAGTACCCCTGGGTCTAGAACTCTCTGATCAGTACCCCTCGGCCAAGAACACTGTCATCAGTACCCCTGGGCCAAGAACTCTGTCATCAGTACCCCTGGGTTGAGAACTCTCTCATCAGTACCCCTGGGCCAAGAACTCTGTCATCAGTACCCCCGGGCCAAGAACTCTGTCTTCAGTACCCCTGGGCAGAGAACTCTGTCTTCAGTACCCCTGCGCCAAGAATTCTGTCTTCAGTACCCCTGGGCCAAGAACTCTGTCTTCAGTACCCCTGGGCCACGAACTCTGTCATCAGTAACCCTGGGCCAAGGACTCTGTCATCAGTACCCCTGGGCCAAGATCTCTGTCATCAGTACCCCTGGGCCAAGGACTCTGTCATCAGTACCCCTGGGTCTAGAACTCTCTGATCAGTACCCCTGGGCCAAGAACTCTCTCACCAGTACCCCTGGGCCACGAACTCTGTCATCAGTAACCCTGGGCGAAGAACCCTGTCATCAGTACCCCTGGGCCACAAACTCTGTCATCAGTACCCCTGGGCCAAGAAGTCTGTCGTCAGTACCCCTTGGCCAAGAACTCTGTCTTCAGTACCCCTGGGCCAAGAACTCTGTCTTCAGTACCCCTGGGCCAAGAACTCTGTCATCAGTACCCCTGGGCCAAGAACTCTGTCATCGGTACCCCTGGGCCAAGAACTCTGTCATCAGTCCCCCTGGGCCAAAAACTCTGTCATCAGTACCCCTGGGCCAAGAACTCTGTCATTAGTACCCCTGGGCCAAGAACTCCTTCATCAGTACCCCTGGGCCAAGAACTGTGTCATGAGTACCCCTGGGCCAGGAACTCTGTCCTGAGTACCCCTGGGCCAAGAACTCTGTCTTCAGTACCCCTGGGCCAAGAACTGTGTCATCAGTACCCCTGGGCCAAGAACTCTGTCATCAGTACCCCTGGGCCAAGAACTCTGTCATCAGTACCCCTGGGCCAAGAACTCTGTCATCGGTACCCCTGGGCCAAGAACTCTGTCATCAGTACCCCTGGGCCAGGAACTCTGTCATCAGTACCCCTGGGCCAAGAACTCTGTCATTAGTACCCCTGGGCCAAGAACTCCTTCATCAGTACCCCTGGGCCAAGAACTGTGTCATGAGTACCCCTGGGCCAGGAACTCTGTCCTGAGTACCCCTGGGCCAAGAACTCTGTCTTCAGTACCCCTGGGCCAAGAACTGTGTCATCAGTACCCCTGGGCCAAGAACTCTGTCATCAGTACCCCTGGGCCAAGAGCTCTCTCATCAGTACCCCTGGGCCAAGAACTCTGTCATCAGTACCCCTGGGCGAAGAACTCTGTCTTCAGTACCCCTGGGCCAAGAACTCTGTCATCAGTACCCCTGGGCCAAGAACTCTGTCTTTAGTACCCCTGAACCAAGAACCCTGTCATCAGTACCCCTGGGTCTAGAACTCTGTCATCAGTACCCCTGGGCCAAGAACTCTGTCATGAGTACCCCTCGGCGGAGAACTCTGTCTTGAGTACCCCTGGGCCAAGAACTCTGTCATCAGTACCCCTGGACCAAGAACTCTGTCATCAGTACCCCTGGGCAAAGAAATCTGTCTTCAGTACCCCTGGGCCAAGAACTCTGTCTTCAGTACCCCTGGGCCAAGAACTCTGTCTTCAGTACCCCTGGGCCAAGAACTCTGTCATCAGAACCCCTGGGCCAAGAACTCCGCCATCAGTACCCCTAGGCCAAGAACTCTGTCATCAGTACCCCTGGGCCACGAACTCTGTCATCAGTACCCCTGGGCCAGGAACTCTGTCTTGAGTACCCCTGGGCCAAGAACTCTGTCTTCAGTACCCCTGGGCCAAGAACTCTGTCATCAGTACCCCTGGGCCAAGAACTCTGTCATCAGTACCCCTGGGCCAGGAACTCTGTCATGAGTACCCCTGGGCCAGAAACCTTGTCATCAGTACTCCTGGGCCAAGAACTCTGTCTTCCTTACCCCTGGGCCAAGAACTCTGTCATCAGTACCCCTGGACCAAGAGCCCTGTCATCAGTACCCCTGGGTCTAGAACTCTGTCATCAGTACCCCCGGGCCAAGAACTCTGTCATGAGTACCCCTGGGCCACGAACTCTGTCTTGAGTACCCCTGGGCCAAGAACTCTGTCATCAGTACCCCTGGGCCAAGAACTCTGTCATCAGTACCCCTCGGCCAAGAACTCTGTCATCAGTACCCCTGGGCCAAGAACTCTGTCATCAGTACCCCTGGGCCAAGAACTCTGTCATCAGTACCCCTGGGCCAAGAACTCTGTCATCAGTACCCCTGGGCCAAGAACTCTGTCATCAGATCCCCCCCGGCCAAGAACTCTGTCGTCAGTACCCCTGGGCGAAGAACTCTGTCTTCAGTACTCCTGGGCCAAGAACTCTGTCATCAGTACCCCTGGGCCAAGAACTCTGTCATCAGTACCCCCGGGCCAAGAACTCTGTCATGAGTACCCCTCGGCCAGGAACTCTGTCTTGAGTACCCCTGGGCCAAGAACTCTGTCTTCAGTACCCCTGGGCCAAGAGCTCTGTCATCAGTACCCCTGGGCCAAGAACTCTGTCATCAGTACCCCTGGGCCAATAGCCCTGTCATCAGTACCCCTGGGCCAGAAACCTTGTCATCAGTACTCCTGGGCCAAGAACTCTGTCTTCCTTACCCCTGGGCCAAGAACTCTGTCATCAGTACCCCTAGACCAAGAGCCCTGTCATCAGTACCCCGGGGTCTAGAACTCTGTCATCAGTACCCCCGGGCCAAGAACTCTGTCATGAGTACCCCTGGGCCACGAACTCTGTCTTGAGTACCCCTGGGCCAAGAACTCTGTCATCAGTACCCCTTGGCCAAGAACTCTGTCATCAGTACCCCTGGGCCAAGAACTCTGTCATCAGTACCCCTGGGCCAAGAGCTCTGTCATCAGTACCCCTGGGCCAAGAACTCTGTCATCAGTGCCCCTGGGCCAAGAGCTCTGTCATCAGTATTCTTGGGCCAAGAACTCTGTCTTCAGTACCCCTGGGCCAAGAACTCTGTCTTCAGTACCCCTGGGCCAACAACTCTGTCATCAGTACCCCTGGGCCAAGAACTCTGTCATCAGTACCCCTGGTCCAAGAACTCTGTCTTCAGTACCCCTGGGCCAAGAACTCTGTCATCAGTACCCCTGGGCCAAGAACTCCGTGATCAGTACCCCTGGGCCAAGAACTCTGTCATCAGTACCCCTGGGCCAAGAGGTCTGTCATCAGTACCCCTGGGCCAAGAACTCTGTCTTCAGTACCCCTGGGCCAAGAACTCTGTCTTCAGTACCCCTGGGCCAAGAACTCTGTCATCAGTACCCCTGGGCCAAGAACTCTGTCTTCAGTACCCCTGGCCCAAGAACTCTGTTTTCAGTACCCCTGGGGCAAGAACTCTGTCATCAGTACCCCTGGGCCAAGAACTCTGTCATCAGTACCCCCGGGCCAATAACTCTGTCATCAGTACCCCGGGGCCAAAAACTCTGTCATCGGTAGCCCTGGGCCAAGAACTCTGTCATCAGTACTCCTGGGCCAAGAACTCTGTCATCAGTACCCCTGGGCCAAGAGGTCTGTCATCAGTACCCCTGGGCCAAGAACTCTGTCATCAGTACCCCTGGGCCAAGAACTCTGTCATCAGTACTCCTGGGCCAAGAACTCTGTCTTCAGTACCCCTGGGCCAAGAACTCTGTCTTCAGTACCCCTGGGCCAAGAACTCTGTTTTCAGGACCCCTGGGCCCAGAAATCTGTCTCCAGTACCCCTGGGCCAAGAGCTCTGTCATCAGTACCCCTGGGCCAAGAACTCTGTCATCAGTACCCCTGGGCCAAGGAGTCTGTCATCAGTACCCTTGGGCCAAGAACTCTGTCATCAGTACCCCTGGGCCAAGAATTCTGTCATCAGTACCACTGGGCCAAGAACCCTGTTATCAGTACCCCTGGGCCAAGAAACGTGTCATCAGTACCCCTGGGCCACGAACTCTGTGATCAGTACCCCTGCACCAAGAACTCTGTCATCAGTACCCTTGGGCCAAGAACTCTGTCATCAGTACCCCTGGGCCAAGAAGTCTGTCATCAGTACCCTTGGGCCAAGAACTCTGTCATCAGTACCACTGGGCCAAGAACTCTGTCATCGGTACCCCTGGGCCAAGAACTCTGTCATCAATACCCCTGTGCCAAGAACTCTGTCATCAGTACCCCTGGGCCAAGAACTCTGTCATCAGTACCCCTGGGCCAAGAACTCTGTCATCAGTACCCCTTGGCCAAGAAGTCTGTCATCAGTACCCCTGGGCCAAGAACTCTGTCATCAGTACCCCTGGGCCAAGAACTCTGTCATCAGTACCCCTGGGCCATAAACTCTGTCTTCAGTACCCCTGGGCCAAGAACTCTGTCTTCAGTACCCCTGGGCCAAGACTTCTATTTTCAGTACCCCTGGGCCAAGAAATCTGTCTTCAGTACCCCTGGGCCAAGAACTCTGTCTTCAGTACCCCTGGGCCAAGAACTGTGTTATCAGTACCCCTGGGCCAAGAACTCTGTCTTCTGTACCCCTGGGCCAAGAACTCTGTTATCAGTACCCCTGGGCCAATAACTCTGTCATCAGTACCCCTGGGCCAAGAACTCTGTCATCAGTACCCCTGGGCCAAGAACTCTGTCATCAGTACCCCTGGGCCAAGAACTCTGTCATCAGTACCCCTGGGCCAAGAACTCTGTCATCAGTACCCCTGGGCCAAGAACTCTGTCATCAGTACCGCTGGGCCAGGAAATCCGTCATCAGTACCCCTGGGCCAAGAACTCTGTCATCAGTACCCCTGGGCCAAGAATTCTGTCATCAGTACCCCTGGGCCAAGAACTCTGTCATCAGTACCCCCGGGCCAAGAACTCTGTCATCAGTACCCCTCGGCCAAGAACTCTGTCATCAATACCCCTGGGCCAAGAACTCTGTCATCAGTACCCCTGGGCCAAGAACTCTGTCATCAGTACCCCTCGGCCAAGAACTCTGTCATCAGTACCCCTGGACCAAGAACTCTGTCATCAGTACCCCTGGGCCAAGAACTCTGTCATCAGTACCCCTGGGTCAAGAACTCTGTCTTCAGTACCCCTGTGCCAAGAACTCTGTCTTCAGTACCCCTGGGCCAAGAACTCTGTCTTCAGTACCCCTGGGCCAAGAACTCTGTCTTCAGTACCCCTGGGCCAAGAACTCGGTTATCAGTACCCCTGGGCCAAGAACTCTGTCTTCAGTACCCCTGGGCCAAGACCTCTGTCATCAGTACCCTTGGGCCAAGAACTCTGTCATCGGTCCCCCTGGGCCAAGAACTCTGTCATCAGTACCCCTGGGCTAAGAACTCTGTCATCAGTACCCCTGGGCCAAGAACTCTGTCATCAATACCCCTGGGCCAAGAACTCTGTCATCAGTACCCCTCGGCCAAGAACTCTGTCTTCAGTACCCCTGGGCCAAGAATTCTTTTTTCAGTACCCCTGTGCCAAGAAATCTGTCTTCAGTACCCCTGGGTGAAGAACTCGGTTATCAGTACCCCTGGGCCAAGAACTCTGTCTTCAGTACCCCTGGGCCAAGAACTCTGTCATCAGTACCCTTGGGCCAAGAACTCTGTCATCGGTCCCCCTGGGCCAAGAACTCTGTCATCAGTACCCCTGGGCTAAGAACTCTGTCATCAATACCCCTGGGCCAAGAACTCTGTCATCAGTACCCCTCGGCCAAGAACTCTGTCTTCAGTATTCCTGGGCCAAGAACTCTGTCATCAGTACCCCTGGGCCAAGAGCTCTGTCTTCAGGACCCCTGGGCCAAGAACTCTGTCATCAGTACCCCCGGGCCAATAACTCTGTCATCAGTACCCCGGGGCCAAAAGCTCTGTCATCGGTAGCCCTGGGCCAAGAACTCTGTCATCAGTACCCCTGGGCCAAGAACTCTGTCATCAGTACCCCTGGGCCAAGAACTCCGTCATCAGTACTCCTGGGCCAAGAACTCTGTCTTCAGTACCTCTGGGCCAAGAACTCTGTCTTCAGTACCCCTGGGCCAAGAACTCTGTCATCAGTACCCCTGGGCCCAGAAATCTGTCTCCAGTACCCCTGGGCCAAGAACTCTGTCATCAGTACCCCTGGGCCAAGAACTCTGTCATCAGTACCCCTGGGCCAAGAAGTCTGTCATCAGTACCCTTGGGCCAAGAACTCTGTCATCAGTACCCCTGGGCCAAGAATTCTGTCATCAGTACCACTGGGCCAAGAACCCTGTTATCAGTACCCCTGGGCCAAGAACCGTGTAATCAGTACCCCTGGGCCAAGAAGTCTGTCATCAATACCCCTGGGCCAAGAACTCTGTCATCAGTACCCCTGGGCCAAGAACTCTGTGATCAGTACCCCTGCACCAAGAACTCTGTCATCAGTACCCCTGGGCCAAGAACTCTGTCATCAGTACCCCTGGGCCAAGACCTCTGTCATCAGTACCCTTGGGCAAAGAAATCTGTCATCAGTACCACTGGGCCAAGAACTCTGTCATCGGTACCCCTGGGCCATGAACTCTGTCATCAATACCCCTGTGCCAAGAACTCTGTCCCCAGTACCCCTGGGCCAAGAACTCTGTCATCAGTACCCCTGGGCCAAGAACTCTGTCATCAGTACCCCTTGGCCAAGAAGTCTGTCATCAGTACCCCTGGGCCAAGAACTCTGTCATCAGTACCCCTGGGCCAAGAACTCTGTCATCAGTACCCCTGGGCCATAAACTCTGTCTTCAGTACCCCTGGGCCAAGAACTCTGTCTTCAGTACCCCTGGGCCAAGAATTCTTTTTTCAGTACCCCTGGGCCAAGAAATCTGTCTTCAGTACCCCTGGGCCAAGAACTCTGTCTTCAGTACCCCTGGGCCAAGAACTGTGTTATCAGTACCCCTGGGCCAAGAACTCTGTCTTCAGTACCCCTGGGCCAAGAACTCTGTCATCAGTACCCCTGGGCCAAGAACTCTGTCATGAGTACCCCTGGGCCAAGAACTCTGTCATCAGTACCCCTGGGCCAAGAACTCTGTCATCAGTACCCCTGGGCCAAGAACTCTGTCATCAGTACCCCTGGGCCAAGAACTCTGTCATCAGTACCGCTGGGCCAGGAACTCCGTCATCAGTACCCCTGGGCCAGGAACTCTGTCATCAGTACCCCTGGGCCAAGAACTCTGTCATCAGTACCCCTGGGCCCAGAACTCTGTCATCAGTACCCCCGGGCCAAGAACTCTGTCATCAGTACCCCTGGGCCAAGAACTCTGTCATCAATACCCCTGAGCCACGAACTCTGTCATCGGTACCCCTGGGCCAAGAACTCTGTCATCAGTACCCCTGGGCCAAGAACTCTGTCATCAGTACCCCTGGGCCAAGAACTCTGTCATCAGTACCCCTGGGCCAAGAACTCTGTCATCAGTACCCCTGGGCCAAGAACTCTGTCTTCAGTACCCCTGTGCGAAGAACCCTGTCTTCAGTACCCCTGGGCCAAGAACTCTGTCTTCAGTACCCCTAGGCCAAGAACTCGGTTATCAGTACCCCTGGGCCAAGAACTCTGTCTTCAGTACCCCTGGGCCAAGAACTCTGTCATCAGTACCCTTGGGCCAAGAACTCTGTCATCGGTCCCCCTGGGCCAAGAACTCTGTCATCAGTACCCCTGGGCTAAGAACTCTGTCATCAGTACCCCTGGGCCAAGAACTCCGTCATCAATACCCCTGGGCCAAGAACTCTGTCATCAGTACCCCTCGGCCAAGAACTCTGTCTTCAGTACCCCTGGGCCAAAAACTCTGTCATCAGTACCCCTGGGCCAAGAACTCTGTCATCAGTACCCCTGGGCCAAGAGCTCTGTCATCAGTACCCCTGGGCCAAGAACTCTGTCATCAGTACCCCTGGGCCAAGAACTCTGTCATCAATACCCCTTGGCCAAGAACTCTGTCTTCAGTACCTCTGGGCCAAGAACTCTGTCATCAGTACCCCTGAGCCAAGAACTCTGTCATCAATACCCCTGCGCCAAGAACTCTGTCTTCAGTAACCCTGGCCCAAGAACTCTGTCATCAGTACCCCTGGGTCAAGAATGCTGTCATCAGTACCCCTGGGCCAAGAACTCTGTCATCAATACCCCTGGGCCAAGAACTCTGTCTTCAGTACCCCTGGGCCAAGAACTCTGTCATCAGTACCCCACGGCCAAGAACTCTGTCATCAATACCCCTGGGCCAACAACTCTGTCTTCAGTACCCCTGGGCCAAGAACTCTGTCATCAGTACCCCTGGGCCAAGAGTTCTGTCATCAGTACCCCTGGGCCAGGAACTCTGTCATCAGTACCCCTGGGCCAGGAACTCTGTCATCAGTACCCCTGGGCCAAGAACTCTGTCATCAGTACCCCTGGGCCAAGAACCCTGTCATCACTACCCCATGGCCATTAACTCCGTCATCAGTACCCCTGGGCCAAGATTTCTGTCGTCAGTACCCCTGGGCCAGGAACTCTGTCATCAGTACCCCTGGGCCAAGAACTCTGTCATCAGTACCCGTGGGCCAAGAACTCTGTCATCAGTACCCCTGGGCCAGGAACTCTGTCTTCAGTACCCCTGTGCCAAGAACTCTGTCTTCAGTACCCCTGGGCCAAGAACTCTGTCTTGAGTACCCCTGGGCCAAGAACTCTGTCATCAGTACCCCTTGGCCAAGAAGTCTGTCATCAGTACCCCTGGGCCAAGAACTCTGTCATCAGTACCCCTGGGCCAAGAACTCTGTCATCAGTACCCCTGGGCCATAAAATCTGTCTTCAGTACCCCTGGGCCAAGAACTCTGTCTTCAGTACCCCTGGGCCAAGAATTCTTTTTTCAGTACCCCTGGGCCAAGAAATCTGTCTTCAGTACCCCTGGGCCAAGAACTCTGTCTTCAGTACCCCTGGGCCAAGTACTCTGTCATCAGTACCCCTGGGCCAAGAACTCTGTCTTCAGTACCCCTGGGCCAAGAACTCTGTCATCAGTACCCCTGGGCCAAGAACTCTGTCATCAGTACCCCTGGGCCAAGAACTCTGTCATCAGTACCCCTGGGCCAAGAACTCTGTCATCAGTACCCCTGGGCCAAGAACTCTGTCATCAGTACCCCTGGGCCAAGAACTCTGTCATCAGTACCGCTGGGCCAGG
Organism: Eutreptiella sp. 'Long Island Sound 2002'; assembly: GCA_964036045.1. NCBI lineage: Eukaryota > Euglenozoa > Euglenophyceae > Eutreptiales > Eutreptiaceae > Eutreptiella > Eutreptiella sp. 'Long Island Sound 2002'. The sequence continues at coordinate 27,551,486 of OZ038400.1, read as the reverse complement.
AACTCCGTCATCAGTACCCCTGGGCCAGGAACTCTGTCATCAGTACCCCTGGGCCAAGAATTCTGTCATCAGTACCCCTGGGCCAAGAACTCTGTCATCAGTACCCCCGGGGCAAGAACTCTGTCATCAGTACCCCTGGGCCAAGAACTCTGTCATCAATACCCCTGGGCCACGAACTCTGTCATCGGTACCCCTGGGCCAAGCACTCTGTCATCAGTACCCCTGGGCCAAGAACTCTGTCATCAGTACCCCTGGGCCAAGAACTCTGTCATCAGTACCCCTGGGCCAAGAACTCTGTCATCAGAACCCCTGGGCCAAGAACTCTGTCTTCAGTAGCCCTGTGCCAAGAACTCTGTCTTCAGTACCCCTGGGCCAAGAACTCTGTCTTCAGTACCCCTGGGCCAAGAACTCGGTTATCAGTACCCCTGGGCCAAGAACTCTGTCTTCAGTACCCCTGGGCCAAGAACTCTGTCATCAGTACCCTTGGGCCAAGAACTCTGTCATCGGTCCCCCTGGGCCAAGAACTCTGTCATCAGTACCCCTGGGCTAAGAACTCTGTCATCAGTACCCCTGGGCCAAGAACTCCGTCATCAATACCCCTGGGCCAAGAACTCTGTCATCAGTACCCCTCGGCCAAGAACTCTGTCTTCAGTACCCCTGGGCCAAAAACTCTGTCATCAGTACCCCTGGGCCAAGAACTCTGTCATCAGTACCCCTGGGCCAAGAGCTCTGTCATCAGTACCCCTGGGCCAAGAACTCTGTCATCAGTACCCTTGGGCCAAGAACTCTGTCATCAATACCCCTTGGCCAAGAACTCTGTTTTCAGTACCTCTGGGCCAAGAACTCTGTCATCAGTACCCCTGAGCCAAGAACTCTGTCATCAATACCCCTGGGCCAAGAACTCTGTCTTCAGTACCCCTGGGCCAAGAACTCTGTCATCAGTACCCCTGGGTCAAGAATGCTGTCATCAGTACCCCTGGGCCAAGAACTCTGTCATCAATACCCCTTGGCCAAGAACTCTGTCTTCAGTACCCCTGGGCCAAGAACTCTGTCATCAGTACCCCACGGCCAAGAACTCTGTCATCAATACCCCTGGGCCAACAACTCTGTCTTCAGTACCCCTGGGCCAAGAACTCTGTCATCAGTACCCCTGGGCCAAGAGTTCTGTCATCAGTACCCCTGGGCCAGGAACTCTGTCATCAGTACCCCTGGGCCAGGAACTCTGTCATCAGTACCCCTGGGCCAAGAACTCTGTCATCAGTACCCCTGGGCCAAGAACCCTGTCATCACTACCCCATGGCCATTAACTCCGTCATCAGTACCCCTGGGCCAAGATTTCTGTCATCAGTACCCCTGGGCCAGGAACTCTGTCATCAGTACCCCTGGGCCAAGAACTCTGTCTTCAGTACCCGTGGGCCAAGAACTCTGTCATCAGTACCCCTGGGCCAGGAACTCTGTCTTCAGTACCCCTGTGCCAAGAACTCTGTCTTCAGTACCCCTGGGCCAAGAACTCTGTCTTCAGTACCCCTGGGCCAAGAACTCTGTCATCAGTACCCCTTGGCCAAGAAGTCTGTCATCAGTACCCCTGGGCCAAGAACTCTGTCATCAGTACCCCTGGGCCAAGAACTCTGTCATCAGTACCCCTGGGCCATAAACTCTGTCTTCAGTACCCCTGGGCCAAGAACTCTGTCTTCAGTACCCCTGGGCCAAGAATTCTTTTTTCAGTACCCCTGGGCCAAGAAATCTGTCTTCAGTACCCCTGGGCCAAGAACTCTGTCTTCAGTACCCCTGGGCCAAGTACTCTGTCATCAGTACCCCTGGGCCAAGAACTCTGTCTTCAGTACCCCTGGGCCAAGAACTCTGTCATCAGTACCCCTGGGCCAAGAACTCTGTCATCAGTACCCCTGGGCCAAGAACTCTGTCATCAGTACCCCTGGGCCAAGAACTCTGTCATCAGTACCCCTGGGCCAAGAACTCTGTCATCAGTACCCCTGGGCCAAGAACTCTGTCATCAGTACCGCTGGGCCAGGAACTCCGTCATCAGTACCCCTGGGCCAGGAACTCTGTCATCAGTACCCCTGGGCCAAGAATTCTGTCATCAGTACCCCTGGGCCAAGAACTCTGTCATCAGTACCCCCGGGCCAAGAACTCTGTCATCAGTACCCCTGGGCCAAGAACTCTGTCATCAATACCCCTGGGCCACGAACTCTGTCATCGGTACCCCTGGGCGGAGCACTCTGCCATCAGTACCCCTGGGCCAAGAACTCTGTCATCAGTACCCCTGGGCCAAGAACTCTGTCATCAGTACCCCTGGGCCAAGAACTCTGTCATCAGTACCCCTGGGCCAAGAACTCTGTCTTCAGTAGCCCTGTGCCAAGAACTCTGTCTTCAGTACCCCTGGGCCAAGAACTCTGTCTTCAGTACCCCTGGGCCAAGAACTCGGTTATCAGTACCCCTGGGCCAAGAACTCTGTCCTCAGTACCCCTGGGCCAAGAACTCTGTCATCAGTACCCTTGGGCCAAGAACTCTGTCATCGGTCCCCCTGGGCCAAGAACTCTGTCATCAGTACCCCTGGGCTAAGAACTCTGTCATCAGTACCCCTGGGCCAAGAACTCTGTCATCAGTACCCCTGGGCCAAGAACCCTGTCATCACTACCCCATGGCCATTAACTCCGTCATCAGTACCCCTGGGCCAAGATTTCTGTCATCAGTACCCCTGGGCCAGGAACTCTGTCATCAGTACCCCTGGGCCAAGAACTCTGTCTTCAGTACCCGTGGGCCAAGAACTCTGTCATCAGTACCCCTGGGCCAGGAACTCTGTCTTCAGTACCCCTGTGCCAAGAACTCTGTCTTCAGTACCCCTGGGCCAAGAACTCTGTCTTCAGTACCCCTGGGCCAAGAACTCTGTCATCAGTACCCCTTGGCCAAGAAGTCTGTCATCAGTACCCCTGGGCCAAGAACTCTGTCATCAGTACCCCTGGGCCAAGAACTCTGTCATCAGTACCCCTGGGCCATAAACTCTGTCTTCAGTACCCCTGGGCCAAGAACTCTGTCTTCAGTACCCCTGGGCCAAGAATTCTTTTTTCAGTACCCCTGGGCCAAGAAATCTGTCTTCAGTACCCCTGGGCCAAGAACTCTGTCTTCAGTACCCCTGGGCCAAGTACTCTGTCATCAGTACCCCTGGGCCAAGAACTCTGTCATCAGTACCCCTGGGCCAAGAACTCTGTCATCAGTACCCCTGGGCCAAGAACTCTGTCATCAGTACCCCTGGGCCAAGAACTCTGTCATCAGTACCCCTGGGCCAAGAACTCTGTCATCAGTACCGCTGGGCCAGGAACTCCGTCATCAGTACCCCTGGGCCAGGAACTCTGTCATCAGTACCCCTGGGCCAAGAATTCTGTCATCAGTACCCCTGGGCCAAGAACTCTGTCATCAGTACCCCCGGGCCAAGAACTCTGTCATCAGTACCCCTGGGCCAAGAACTCTGTCATCAATACCCCTGGGCCACGAACTCTGTCATCGGTACCCCTGGGCGGAGCACTCTGCCATCAGTACCCCTGGGCCAAGAACTCTGTCATCAGTACCCCTGGGCCAAGAACTCTGTCATCAGTACCCCTGGGCCAAGAACTCTGTCATCAGTACCCCTGGGCCAAGAACTCTGTCTTCAGTAGCCCTGTGCCAAGAACTCTGTCTTCAGTACCCCTGGGCCAAGAACTCTGTCTTCAGTACCCCTGGGCCAAGAACTCGGTTATCAGTACCCCTGGGCCAAGAACTCTGTCCTCAGTACCCCTGGGCCAAGAACTCTGTCATCAGTACCCTTGGGCCAAGAACTCTGTCATCGGTCCCCCTGGGCCAAGAACTCTGTCATCAGTACCCCTGGGCTAAGAACTCTGTCATCAGTACCCCTGGGCCAAGAACTCCGTCATCAATACCCCTGGGCCAAGAACTCTGTCATCAGTACCCCTTGGCCAAGAACTCTGTCTTCAGTACCCCTGGGCCAAAAACTCTGTCATCAGTACCCCTGGGCCAAGAACTCTGTCATCAGTACCCCTGGGCCAAGAGCTCTGTCATCAGTACCCCTGGGCCAAGAACTCTGTCATCAGTACCCTTGGGCCAAGAACTCTGTCATCAATACCCCTTGGCCAAGAACTCTGTCTTCAGTACCTCTGGGCCAAGAACTCTGTCATCAGTACCCCTGAGCCAAGACCTCTGTCGTCAATACCCCTGGGCCAAGAACTCTGTCTTCAGTAACCCTGGGCCAAGAACTCTGTCATCAGTACCCCTGGGTCAAGAATGCTGTCATCAGTACCCCTGGGCCAAGAACTCTGTCATCAATACCCCTGGGCCAAGAACTCTGTCTTCAGTACCCCTGGGCCAAGAACTCTGTCATCAGTACCCCACGGCCAAGAACTCTGTCATCAATACCCCTGGGCCAACAACTCTGTCTTCAGTACCCCTGGGCCAAGAACTCTGTCATCAGTACCCCTGGGCCAAGAATTCTGTCATCAGTACCCCTGGGCCAGGAACTCTGTCATCAGTACCCCTGGGCCAGGAACTCTGTCATCAGTACCCCTGGGCCAAGAACTCTGTCATCAGTACCCCTGGGCCAAGAACCATGTCATCACTACCCCATGGCCATTAACTCCGTCATCAGTACCTCTGGGCCAAGAATTCTGTCATCAGTACCCCTGGGCCAGGAACTCTGTCATCAGTACCCCTGGACCTAGAACTCTGTCATCAGTACCCGTGGGCCAAGAACTCTGTCATCAGTACCCCTGGGCCAGGAACTCTGTCTTCAGTACCCCTGTGCCAAGAACTCTGTCTTCAGTACCCCTGGGCCAAGAACTCTGTCTTCAGTACCCCTGGTCCAAGAACTCGGTTATCAGTACCCCTGGGCCAAGAACTCTGTCTTCAGTACCCCTGGGCCAAGAACTCACTAATCAGTACCCTTGGGCCAAGAACTCTGTCATCGGTCCCCCTCGGCCAAGAACTCTGTCATCAGTACCCCTGGGCTAAGAACTCTGTCATCAGTACCCCTGGGCCAAATACTCTGTCATCAATACCCCTGGGCCAAGAACTCTGTCATCAGTACCCCTCGGCAGAGAACTCTGTCTTCAGTACCCCTGGGCCAAAAACTCTGTCATCAGTACCCCTGGGCCAAGAACTCTGTCATCAGTACCCCTGGGCCAAGAGCTCTGTCATCAGTACCCCTGGGCCAAGAACTCTGTCATCAGTACCCCTGGGCCAAGAACTCTGTCATCAATACCCCTTGGCCAAGAACTCTGTCTTCAGTACCCCTGGGCGAAGAACTCTGTCATCAGTACCCCTGAGCCAAGAACTCTGTCATCAATACCCCTGGGCCAAGAGCTCTGTCTTCAGTAACCCTGGGGCAAGAACTCTGTCATCAGTACCCCTGGGTCAAGAATGCTGTCATCAGTACCTCTGGGCCAGGAACTCTGTCATCAATACCCCTGGGCCAAGAACTCTGTCTTCAGTACCCCTGGGCCAAGAACTCTGTCATCAGTACCCCACGGACAAGAACTCTGTCATCAATACCCCTGGGCCAACAACTCTGTCTTCAGTACCCCTGGGCCAAGAACTCTGTCATCAGTACCCCTGGGCCAAGAATTCTGTCATCAGTACCCCTGGGCCAAGAACTCCGTCATCAGTACCCCTGGGCCAGGAACTCTGTCATCAGTACCCCTGGGCCAAGAACTCTGTCATCAGTACCCCTGGGCCAAGAACCCTGTCATCACTACCCCTGGGCCATTAACTCTGTCATCAGTACCCCTGGGCCAAGAATTCTGTCATCAGTACCCCTGGGCCAGGAACTCCGTCATCACTACCCTTGGGCCAAGAACTCTGTCATCAGTACCCCTGGGCCGAGAGCTCTGTCATCAATACCCCTGGCCACAGAACTCTATCATCAGTACCCCTGGGCCAAGAACTCTGTCATCAGTACCCCTGGGCCAAAAACTCTGTCATCAGTACCCCTGGGCCAAGAACTCTGTCATCAGTACCCCTGGGTCAAGAACTCTGTCTTCAGTACCCCTGGGCCAAGAACTCTGTCATCAGTACCCCTGGGCCAAGAACTCTGTCTTCAGTACCCCTTGGCCAAGAACTCTGTCATCAGTACGCCTGGGCCAAGAACTCTGTCATCAGTACCCCTGGGCCAAGAACTCTGTCATCAGTACCCCTGGGCCAAGAACTCTGTCATCAGTACCCCTGGGCCAAGAACTCTGTCTTCAGTACCCCTGGGGCAAGAACTCTGTCATCAGTACCCCTGGGCCAAGAACTCTGTCATCAATACCCCTGGGCCAAGAACTCTGTCATCAGCACCCCTGGGCCAAGAACTCTGTCTTCAGTATGCCTGGGCCAAGAGCTCTGTCATCACTACCCCTGGGCCGAGAACTCTGTCATCAATGCCCCTGGGCCAAGAACTCTGTCATCAGTACCCCTGGGCCACGAACTCTGTCATCAGTACCCCTGGGCCAAGAACTCTGTCTTCAGTACCCCTGGGCCAAGAGCTCTGTCATCACTACCCCTGGGCCGAGAACTCTGTCATCAATGCCCCTGGGCCAAGAACTCTGTCATCAGTACCCCTGGGCCAAGAACTCTGTCATCAGCACCCCTGGGCCAAGAATTCTGTCATCAGTACCCCTGGGCCAGGAACTCTGTCATCACTACCCTTGGGTCAAGAACTCTGTCATCAGTACCCCTGGGCCAAGAGCTCTGTCATCAATACCCCTGGCCACAGAACTGTATCATCAGTACCCCTGGGCCAAGAACTCTGTCATCAGTACCCCTGGGCCAAAAACTCTGTCATCAGTACCCCTGGGCCAAGAACTCTGTCATCAGTACCCCTGGGTCAAGAACTCTGTCTTCAGTACCCCTGGGCCAAGAACTCTGTCATCAGTACCCCTGGGCCAAGAACTCTTTCTTCAGTACCCCTTGGCCAAGAACTCTGTCATTAGTACGCCTGGGCCAAGAACTCTGTCATCAGTACCCCTGGGCCAAGAACTCTGTCATCAGTACCCCTGGGCCAAGAACTCTGTCATCAGTACCCCTGGGCCAAGAACTCTGTCTTCAGTACCCCTGGGCCAAGAACTCTGTCATCAGTACCCCTGGGCCAAGAACTCTGTCATCAATACCCGTGGGCCAAGAACTCTGTGATCAGCACCGCTGGGCCAAGAACTCTGTCTTCAGTATGCCTGGGCCAAGAGCTCTGTCATCACTACCCCTGGGCCGAGAACTCTGTCATCAATGCCCCTGGGCCAAGAACTCTGTCATCAGTACCCCTGGGCCGAGAACCCTGTCATCAATACCCCTGCGCCAAGAACTCTGTCATCAGTACCCCTGGGCCAAGAACTCTGTCATCAATACCCCTTGGCCAAAAACTCTGTCATCAGTACCCCTGGGCCAAGAACTCTGTCATCAGTACCCCTGGGCCAAGAACTCTGTCATCAATACCCCTGGGCCAAGAACTCTGTATTCAGTACCCCCCGGCCAAGAATTCTGTCATCAGTACCCCTGGACCAAGAACTCTGTCATCAATACCCCTGGGCCAAGAACTCTGTCTTCAGTACCCCTGGGCCAAGAACTCTGTCATTAGTACCCCTGGGCCAAGAATTCTTTCATCAGTACAACTGGGCCAAGAACTCTGTCATCAGTACCCCTGGGCCAAGAACTCTGTCATCAGTACCCCTGGGCCAGGAATTCTGTCATCAATACCCCTCGGCCAAGAACTCTGTCATCAGTACCCCTGGGCCAAGAACTCTGTCATCAATACCCCTGGGCCAGGAACTCTGTCATCAGTACCCCTGGGCCAAGAACTCTCCCATCAGTACCCCTGGGCTAAGAAATCTGTCTTCAGTACCCCCGGACCAAGAACTCTGTCATCAGTACCCCTGGGCCAAGAACTCTGTCATCAGTACCCCTGGGACAAGAACTCTGTCTTCAGTACCCCTGGGCCAAGAACTCTGTCATCAGTACCCCTGGGCCAAGAACTCTGTCATCAATACCCCAGGGCCAAGAACTATGTCATCAGTACCCCTGGGCCAAGAACTCTGTCATCAGTACCCCTGGGCCAAGAACTCTGTCATCAATACCCCTGGGCCAAGAACTCTGTCTTCAGTACCCCTGGGCCAAGAATTCTGTCATCAGTACCCCTGGACCAAGAACTCTGTCATCAATACCCCTGGGCCAAGAACTCTGTCTTCAGTACCCCTGGGCCAAGAACTCTGTCATTAGTACCCCTGGGCCAAGAATTCTTTCATCAGTACAACTGGGCCAAGAACTCTGTCATCAGTACCCCTGGGCCAAGAACTCTGTCATCAGTACCCCTGGGCCAGGAATTCTGTCATCAATACCCCTCGGCCAAGAACTCTGTCATCAGTACCCCTGGGCCAAGAACTCTGTCATCAATACCCCTGGGCCAGGAACTCTGTCATCAGTACCCCTGGGCCAAGAACTCTCCCATCAGTACCCCTGGGCTAAGAAATCTGTCTTCAGTACCCCCGGGCCAAGAACTCTGTCATCAGTACCCCTGGGCCAAGAACTCTGTCATCAATACCCCTGGGACAAGAACTCTGTCTTCAGTACCCCTGGGCAAAGAACTCTGTCATCAGTACCCCTGGGCCAAGAACTCTGTCTTCAGTACCCCTGGGCCAAGAACTCTGTCATCAGTACCCCTGCCCAGAGAACGTCGTCATCAGTATCCCTGGGCCAAGAACTCTGCCATCAGTACCCCTGGGCCAAGAACTCTGTCTTCAGTACCCCTGGGCCAAGAACTTCGTCATCAGTACCCCTGCCCAGAGAACTCTGTCATCAGTACCCCTGGGCCAAGAACTCTGTCATCAGTACCCCTGGGCCAAGAACTCTGTCATCAGTACCCCTGGGCCAAGAACTCTGTCTTCAGTACCCCTGGGCCAAGAACTCTGTCATCAGTAACCCTGCCCAGAGAACGTCGTCATCAGTACCCCTGGGCCAAGAAATCTGTCATCAGTACCCCTTGGCCAAGAACTCTGTCATCAGTACCCCTGGGCGAAGAACTCTGTCATCAATACCCCTGGGCCAAGAACTCTGTCATCAGTACCCCTGGGCCAAGAACTCTGTCTTCAGTACCCCTGGGCCAAGACCTCTGTCATGAGTACCTCTGGGCCAAGATCTCTGTCATCAGAATGCCTGGGCCAAGAACTCTGTCATCAATACCCCTGGGCCAAGAACTCTGTCTTCAGTACCCCTGGGCCAAGAACTCTGTCGTCAGTACCCCTAGGCCAAGAACTCTGTCATCAATACCCCTGGGCCAAGAACTCTGTCTTCAGTACCCGTGGGTCAGGAACTCTGTCATCAGTACCCCTGGGCCAGGAACTCTGTCTTCAGTACCCCTGGGCCAAGAACTCTGTCATCAGTACCCCTGCGCCAAGAACTCTGTCATCAATACCCCTGGGCCAAGAGCTCTGTCATCAGTACCCCTAGGCCAAGAACTCTGTCTTCAATACCCCTGGGCGGAGAACTCTGTCATCAGTACCCCTGGGCCAAGAACTCTGTCATCAGTACCCCTGGGCCAAGAACTCTGTCATCAATACCCCTGGGCCAAGAACTCTGTCTCCAGTACCCCTGGGCCAAGAACTCTGTCATCACTACCCCTGGGCCAAGAACTCTGTCATCAATACCCCTGGGCCAAGAACTCTGTCATCAGTACCCCTGGGCCAAGAACTCTGTCTTCAGTACCCCTGGGCCAAGACCTCTGTCATGAGTACCTCTGGGCCAAGAACTCTGTCATCAGAATGCCTGGGCCAAGAACTCTGTCATCAATACCCCTGGGCCAAGAACTCTGTCTTCAGTACCCCTGGGCCAAGAACTCTGTCGTCAGTACCCCTAGGCCAAGAACTCTGTCATCAATACCCCTGGGCCAAGAACTCCGTCTTCAGTACCCGTGGGTCAGGAACTCTGTCATCAGTACCCCTGGGCCAGGAATTCTGTCATCAGTACCCCTGGGCCAAGAACTCTGTCATCAGTACCCCTGGGCCAAGAACTCTTCCATCAGTACCCCTGGGCCAAGAACTCTGTCATCAATACCCCTGGGCCAAGAGCTCTGTCATCAGTACCCCTAGGCCAAGAACTCTGTCTTCAATACCCCTGGGCCACGAACTCTGTCATCAGTACTCTGGGCCAAGAACTCTGTCATCAGTACCCCTGGGCCAAGAACTCTGTCATCAATACCCCTGGGCCAAGAACTCTGTCTCCAGTACCCCAGGGCCAAGAACTCTGTCATCACTACCCCTGGGCCAAGAACTCTGTCATCAATACCCCTGGGCCAAGAACTCTGTCTTCAGTACCCCTGGGCCAAGAACTCTGTCATCAGTACCCCTGGGCCAAGAATCCTGTCATCAGTACCCCTGGGCCAAGAAGTGTGTCATCAGTACCCCTGGGCCAAGAACTCTGTCATCAGTACCCCTGGGCCAAGAACTCTGTCATCAGTACCCCTGGGCCAAGAACTCTGCCGTCAGTACCCCTGGGCCAAGAACTCTGTCATCAGTACCCCTGGGCCAAGGACTCTGTCATCAGTACCCCTGGGACAAGAACTCTGTCTTCAGTACCCCTCGGCCAAGAACTCTGTCATCAGTACCCCTGGGCCAAGAACTCTGTCTTCAGTACCCCTGGGCCAAGAACTCTGTCAACGGTAACCCCCGGCCAAGCACTCGGTCTTCAGTACCCCTGGGCCAAGAACTCTGTCTTCAGTACCCCTGGGCCAAGAACTCTGTCTTCAGTACCCCTGGGCCAAGAACTCTGTCATCAGTACCCCCGGGCCAAGAACTCTGTCTTCAGTACCCCTGGGCCAAGAACTCTGTCTTCAGTACCCCTGGGCCAAGAACTCTGTCATCAGTACCCCTGGGCCAGGAACTCTGTCTTCAGTACCCCTGGGCCAAGAACTCTGTCATCAATACCCCTGGGCGAAGAATTCTGTCATCAGTACCCCTGGGCCAAGAACTCTGTCTTCAGTACCCCTGGGCCAAGAACGCTGTCATCAGTACCCCTGGGCCAAGAACTCTGTCATCAGTACCCCTGGGCCAAGAACTCTGTCATCAGTACCACTGGGCCAAGAACTCCGTCATTAGTACCCCTGGGCCAAGAACTCTGTCATCAGTACCCCAGGGCCAATAACTCTGTCTTCAGTACCCCTGGGCCACGAACTCTGTCATCAGTACCCCTGGGCGGAGAACTCTGTCATCAATACCCCTGGGCCAAAAACTCTGTCTTCAGTACCCCTGGGCCAAGAACTCTGTCATCAGTACCCCTGGGCCAGACATTCTGTCATCAGTACCCCTGGGCCAAAAGCTCTGTCATCAGTACCCCTGGGCCAAGAACTCTGTCATCAGTACCCCTGGGCAAAGAACTCTGTCATCAATACCCCTGGGCCAAGAACTCTGTCATCAGTACCCCTGGGCCAAGAATTCTTTCATCAGTACCCCTGGGCCAAGAACTCTGTCATCAGTACCCCTGGGCCAAGAACTCTGTCATCAGTACCCCTTGGCCAAGAACTCTGTCATCAGTACCCCTGGGCCAAGAACTCCGTCTTCAGTACCCCTGGGCCAAGAGCTCTGTCATCAGTACCCCTGGGCCAAGAACTCTTTCTTCAGTACCCCTGGGCCAAGGACTCTGTCATCAGTACCCCTGGGACAAGAACTCTGTCTTCAGTACCCCTCGGCCAAGAACTCTGTCATCAGTACCCCTGGGCCAAGAACTCTGTCTTCAGTACCCCTGGGCCAAGAACTCTGTCATCGGTAACCCCCGGCCAAGCACTCGGTCTTCAGTACCCCTGGGCCAAGAACTCTGTCTTCAGTACCCCTGGGCCAAGAAATCTGTCTTCAGTACCCCTGGGCCAAGAACTCTGTCATCAGTACCCCCGGGCCAAGAACTCTGTCTTCAGTACCCCTGGGCCAAGAACTCTGTCTTCAGTACCCCTGGGCCAAGAACTCTGTCATCAGTACCCCTGGGCCAAGAACTCTGTCTTCAGTACCCCTGGGCCAAGAACTCTGTCATCAATACCCCTGGGCGAAGAATTCTGTCATCAGTACCCCTGGGCCAAGAACCCTGTCTTCAGTACCCCTGGGCCAAGAACTCTGTCATCAGTACCCCTGGGCCAAGAACTCTGTCATCAGTACCCCTGGGCCAAGAACTCTGTCATCAGTACCCCTGGGCCAAGAACTCCGTCATCAGTACCCCTGGGCCAAGAACTCTGTCATCAGTACCCCAGGGCCAATAACTCTGTCTTCAGTACCCCTGGGCCAGGAACTCTGTCATCAGTACCCCTGGGCGGAGAACTCTGTCATCAATACCCCTGGGCCAAAAACTCTGTCTTCAGTACCCCTGGGCCAAGAACTCTGTCATCAGTACCCCTGGGCCAGACATTCTGTCATCAGTACCCCTGGGCCAAAAACTCTGTCATCAGTACCCCTGGGCCAAGAACTCTGTCATCAGTACCCCTGGGCCAAGAACTCTGTCATCAATACCCCTGGGCCAAGAACTCTGTCATCAGTACCCCTGGGCCAAGAATTCTTTCATCAGTACCCCTGGGCCAAGAACTCTGTCATCAGTACCCCTGGGCCAAGAACTCTGTCATCAGTACCCCTGGGCCAAGAACTCTGTCATCAGTACCCCTGGGCCAAGAACTCTGTCTTCAGTACCCCTGGGCCAAGAGCTCTGTCATCAGTACCCCTGGGCCAAGAACTCTTTCTTCAGTACCCCTGGGCCAAGAACTCTGTCATCAGTACCCCTGGACAAGAACTCTTTCTTCAGTACCCCTGGGCCAAGAACTCTGTCATCAGTACCCCTGGACAAGAACTCTGTCTTCAGTAACCCTGGGCCAAGAACTCTGTCATCAGTACCCCTGGGCCAAGAACTCTGTCATCAGTACCCCTGGGCCAAGAACTCTGTCATCAGTACCCCTGGGCCAAGAACTCTGTCTTCAGTAACCCTGGGCCAAGAACTCTGTCATCAGTACCCCTGGGCCAAGAACTCTGTCATCAGTACCCCTGGGCCAGGAACTCTGTCATGATGACCCCTGGGTCAAGAACCCTGTCATCAGTACCCCTGGGCCAAGAACTCTGACCTCAGTACCCCTGGGCCAAGAACTCTGTCTTCAGTACCCCTGGGCCAAGAACTCTGTCATCAGTAGCCCTTGGCCAAGAGCTCTGTCATCAGTACCCCTGGGCTAAGAACTCTGTCATGAGTACCCCTGGGCCAAGAACTCTGTCATCAGTACCCCTGGGCCAAGAACTCTGTCATTAGTACCCCTGGGCCAAGAACTCTATCTTCAGTACCCCTGGGCCAAGAACTCTGTCATCAGTACCCCTCGGCCAAGAACTCTGTCTTGAGGACCCCTGGGCCAAGAACTCTGTCATCAGTACCCCTGGGCCAAGAACTCTGTCATCAGTACCCCTGGGCCGAGAACTCTGTCATCAATACCCCTGGGCCAAGAACTCTGTCATCAGTACCCCTGGGCCAAGAACTCCGTCATCAGTACCCCTGGGCCACGAACTCTGTCATCAGTACCCCTCGGCCAAGAACTCTGACATCAGTACCCCTGGGCCAAGAACTCTGTCTTCAGTACCCCTGGGCCAAGAGCTCTGTCATCAGTACCCCTGGGCCAAGAACTCTGTCTTCAGTACCCCTGGGCCAAGAACTCTGTCATCAGTACCCCTGGGCCAAGAACTCTCTGATCAGTACCCCTGGGCCAAGAACTCTGTCATCAGTACCCCTGGGCCAAGAACTCTGTCATCAGTACCCTTGGGCCAAGAACTCTGTCATCAGTACCCCTGGGCCAAGAACTCTGTCATCAGTACCCCTGAACCAAGAACTCTGTCTTCAGTACCCCTGGGCCAAGAACTCTGTCATCAGTACTCCTGGGCGAAGAGCTCTGTCATCAGTACCCCTGGGCCAAGATCTCTGTCTTCAGTACCCCTGGGCCAGGAACTCTGTCATCAGTACCCCTGGGCCAAGAACTCTGTCATGAGTACCCCTGGGCCAAGAACTCTGTCTTCAGTACCCTTGGGCCAAGAACTCTGTCTTCAGTACCCCTGGGCCAAGAACTCTGTCATGAGTACCCCTGGGCCAAGAACTCTGTCATCAGTACTCCAGGGCCAAGAACTCTGTCTTCAGTACCCCTGAGCCCGGAACTCTGTCATCAGTACCCCAGGGCCAAGAACTCTGTCTTCAGTACCCCTGAGCCAAGAACTCTGTCTTCAGTACCTCTGGGCCAAGAACTCTGTCATCAGTACTCTTGGGCCAAGAACTCTGTCATCAGTACCCCTGGGCCAAGGACTCTGTCATCGGTACCCCTGGGCCAAGAACTCTGTCTTCAGTACCCCTGGGCCAAGAACTCTGTCATCAGTACCCCTGTGCCAACTACTCTGTCACCAGTAACCCTGGGCCATGAACTCTGTCTTCAGTACCCTCGGGCAAAGAACTCTGTTATCAGTACCCCTGGGCCGGGAACTCTGTCATCAGTACCCCTGGGCCACGAAATCTGTCATCAGGACCCCTGGGCCAAGAACTCTGTCATCAGTACTCCTGTGCCGAGAACTCTGTCATCAGGACCCCTGGGCCAAGAACTCTGTCATCAGTACCCCTGGGCCAAGAACTCTGTCTTCAGTACCCCTGGGCCACAAACTCTGTCATCAGTACCCCAGGGCGAAGAACTCTGTCATCAGTACCCCAAGGCGAAGAACTCTGTCATCAGTACCCCTGGGCCAAGAACTCTGTCATCAGTACCCCTGGGCCAAGAACTCTGTCATCAGTACCCCAGGGCCAAGAACTCTGTCATCTGTACCCCTTGGCCAACAACTCTGTCATCAGTACCCCTGGGCCAAGAACTCTGTCATCAGTACCCTTGGGCCAAGGACTCTATCTTCAGTACCCCTTGGCCACGAACTCCGTCATCGGTACCCCTGGGCCAAGAAGTCTGTCATCAGTACCCCTGGGCCAAGACCTCTGTCATCAATACCCCTGGGCCAAGAACTCTGTCATCAGTACCCCAGGGCCAAGAACTCTGCCATCAGTACCCCAGGGCCAAGAACTCTGTCTTCAGTACACCAGGGCCACGAACTCTGTCATCAGTACACCTGGGTCAAGAACTCTGTCATCAGTACCCCTGGGCCAAGGACTCTCTCATCAGTACCCCTGGGCCAAGAACTCTGTCTTCAGTACCCTTGGGCCAAGAACTCTGTCTTCAGTACCCCTGGGCCAAGAACTCTGTCATGAGAACCCCTGGCCAAGAACTCTGTCATCAGTACCCCAGGGCCAAGAACTCTGTCTTCAGTACCCCTGAGCCACGAACTCTGTCATCAGTACCCCAGGGCCAAGAACTCTGTCTTCAGTACCCCTGGGCCAAGAACTCTGTCTTCAGTACCTCTGGGCCAAGGACTCTCTCATCAGTACCCCTGGGCCAAGAACTATTTCTTCAGTACCCCTGGGCCAAGAACTCTGTCATGAGTACCCCTGGGCCAAGAACTCTGTCTTCAGTACCCTTGGGCCAAGAACTCTGTCTTCAGTACCCCTGGGCCAAGAACTCTGTCATGAGTACCCCTGGGCCAAGAACTCTGTCATCAGTACCCCAGGGCCAAGAACTCTGTCTTCAGTACCCCTGAGCCACGAACTCTGTCATCAGTACCCCAGGGCCAAGAACTCTGTCTTCAGTACCCCTGGGCCAAGAACTCTGTCTTCAGTACCTCTGGGCCAAGAACTCTGTCATCAGTACTCCTGGGCCAAGTACTCTGTCATCGGTACCCCTGGGCCAAGAACTCTGTCTTCAGTACCCCTGGGCCAAGAACTCTGTCATCAGAACCCCTGGGCCAACTACTCTGTCACCAGTACCCCTGGGCCAAGAACTCTGTCTTCAGTACCCTCGGGCCAAGAACCCTGTCATCAGTACCCCTGGGCCAAGAACTCTGTCATCAGTACCCCTGGGCCACGAAATCTGTCATCAGGACCCCTGGGCCAAGAACTCTGTCATCAGGACCCCTGGGCCACGAACTCTGTCATCGGTACCCCTGGGCCAAGAAGTCTGTCATCAGTACCCCTGGGCCAAGACCTCTGTCATCAATACCCCTGGGCCAAGAACTCTGTCATCAGTACCCCAGGGCCAAGAACTCTGTCATCAGTACCTCAGGGCCAAGAACTCTGTCTTCAGTACCCCAGGGCCAAGAACTCTGTCATCAGTACACCTGGGTCAAGAACTCTGTCATCAGTACCCCTGGGCCAAGAACTCTGTCATCAGTACCCCAGGGCCAAGAACTATGTCTTCAGTACCCCTGGGCCAAGAGCTCTGTCATCAGTACCCCTGGGCCAAGAACTCTGTCTTCAGTACCCCTGGGCCAAGAACTCTGTCATCAGGACCCCTGGGCCACGAACTCTGTCATCAGTACCCCTGGGGCAAGAACTCTGTCTTCAGTACCCCTGGGCCACGAACTCTGTCTTCAGTACCCCTCGGCCAAGCACTCTGTGATCAGTACCCCTGGGCCAAGAACTCTGTCTTCAGTACCCCTGGGCCAGGAACTCTGTCTTCAGTACCCCTGGGCCAGGAACTCTGTCATGAGTACCCCTGGGCCAAGAACTCTGTCATCAGTACCTCCGCGCCAAGAAATCTGTCTTCAGTACCCCTGGGCCAAGAGCTGTGTCATCAGTACCCCAGGGCCAAGAACTCTGTCTTCAGTACCCCTGGGCCAAGAACTCTGTTTTCAGTACCCCTGGGCCAAGAACTCTGTCATCAGTACCCCTGGACCAAGAACTCTGTCATCGGTACCCCTGGGCCAAGAAGTGTGTCTTCAGTACCCCTGGGCCAAGAACTCTGTCTTCAGGACCCCTGGGCCAAGAACTCTGTCATCAGTACCCCTGGGCCGAGAACTCTGTCATCAGGACCCCTTGGCCAAGAACCCTGTCATCAGTACCCCATGGGCCAAGAACTCTCACATCAGTACCCCTGGACGAAGAACTCTGTCTTCAGTACCCCTGGGCCAAGAACTCTGTCTTCAGTACCCCAGGGCCAAGAACTCTGTCATCAGTACCCAAGGGCGAAGAACTCTGTCATCAGTACCCCTTGGCCAAGAACTCTGTCTTCAGTACCCCTGGGCCAAGAACTCTGTCTTCAGTATCCTTGGGCCAAGAACTCTGTCATCAGTACCCCTGGACCAAGAACTCTGTCATCAGTACCCCAGGGCCAAGTACTCTGTCATCAGTACCCCTGGGCCAAGAACTCTGTCATCAGTACCCCTGGGCCAAGAACTCTGTCTTCAGTACCCCTGGGTCAAGAACTCTGTCATCCGTACCCCTGGGCCAAGAAGTCTGTCATCAGTACCCCTGGGCCAGGAACTCTGTCATCAGTACCCCTGGGCCAAGAACTCTGTCATCAGTACCCCAGGGCCAAGAACTCTGTCTTCAGTACCCCAGGGCCAAGAGCTCTGTCATCAGTACACCTAGGCCAAGAACTCTGTCATCAGTACCCCTGGGCTAAGAACTATCTCATCAGTACCACTGGGCCAAGAACTCTGTCTTCAGTACCCCTGGGCCAAGAACTCTGTCATCAGTACCCCTGGGCCAAGAACTCTGTCTTCAGTACCCCTGGGCCAAGAAATCTGTCTTCAGTACCCTCGACCAAGAACTCTGTCATCAGTACCCCTGGGCCAAGAACTATGTCATCAGTACCCCTGGGCCACTAAATCTGTCATCAGGACCCCTGGGCCAAGAACTCTGTCATCAGGACCCCTGGGCCACGAACTCTGTCATCGGTACCCCTGGTCCAAGAAGTCTGTCATCAGTACCCCTGGGCCAAGACCTCTGTCATCAATACCCCTGGGCCAAGAACTCTGTCATCAGTACCCCAGGGCCAAGAACTCTGTCATCAGTACCTCAGGGCCAAGAACTCTGTCTTCAGTACCCCAGGGCCAAGAACTCTGTCATCAGTACACCTGGGTCAAGAACTCTGTCATCAGTACCCCTGGGCCAAGAACTCTGTCATCAGTACCCCAGGGCCAAGAACTATGTCTTCAGTACCCCTGGGCCAAGAGCTCTGTCATCAGTACCCCTGGGCCAAGAACTCTGTCTTCAGTACCCCTGGGCCAAGAACTCTGTCATCAGGACCCCTGGTCCACGAACTCTGTCATCAGTACCCCTGGGCCAAGAACTCTGTCTTCAGTACCCCTGGGCCACGAACTCTGTCTTCAGTACCCCTCGGCCAAGCACTCTGTGATCAGTACCCCTGGGCCAAGAACTCTGTCTTCAGTACCCCTGGGCCAAGAACTCTGTCTTCGGTACCCCTGGGCCAGGAACTCTGTCATGAGTACCCCTGGGCCAAGAACCCTGTCATCAGTACCCCTGCGCCAAGAAATCTGTCTTCAGTACCCCTTGGCCAAGAACTGTGTCATCAGTACCCCAGGGCCAAGAACTCTGTCTTCAGTACCCCTGGGCCAAGAACTCTGTTTTCAGTACCCCTGGGCCATGAACTCTGTCATCAGTACCCCTGGACCAAGAACTCTGTCATCGGTACCCCTGGGCCAAGAAGTGTGTCTTCAGTACCCCTGGGCCAAGAACTCTGTCATCAGTACCCCTGGGCCGAGAACTCTGTCATCAGGACCCCTTGGCCAAGAACCCTGTCATCAGTACCCCTGGGCCAAGAACTCTGTCATCAGTACCCCTGGACCAAGAACTCTGTCTTCAGTACCCCTGGGCCAAGAACTCTGTCATCAGTACCCCAGGGCCAAGAACTCTGTCATCAGTACCCAAGGGCGAAGAACTCTGTCATCAGTACCCCTGGGCCAAGAACTCTGTCTTCAGTACCCCTGGGCCAAGAACTCTGTCTTCAGTATCCTTGGGCCAAGAACTCTGTCATCAGTACCCCTGGACCAAGAACTCTGTCATCAGTACCCCAGGGCCAAGTAGTCTGTCATCAGTACCCCTGGGCCAAGAACTCTGTCATCAGTACCCCTGGGCCAAGAACTCTGTCTTCAGTACCCCTGGGTCAAGAACTCTGTCATCCGTACCCCTGGGCCAAGAAGTCTGTCATCAGTACCCCTGGGCCAGGAACTCTGTCATCAGTACCCCTGGGCCAAGAACTCTGTCATCAGTACCCCAGGGCCAAGAACTCTGTCTTCAGTACCCCAGGGCCAAGAGCTCTGTCATCAGTACACCTAGGCCAAGAACTCTGTCATCAGTACCCCTGGGCCAAGAACTATCTCATCAGTACCACTGGGCCAAGAACTCTGTCTTCAGTACCCCTGGGCCAAGAACTCTGTCATCAGTACCCCTGGGCCAAGAACTCTGTCTTCAGTACCCCTGGGCCAAGAAATCTGTCTTCAGTACCCTCGACCAAGAACTCTGTCATCAGTACCCCTGGGCCAAGAACTATGTCATCAGTACCCCTGGGCCACTAAATCTGTCATCAGGACCCCTGGGCCAAGAACTCTGTCATCAGGACCCCTGGGCCACGAACTCTGTCATCGGTACCCCTGGGCCAAGAAGTCTGTCATCAGTACCCCTGGGCCAAGACCTCTGTCATCAATACCCCTGGGCCAAGAACTCTGTCATCAGTACCCCAGGGCCAAGAACTCTGTCATCAGTACCTCAGGGCCAAGAACTCTGTCTTCAGTACCCCAGGGCCAAGAACTCTGTCATCAGTACACCTGGGTCAAGAACTCTGTCATCAGTACCCCTGGGCCAAGAACTCTGTCATCAGTACCCCAGGGCCAAGAACTATGTCTTCAGTACCCCTGGGCCAAGAGGTCTGTCATCAGTACCCCTGGGCCAAGAACTCTGTCTTCAGTACCCCTGGGCCAAGAACTCTGTCATCAGGACCCCTGGTCCACGAACTCCGTCATCAGTACCCCTGGGCCAAGAACTCTGTCTTCAGTACCCCTGGGCCACGAACTCTGTCTTCAGTACCCCTCGGCCAAGCACTCTGTGATCAGTACCCCTGGGCCAAGAACTCTGTCTTCAGTACCCCTGGGCCAAGAACTCTGTCTTCAGTACCCCTGGGCCAGGAACTCTGTCATGAGTACCCCTGGGCCAAGAACCCTGTCATCAGTACCCCTGCGCCAAGAAATCTGTCTTCAGTACCCCTTGGCCAAGAACTGTGTCATCAGTACCCCAGGGCCAAGAACTCTGTCTTCAGTACACCTGGGCCAAGAACTCTGTTTTCAGTACCCCTGGGCCATGAACTCTGTCATCAGTACCCCTGGACCAAGAACTCTGTCATCGGTACCCCTGGGCCAAGAAGTGTGTCTTCAGTACCCCTGGGCCAAGAACTCTGTCATCAGTACCCCTGGGCCGAGAACTCTGTCATCAGGACCCCTTGGCCAAGAACCCTGTCATCAGTACCCCTGGGCCAAGAACTCTGTCATCAGTACCCCTGGACCAAGAACTCTGTCTTCAGTACCCCTGGGCCAAGAACTCTGTCATCAGTACCCCAGGGCCAAGAACTCTGTCATCAGTACCCAAGGGCGAAGAACTCTGTCATCAGTACCCCTGGGCCAAGAACTCTGTCTTCAGTACCCCTGGGCCAAGAACTCTGTCTTCAGTATCCTTGGGCCAAGAACTCTGTCATCAGTACCCCTGGACCAAGAACTCTGTCATCAGTACCCCCGGGCCAAGTACTCTGTCATCAGTACCCCTGGGCCAAGAACTCTGTCATCAGTACCCCTGGGCCAAGAACTCTGTCTTCAGTACCCCTGGGCCAAGAACTCTGTCATCCGTACCCCTGGGCCAAGAAGTCTGTCATCAGTACCCCTGGGCCAGGAACTCTGTCATCAGTACCCCTGGGCCAAGAACTCTGTCATCAGTACCCCAGGGCCAAGAACTCTGTTTTCAGTACCCCAGGGCCAAGAGCTCTGTCATCAGTACACCTAGGCCAAGAACTCTGTCATCAGTACCCCTGGGCCAAGAACTATCTCATCAGTACCACTGGGCCAAGAACTCTGTCTTCAGTACCTCTGGGCCAAGAACTCTGTCATCAGTACCCCTGGGCCAAGAACTCTGTCTTCAGTACCCCTGGGCCAAGAACTCTGTCATCAGGACCCCTGGGCCAAGAACTCTGTCATCAGTACCCCTGGGCCAAGAACTCTGTCATCAGTACCCCTGGGCCAAGAACTCTGTCTTCAGTACCCCTGGGCCAAGAGCTCTGTCATCAGTACCCCTGGGCCAAGGACTCTGTCATCAGTACCCCTGGGCCAAGAACTCTGTCATCAGTACCCCTGGGCCAAGAACTCTGTCATCAGTACCCCAGGGCCAAGAACTCTGTTTTCAGTACCCCAGGGCCAAGAGCTCTGTCATCAGTACACCTAGGCCAAGAACTCTGTCATCAGTACCCCTGGGCCAAGAACTATCTCATCAGTACCACTGGGCCAAGAACTCTGTCTTCAGTACCTCTGGGCCAAGAACTCTGTCATCCGTACCCCTGGGCCAAGAACTCTGTCATCAGTACCCCTGGGCCAAGAACTCTGTCATCAGTACCCCTGGGCCAAGAACTCTGTCTTCAGTACCCCTGGGGCAAGAACTCTGTCTTCAGTACCCCTGGGCCAAGAACTCTGTCTTCAATACCCCTGGCCCAAGAACTCTGTCATCAGTACCCCTGGGCCAAGAACTCTGTCATCAGTACCCCTGGGCCAAGAACTCTGTCATCAGTACCCCTGGACCAAGAATTCTGTCTTCAGTACCCCTGGGCCAAGAACTCTGTCATCAGTACCCCTGGGCCAAGAGCTCTGTCTTCAGTACCCCTGGGCCAAGAACTCAGTCTTCAGTACCCCCGGGCCAAGAACTCTGTCATCAGTACCCCTGGGCCAAGAACTCTATCATCAGTACACCTGGGCCAAGAACTCTGTCATCAGTACCCCTGGGCCAAGAACTCTGTCATCAGTACCTCTGGGCCAAGAACTCTGTCATCCGTACCCCTGGGCCAAGAAATCTGTCATTAGTACCCCTGGGCCAAGAACTCTGTCATCAGTACCCCTGGGCCAAGAACTCCGTCATCAGTACCCCAGGGCCAAGAACTCTGTCATCAGTACCCCTGGGCCAACAACTCTGTCATCAGTACCCCTGGGCCAAGAACTCTGTCTTCAGTACCCCTGGGCCAAGGACACTGTCATCAGTACCCCTGGGCCAAGAACTCTGTCATCAGTACCCCAGGGCCAAGAACACTGTCATCAGTACCCCTGGGCCAAGAACTCTGTCATCAGTACCCCAGGGCCAAGAACTCTGTCATCAGTACCCCTGGGCCAAGAACTCTGTCATCAGTACCCCTGGGCCAAGAACTCTGTCTTCAGTACCCCTGGGCCAAGAACTCTGTCATCAGTACCCCTGGGCCAAGAACTCTGTCATCAGTACCCCTGGGCCAAGAACTCTGTGTTCAGTACCCCTGGGCCAAGAACTCTGTCATCAGTACCTCTGGGCCAAGAACTCTGTCATCCGTACCCCTGGGCCAAGAAATCTGTCATTAGTACCCCTGGGCCAAGTACTCTGTCATCAGTACCCCTGGGCCAAGAACTCCGTCATCAGTACCCCAGGGCCAAGAACTCTGTCATCAGTACCCCTGGGCCAACAACTCTGTCATCACCACCCCTGGGCCAACAACTCTGTCTTCACTACCCCTGGGCCAAGGACACTGTCATCAGTACCCCTGGGCCAAGAACTCTGTCATCAGTACCCCGGGGCCAAGAACACTGTCATCAGTACCCCTGGGCCAACAACTCTGTCATCGGTACCCCTGGGCCAAGAACTCTGTCTTCAGTACCCCTGGGCCAAGAACTCTGTCATGAGTACCCCTGGGCCAAGAACTCTGTCATCAGTACCCCTGGGCCAAGAACTCTGTCATCAGTACGCCTGGGCCAAGAACTCTGTCATCAGTACCCCTGGGCCAAGAACTCTGTCATCCGTACCCCTGGGCCAAGAACTCTGTCATCGGTACCCCTGGGCCGAGAACTCTGTCTTCAGTACCCTTGGGCCAAGAACTCTGTCATCAGTACCCCTGGGCCAAGTACTCTGTCATCAGTACCCCTGGGCAAAGAACTCTGTCTTCAGTACCCCTGGGCCAAGAACTCTGTCATCAGTACCCCTGGGCCAAGAACTGTCTCATCGGTACACCTGGGCCAAGAACTCTGTCATCAGTACCCCTGGGCCAAGTACTCTGTCATCAGTACCCCTGGGCCAAGAACTCTGTCTTCAGTCCCCCTGGGCCAACAACTCTGTCTTCAGTACCCCTGGGCCAAGAACTCTGTCATCAGTACCCCTGGGCCAAGAACTCTGTCATCAGTACCCCTGCGCCAAGAACTCTGTCATCAGTACCCCTGGGCCAAGAACTCTGTCATCAGTACCCCTGGGCCAAGAACTCTGTCTTCAGTACCCCTGGGCAAAGAACTCTGTCATCAGTACCCCTGGGCCAAGAACTCTGTCATCAGTACCCCTGGGCCAAGAACTCTGTCATCAGTACCCCTGGGCAAGGAACTCTGTCTTCAGTACCCCTGGGCCAAGAACTCTGTCATGAGTACCCCTGGGCCAAGAACTCTGTCATGGGTACCCCTGGGCCAAGAACTCTGTCATCAGTACCCCTGGGCCGAGAACTCTGTCATCAGGACCCCTGGGCCAAGAATTCTGTCATCACTACCCCTGGGCCAGGAACTCTGTCTTCAGTACCCCTGGGCCAAGAACTCTGTCATCACTACCCCTGGGCCAAGAACTCTGTCATCAGTACCCCTGGGCCAAGAACTCTGTCATCAGTACCCCTGGGCCAAGAACTCTATCATCAGTACTTCTGGGCCAAGAACTCTGTCTTCAGTATCCCAGGGCCAAGAACTCTGTCTTCAGTACCCCTGGGCCAAGAACTCTGTCATCAGTACTCCTGGGCCAAGAGCTCTGTCTTCAGTACCCCTGGGCCAAGAACTCTGTCATCAGTACCCCTGGGCCAAGAACTCTGTCATCAGTACCCCTGGGCCAAGTACTCTGTCATCAGTACCCCTGGGCCAAGAACTCTGTCATCAGAACCCCTGGGCCAAGAACTCTGTCTTCAGTACCCCTGGGCCAAGAACTCTGTCTTCAGTACCCCTGGGCCAAGAACTCTGCCATCAGTACCCCTGGGCCAAGAACTCTGTCATCAGTACCCCTGGGCCAAGAACTCTGTCTTCAGTACCCCTGGGCCAAGAACTCTGTCTTCAGTACCCCTGGGCCAAGAACTCTGTCATCAGTACCCCTGGGCGAAGAACTCTGTCATCATTACCCCTGGGCCAAGAACTCTGTCATCAGTACCCCAGGGCGGGAAACTCTGTCTTCAGTACCCCTGGGCCAAGAACTCTGTCATCAGTACCCCTGGGCCAAGAACTCTGTCTTCAGTACCCCTGGGCCAAGAACTCTGTCATCAGTACCCGAGGGCCAAGAACTCTGTCATCAGTACCCCTGGGCCACGAACTCTGTCATCAGTACCCCTGGGCCAAGGACTCTGTCATCAGTACCCCTGGGCCAAGAACTCTATCATCAGTACTTCTGGGCCAAGAACTCTGTCATCAGTACCCCTGGGCCAAGAACTCTGTCTTCAGTACTTCTGGGCCAAGAACTCTGTCATCGGTACCCCTGGGCCAAGAACTCTGTCATCAGTACCCCTGGGCCAAGAACTCTGTCATCAGTACCCCAGGGCCGAGAACTCTGTCTTCAGTACCCGAGGGCCAAGAACTCTGTCTTCAGTACCCCTGGGCCAAGAACTCTGTCTTCAGTACCCCTGGGCCAAGAACTCTGTCATCAGTACCTCTGGGGCAAGAACTCTGTCTTCAGTACCCCTGGGCCAAGAACTCTGTCATCAGTACCCCAGGGCCAAGATCTCTGTCTTCAGTACCCCAGGGCCAAGAACTCTGTCATCAGTACCCCTGGGCCAAGAACTCTGTCATCAGTACCCCTGGGCCAAGAACTCTCTCATCAGTACCCCTGGGCCAAGAACTCAGTCTTCAGTACCCCTGGGCCAAGAACTCTGTCATCAGTACCCCTTGGCCAAGAACTCTGACTTCAGTACCCCTGGGACAAGAACTCTGTCATCGGTACCCCTGGGCGAAGAACTCTGTCATCAGTACCCCTGGGCCAAGAACTCGGTTTTCAGTACCCCTGGGCCAAGAACTCTGTCATCAGTACCCCAGGGCCAAGAACTCTGTCATCAGTACCCTTGGGCCAGGAACTCTGTCATCAGTACCCCTGTGCCAAGAACTCTGTCATCAGTACCCCTGGGCCAAGAACTCCGTCATCAGTACCCCAGGGCCAAGAACTCTGTCATCAGTACCCCTGGGCCAACAACTCTGTCATCAGTACCCCTGGGCCAAGAACTCTGTCTTCAGTCCCCCTGGGCCGAGGACACTGTCATCAGTACCCCTGGGCCAAGAACTCTGTCATCAGTACCCCAGGGCCAAGAACACTGTCATCAGTACCCCTGGGCCAACAACTCTGTCATCAGTACCCCTGGGCCAAGAACTCTGTCTTCAGTACCCCTGGGCCAAGAACTCTGTCATCAGTACCCCTGGGCCAAGAACTCTGTCATCAGTACCCCTGGGCCAAGAACTCTGTCTTCAGTACCCCTGGGCCAAGAACTCTGTCATCAGTACCTCTGGGCCAAGAACTCTGTCATCCGTACCCCTGGGCCAAGAACTCTGTCATTAGTACCCCTGGGCCAAGTACTCTGTCATCAGTACCCCTGGGCCAAGAACTCCGTCATCAGTACCCCAGGGCCAGGAACTCTGTCATCAGTACCCCTGGGCCAACAACTCTGTCATCAGTACCCCTTGGCCAAGAACTCTGTCTTCAGTACCCCTCGGCCAAGGACACTGTCATCAGTACCCCTGGGCCAAGAACTCTGTCATCAGTACCCCAGGGCCAAGAACACTGTCATCAGTACCCCTGGGCCAACAACTCTGTCATCAGTACCCCTGGGCCAAGAACTCTGTCTTCAGTACCCCTGGGCCAAGAACTCTGTCATCAGTACCCCTGGGCCAAGAACTCTGTCATCAGTACCCCTGGGCCAAGAACTCTGTCATCAGTACCCCTGGGCCAAGAACTCTGTCATCAGTACCCCTGGGCCAAGAACTCTGTCATCCGTACCCCTGGGCCAAGAACTCTGTCATCGGTACCCCTGGGCAGAGAACTCTGTCTTCAGTACCCTTGGGCCAAGAACTCTGTCATCAGTACCCCTGGGCCAAGTACTCTTTCATCAGTACCCCTGGGCCACGAACTCTGTCTTCAGTACCCCTGGGCCAAGAACTCTGTCATCAGTACCCCTGGGCCAACAACTCTGTCATCAGTACCCCTGGGCCAAGAACTCTGTCATCAGTACACCTGGGCCAAGAACTCTGTCATCAGTACCCCTGGGCCAAGTACTCTGTCATCAGTACCCCTGGGCCAAGAACTCTGTCTTCAGTCCCCCTGGGCCAACAACTCTGTCTTCAGTACCCCTGGGCCAAGAACTCTGTCATCAGTACCCCTGGGCCAAGAACTCTGTCATCAGTACCCCTGGGCCAAGAACTCTGTCATCAGTACCCCTGGGCCAAGAACTCTGTCATCAGTACCCCTGGGCCAAGAACTCTGTCTTCAGTACCCCTGGGCCAAGAACTCTGTCATCAGTACCCCTGGGCCAAGGACTCTGTCATCAGTACCCCTGGGCCAAGAACTCTGTCATCAGTACCCCTGGGCAAGGAACTCTGTCTTCAGTAAGCCTGGGCCAAGAACTCTGTCTTCAGTACCCCTGGGCCAAGAACTCTGTCATGAGTACCCCTGGGCCAAGAACTCTGTCATCAGTACCCCTGGGCCAAGAACTCTGTCATCAGTACTCCTGGGCCGAGAACTCTGTCATCAGGACCCCTGGGCCAAGAATTCTGTCATCAGTACCCCTGGGCCAGGAACTCTGTCTCCAGTACCCCTGGGCCACGAACTCTGTCATCAGTACCACTGGGCCAAGAACTCTGTCATCAGTACCCCTGGGCCAAGAACTCTGTCATCAGTACCCCTGGGCCAAGAACTCTATCATCAGTACTTCTGGGCCAAGAACTCTGTCATCAGTATCCCAGGGCCGAGAACTCCGTCTTCAGTACCCCTGGGCCAAGAACTCTGTCATCAGTACTCCTGGACCGAGAGCTCTGTCTTCAATACCCCTGGGCCAAGAATTCTGTCATCAGTACCCCTGGGCAAAGAACTCTGTCATCAGTACCCCTGGGCCAGGAAATCTGTCTCCAGTACCCTTGGGCCAAGAACTCTGTCTTCAGTACCCCTGTGCCAAGAACTCTGTCATCAGTACCCCTGGGCCACGTACTCTGTCATCAGTACCCCTGGGCCAAGAACTCTGTCATCAGTACCCCTGGGCCAAGAACTCTGTCATCAGTACCCCTGGGCCAAGAACTCTGTCTTCAGTACCCCTGTGCCAAGAACACTGTCATCAGTACCCCTGGGCCAAGAACTCTGTCATCATAACCCCTGGGCCAAGAACTCTGTCTTCAGTAGCCCTGGGCCAAGAACCCTGTCTTCAGTACCCCTGGGCCAAGAACTCTGTCATCAGTACCCCTGGGCCAAGAACCCTGTCATCAGTACCCCTGGGCCAGGAACTCTGTCATCAGTACCCCAGGGCCGAGAACTCTGTCTTCAGTACCCCTGGGCCAAGAACTCTGTCATCAGTACCCCTGGGCCAAGAACTCTGTCTTCAGTACCCCTGGGCCAAGAACTCTGTCATCAGTACCCCAGGGCCAAGAACTCTGTCATCAGTACCCCTGGGCCACGAACTCTGTCATCAGTACCCCTGGGCCAAGAACTCTGTCATCAGTACCCCTGGGCCAAGAACTCTATCATCAGTACTTCTGGGCCAGGAACTCTGTCATCAGTACCCCTCGGCCAAGAACTCTGTCTTCAGTACTTCTGGGCCAAGACCTCTGTCATCGTTACCCCTGGGCCAAGAACTCTGTCATCAGTACCCCTGGGCCAAGAACTCTGTCATCAGTACCCCAGGGCCGGGAACTCCGTCGTCAGTACCCCAGGGCCAAGAACTCCGTCTTCAGTACCCCTGGGCCAAGAACTCTGTCTTCAGTACCCCTGGGCCAAGAACTCTGTCATCAGTACCCCTGGGCCAAGAACTCTGTCATCAGTACCCCTGGGCCAGGAACTCTGTCATCAGTACCCCTGGGGCAAGAACTCTGTCTTCAGTACCCCTGGGCCACAAACTCTGTCATCAGTACCCCTGGGCCAAGAACTCTGTCATCAGTACCCCTGGGCCAAGAACTCTATCATCAGTACTTCTGGGCCAGGAACTCTGTCATCAGTACCCCTCGGCCAAGAACTCTGTCTTCAGTACTTCTGGGCCAAGACCTCTGTCATCGTTACCCCTGGGCCAAGAACTCTGTCATCAGTACCCCTGGGCCAGGAACTCTGTCCTCAGTACCCCAGGGCCAGGAACTCTGTCATCAGTACCCCTGGGCCAGGAACTCTGTCATCAGTACCCCTGGGGCAAGAACTCTGTCTTCAGTACCCCTGGGCCAAGAACTCTGTCATCAATACCCCTGGGCCAAGAACTCTGTCATCGGTACCCCTGGGCCAAGAACTCTGTCATCGGTACCCCTGGGCCAAGAACTCTGGCATCAGTACCCCTGGGCCAAAAACTCTGTCATCAGTACCCCAGGGCCAAGGACCCTCTCATCAGTACCCGGGGGCCAAGATCTCTGTCTTCAGTACCCCAGGGCCAAGAACTCTGTCATCAGTACCCCTGGGCCAAGAACTCTGTCATCAGTACCCCTGGGCCAAGAACTCTCTCATCAGTACCCCTGGGCCAGGAACTCTGTCTTCAGTACCCCTGGGCCAAGAGCTCTGTCATCAGTACCCCTTGGCCAAGAACTCTGACTTCAGTACCCTTGGGCCAAGAACTCTGTCATCGGTACCCCTGAACGAAGAACTCTGTCATCAGTACCCCTGGGCCAAGAACTCTGTCTTCAGTACCCCTGGGCCAAGGACTCTGTCATCAGTACCCCAGGGCCAAGAACTCTGTCATCAGTACCCCAGGGCCAAGAACTCTGTCTTCAGTACCCCAGGGCCAGGAACTCTGTCATCGGTACCCCTGGGCCAAGAACTCTGTCATCAGTACCCCTGGGCGAAGAACTCTCTCATCAGTACCCCTGGGCCAAGAACTCTGTCTTCAGTACCCCTGGGCCAAGAACTCTGTCATCAGTACCCCAGGGCCAAGAACTCTCTCATCAGTACCCCAGGGCCACGATCTCTGTCTTCAGTACCCCAGGGCCAAGAACTCTGTCATCAGTACCCCTGGGCCAAGAACTCTGTCATCAGTACCCCTGGGCCAAGAACTCTCTCATCAGTACCGCTGGGCCAAGAACTCTGTCTTCAGTACCCCTGGGCCAAGAACTCTGTCATCAGTACCCCTTGGCCAAGAACTCTGACTTCAGTACCCCTGGGCCAAGAACTCTGTCATCGGTACCCCTGGGCGAAGAACTCTGTCATCAGTACCCCTGGGCCACGAACTCTGTCATCAGTACCCCAGGGCCAAGAACTCTGTCATCAGTACCCCAGGGCCAGGAACTCTGTCTTCAGTACCCCAGGGCCAGGAACTCTGTCATCGGTACCCCTGGGCCAAGAACTCTGTCATCAGTACCCCTGGGCCAAGAGCTCTCTCATCAGTACCCCTGGGCCAAGAACTCTGTCTTCAGTACCCCTGGGCCAAGAACTCTGTCTTTAGGACCCCTGGGCCAAGAGCTCTGTCATCAGTACCCCTGGGCCAATACCTCTGTCATCAGTACCCCTGGGCAAAGAAAAAAGTCTTCAGTACCCCTGGGCCAAGAACTCTGTCTTCAGTACCCCTGGGCCAAGAACTCTGTCATCAGTACCCCTGGGCCAAGAACTCTGTCATCAGTACCCCTGGGCCAAGAACTCTGTCATCGGTACCCCTGGGTCAAGAACTCTGTCTTCAGTACCCATTGGCCAAGAAATCTGTCATCAATACCCCTGGGCCAAGAACTCTGTCATCAGTACCCCTGGGCCAAGAACTCTGTCATCAGTACCCCTGGGGCAAGAACTCTGTCATCAGTACCCCTGGGCCAAGAGCTCTGTCATCAGTACCCCTGGGCCAAGAACTCTGTCATCAGTACCCCTGGGCCAAGAACTCTGTCTTCAGTACCCCTGGGCCAAGAACTCTGTCTTCAGTACCCCTGGGGCAAGAGCTCTGTCATCAGTACCCCTGGGCCAAGAACTCTGTCATCAGTACCCCTGGGCCAAGAGCTCTGTCATCAGTACCCCTGGGCCAAGAACTCCGTCTTCAGTACCCCTGGGCCAAGAACTCTGTCATCAGTACTCCTGGGCCAAGAACTCTGTGATCAGTACCCCTGGGCCAAGAACTCTGTCATCAGTACCCCTGGACCAAGAACTCTCTCATCAGTACCCCTCGGCCAAGAACTCTGTCATCAGTACCCCTGGGCCACGTATTCTGTCTTCAGTAGCCCTGCGCCAAGAACTCTGTCTTCAGTACCCCCTGGCCAAGAACTCTCTCATCAGTACCCCTGGGCCAAGTACTCTGTCTTCAGTACCCCTGGGCCAAGAACTCTGTCTTCAGTACCCCTGGGCCAAGAACTCTGTGTTCAGTACCCCTGGGTCAAGAACTCTCTCATCAGTACCCCTGGGCCAAGAACTCTGTCATCAGTACCCCTGGGTCAAGTACTCTGTCATCAGTACCCCTGGGCCAAGAACTCTGTCTTCAGTACCCCTGGGCCAAGAACTCTGTCTTCAGTACCCCTGGGCCAAGTACTCTGTCATCAGTACCCCTGGGCCAAGAACTCTGTCTTCAGTACCCCTGGGCCAAGAACTCTGTCTTCAGTACCCCTGGGCCAAGAGCTCTGTCATCAGTACCCCTGGGCCAAGAACTCTGTCATCAGTACCCCTGGGCCAAGAACTCCGTCATCAGTACCCCTGGGCCAAGTACTCTGTCATCAGTACCCCTGGGCCAAGAACTCTGTCTTCAGTACCCCTGTGCCAAGAACTCTGTCTTCAGTACCCCTGGGCCAAGAACTCTGTCTTCAGTACCCCTGGGTCAAGAACTCTCTCATCGGTACCCCTGGGCCAAGTACTCTGTCTTCAGTACCCCTGGGCCAGGAACTCTGTCATCAGTACCCCTGGGTCAAGAACTCTGTCTTCAGTACCCCTTGGCCCGAAAACTGTCATCAGGACCCCTGGGCCAAGAACTCTGTCATCAGGACCCTTGGGCCAAGAACTCTGTCTTCAGTACCCCAGGGCCAAGAACTCTGTCATCAGTACCCCTGGGCCAAGAACTCCGTCATCAGTACCCCTGGGCCAAGAACTCTGTCATCAGTACCCCTAGGCCAACAACTCTGTCATCAGTACCCCTGGGCCAAGAAAAAAGTCTTCAGTACCCCTGGGCCAAGAACTCTGTCTTCAGTACCCCTGGGCCAAGAACTCTGTCATCAGTACCCCAGGGCCAAGAACTCTGTCATCAGTACCCCTGGGCCCACAACTCTGTCATCAGTACCCCTGGGCCAAGAACTCTGTCTTCAGTACCCCTGGGCCAAGGGCACTGTCATCAGTACCCCTGGGCCAAGAACTCTGTCATCAGTACCCCAGGGCCAAGAACACTGTCATCAGTACCCCTGGGCCAACAACTCTGTCATCAGTACCCCTGGGCCAAGAACTCTGTTTCAGTACCCCTGGGCCAAGAACTCTGTCATCAGTACCCCTGGGCCAAGAACTCTGTCATCAGTACCCCTGGGCCAGGAACTCTGTCATCAGTACCCCTGGGCCAAGAACTCTGTCATCAGTACCCCTGAGCCAAGAACTCTGTCATCCGTACCCCTGGGCCAAGAACTCTGTCATCGGTACCCCTGGGCCGAGAACTCCGTCTTCGGTACCCTTGGGCCAAGAACTCTGTCATCAGTACCCCTGGGCCAAGTACTCTGTCATCAGTACCCCTGGGCCACGAACTCTGTCTTCAGTACCCCTGGGCCAAGAACTCTGTCATCAGTACCCCAGGGCCAAGAACTCTGTCATCAGTACCCCTGGGCCAAGAACTCTGTCATCAGTACCCCTGGGCCAAGAACTCTGTCATCAGTACACCTGGGCCAAGAACTCTGTCATCAGTACCCCTGGGCCAAGTACTCTGTCATCAGTACCCCTGGGCCAAGAACTCTGTCTTCAGTCCCCCTGGGCCAAGAACTCTGTCTTCAGTACCCCTGGGCCAAGAACTCTGTCATCAGTACCCTTGGGCCAAGAACTCTGTCTTCAGTACCCCTGGGCCAAGAACTCTGTCATCAGTACACCTGGCCCAAGAACTCTGTCATCAGTACCCCTGGGCCAAGAACTCTGTCATCAGTACCCCTGGGCAAGGAACTCTGTCTTCAGTACCCCTGGGCCAAGAACTCTGTCTTCAGTACCCCTGGGCCAAGAACTCTGTCATGAGTACCCCTGGGCCAAGAACTCTGTCATCAGTACCCCTGGGCCAAGAACTCTGTCATCAGTACCCCTGGGCCGAGAACTCTGTCATCAGGACCCCTGGGCCAAGAATTCTGTCATCAGTACCCCTGGGCCAGGAACTCTGTCTTCAGTACCCCTGGGCCAAGAACTCTGTCATCAGTACCCCTGGGCCAAGAACTCTGTCATGAGTACCCCTGGGCCAAGAACTCTGTCATCAGTACCCCTGGGCCAAGAACCCTGTCATCAGTACCCCTGGGCCAAGAATTCTGTCATCAGTACCCCTGGGCCAGGAACTCTGTCTTCAGTACCCCTGGGCCAAGAACTCTGTCATCAGTACCCCTGGGCCAAGAACTCTGTCATCAGTACCCCTGGGCCAAGAACTCTGTCATCAGTACCCCTGGGCCAAGAACTCTATCATCAGTACTTCTGGGCCAAGAACTCTGTCATCAGTATCCGAGGGCCAAGAACTCTGTCATCAGTACCCCTGAGCCAAGAACTCTGTCATCCGTACCCCTGGGCCAAGAACTCTGTCATCGGTACCCCTGGGCCGAGAACTCCGTCTTCGGTACCCTTGGGCCAAGAACTCTGTCATCAGTACCCCTGGGCCAAGTACTCTGTCATCAGTACCCCTGGGCCACGAACTCTGTCTTCAGTACCCCTGGGCCAAGAACTCTGTCATCAGTACCCCAGGGCCAAGAACTCTGTCATCAGTACCCCTGGGCCAAGAACTCTGTCATCAGTACCCCTGGGCCAAGAACTCTGTCATCAGTACACCTGGGCCAAGAACTCTGTCATCAGTACCCCTGGGCCAAGTACTCTGTCATCAGTACCCCTGGGCCAAGAACTCTGTCTTCAGTCCCCCTGGGCCAAGAACTCTGTCTTCAGTACCCCTGGGCCAAGAACTCTGTCATCAGTACCCTTGGGCCAAGAACTCTGTCTTCAGTACCCCTGGGCCAAGAACTCTGTCATCAGTACACCTGGCCCAAGAACTCTGTCATCAGTACCCCTGGGCCAAGAACTCTGTCATCAGTACCCCTGGGCAAGGAACTCTGTCTTCAGTACCCCTGGGCCAAGAACTCTGTCTTCAGTACCCCTGGGCCAAGAACTCTGTCATGAGTACCCCTGGGCCAAGAACTCTGTCATCAGTACCCCTGGGCCAAGAACTCTGTCATCAGTA
The DNA here is from genome assembly GCA_964036045.1 of Eutreptiella sp. 'Long Island Sound 2002'. Lineage (NCBI taxonomy): Eukaryota > Euglenozoa > Euglenophyceae > Eutreptiales > Eutreptiaceae > Eutreptiella > Eutreptiella sp. 'Long Island Sound 2002'. The sequence continues at coordinate 27,517,837 of OZ038400.1, read as the reverse complement.
CCCCTGGGCCGAGAACTCTGTCATCAGGACCCCTGGGCCAAGAATTCTGTCATCAGTACCCCTGGGCCAGGAACTCTGTCTTCAGTACCCCTGGGCCAAGAACTCTGTCATCAGTACCCCTGGGCCAAGAACTCTGTCATGAGTACCCCTGGGCCAAGAACTCTGTCATCAGTACCCCTGGGCCAAGAACCCTGTCATCAGTACCCCTGGGCCAAGAATTCTGTCATCAGTACCCCTGGGCCAGGAACTCTGTCTTCAGTACCCCTGGGCCAAGAACTCTGTCATCAGTACCCCTGGGCCAAGAACTCTGTCATCAGTACCCCTGGGCCAAGAACTCTGTCATCAGTACCCCTGGGCCAAGAACTCTATCATCAGTACTTCTGGGCCAAGAACTCTGTCATCAGTATCCGAGGGCCAAGAACTCTGTCTTCAGTACCCCAGGGCCGAGAACTCTGTCATCAGTACTCCTGGGCCAAGAGCTCTGTCTTCAGTACCCCTGGGCCAAGAACTCTGTCATCAGTACCCCTGGGCCAAGAACTCTGTCATCAGTACCCCTGGGCCAGGAAATCTGTCTCCAGTACTCTTGGGCCAAGAACTCTGTCTTCAGTACCCCTGGGCCAAGAACTCTGTCATCAGTACCCCTGGGCCAAGTACTCTGTCATCAGTACCCCTGGGCCAAGAACTACTTCTTCAGTACCCCTGGGCCAAGAACTCTGTCATCAGTACCCCTGGGCCAAGAACTCTGTCTTCAGTACCCCTGGGCCAAGAACTCTGTCATCAGTACCCCTGGGCCAAGAACTCTGTCATCAGTACCCCTGGGCCAAGAGCTCTGTCTTCAGTACCCCTGGGCCAAGAACTCTGTCTTCAGTACCCCTGGGCCAAGAACTCTGTCATCAGTACCCCTGGGCCAAGAACTCTGTCATCAGTACCCCTGGGCCAAGAACTCTGTCATCAGTACCCCAGGGCCGAGAAGTCTGTCTTCAGTACCCCTGGGCCAAGAACTCTGTCATCAGTACCCCTGGGCCAAGAACTCTGTCTTCAGTACCCCTGGGCCAAGAACTCTGTCATCAGTACCCCAGGGCCAAGAACTCTGTCATCAGTACCCCTTGGCCACGAACTCTGTCATCAGTACCCCTGGGCCAATAACTCTGTCATCAGTACCCCTGGGCCAAGAACTCTATCATCAGTACTTCTGGGCCAAGAACTCTGTCATCAGTACCCCTGGGCCAAGTACTCTGTCTTCAGTACTTCCGGGCCAGGAACTCTGTCATCGGTACCCCTGGGCCAAGAACTCTGTCATCAGTACCCCTGGGCCAAGAACTCTGTCATCAGTACCCCAGGGCCGAGAACTCTATCTTCAGTACCCCAGGGCCAAGAACTCTGTCTTCAGTACCCCTGGGCCAAGAACTGTGTCTTCAGTACCCCTGGGCCAAGAACTCTGTCATCAGTACCCCAGGGCCAAGAACTCTGTCATCAGTACCCCTGGGCCAGGAACTCTGTCATCAGTACCCCTGGGGCAAGAACTCTGTCTTCAGTACCCCTGGGCCAAGAACTCTGTCATCAATACCCCTGTGCCAAGAACTCTGTCATCGGTACCCCTGGGCCAAGAACTCTGTCATCGGTACCCCTGGGCCAAGAACTCTGGCATCAGTACCCCTGGGCCAAAAACTCTGTCATCAGTACCCCTGGGCCAAGAACTCTCTCATCAGTACCCCAGGGCCAAGATCTCTGTCTTCAGTACCCCAGGGCCAAGAACTCTGTCATCAGTACCCCTGGGACAAGAACTCTGTCATCAGTACCCCTGGGCCAAGAACTCTCTCATCAGTACCCCTGGGCCAAGAACTCTGTCTTCAGTACCCCTGGGCCAAGAACTCTGTCATCAGTACTCCTTGGCCAAGAACTCTGTCATCAGTACCCCTGGGCCAAGAACTTCGTCATCGGTACCCCTGGGCGAAGAACTCTGTCATCAGTCCCCCTGGGCCAAGAACTCTGTTTTCAGTACCCCTGGGCCAAGAACTCTGTCATCAGTACCCCAGGGCCAAGAACTCTGTCATCAGTACCCCAGGGCCAAGAACTCTGTCTTCAGTACCCCTGGGCCAGGAACTCTGTCATCGGTACCCCTGGGCCAAGAACTCTGTCATCAGTACCCCTGGGCCAAGAACTCTCTCATCAGTACCCCTGGGCCAAGAACTCTGTCTTCAGGACCCCTGGGCCAAGAACTCTCTCATCAGTACCCCAGGGCCAGGATCTCTGTCTTCAGTACCCCAGGGCCAAGAACTCTGTCATCAGTACCCCTGGGCCAAGAACTCTGTCATCAGTATTCCTGGGCCAAGAGCTCTCTCATCAGTACCCCTGGGCCAAGAACTCTGTCTTCAGTACCCCTGGATTAAGAACTCCGTCATAAGTACCCCTTGGCCAAGAACTCTGACTTCAGTACCCCTGGGCCAAGAACTCTGTCATCGGTACCCCTGGGCGAAGAACTCTGTCATCAGTACCCCTGGGCCAAGAACTCTGTCTTCAGTACCCCTGGGCCAAGAACTCTGTCATCAGTACCCCAGGGCCAAGAACTCTGTCATCAGTACCCCAGGGCCAAGAACTCTGTCTTCAGTACCCCAGGGCCGGGAACTCTGTCATCGGTACCCCTGGGCCAAGAACTCTGTCATCAGTACCCCTGGGCCAAGAACTCTCTCATCAGTACCCCTGGGCCAAGAACTCTGTCTTCAGTACCCCTGGGCCACGAACTCTGTCATCAGTACCCCAGGGCCAAGAACTCTGTCATCAGTACCCCAGGGCCACGATCTCTGTCTTCAGTACCCCAGGGCCAAGAACTCTGTCATCAGTACCCCTGGGCCAAGAACTCTGTCATCAGTACCCCTGGGCCAAGAAGTCTCTCATCAGTACCCCTGGGCCAAGAACTCTGTCTTCAGTACCCCTGGGCCAAGAACTCTGTCATCAGTACCCCTTGGCCAAGAACTCTGACTTCAGTACCCCTTGGCCAAGAACTCTGTCATCGGTACCCCTGGGCGAAGAACTCTGTCATCAGTACCCCTGGGCCACGAACTCTGTCTTCAGTACCCCTGGGCCAAGAACTCTGTCATCAGTACCCCAGGGACAAGAACTCTGTCTTCAGTACCCCAGGGCCAGGAACTCTGTCATCGGTACCCCTGGGCCAAGAACTCTGTCTTCAGGACCCCTGGGCCAAGAGCTCTGTCATCAGTACCCGTGGGCCAAGAACTCTGTCCTCAGTACCCCTGGGCCAAGAAAAACGTCTTCAGTACCCCTGGGCCAAGAACTCTGTCTTCAGTACCCCTGGGCCAAGAACTCTGTCATCAGTACCCCTGGGCCAAGAACTCTGTCATCAGTCCCCCTGGGCCAAGAACTCTGTCATCGGTACCCCTGGGCCAAGAACTCTGTCTTCAGTACCCATTGGCCAAGAACTCTGTCTTCAGTACCCCTGGGCCAAGAACTCTGTCTTCAGTACCCCTGGGGCAAGAGCTCTGTCATCAGGACCCCTGGGCCAAGAACTCTGTCATCAGTACCCCTGGGCCAAGAACTCTGTCATCAGTACCCCTGGGCCAAGAACTACTTCTTCAGTACCCCTGGGCCAAGAACTCTGTCATCAGTACTCCTCGGCCAAGAACTCTGTGATCAGTACCCCTGGGCCAAGAACTCTGTCATCAGTACCCCTGGGCCAAGAACCCTCTCATCAGTACCCCTGGGCCAAGAACTCTGTCATCAGTACCCCTGGGCCAAGTATTCTGTCTTCAGTAGCCCTGGGCCAAGAACTCTGTCTTCAGTACCCCCTGGCCAAAAACTCTGTCATCAGTACCCCTGGGCCAAGTACTCTGTCTTCAGTACCCCTGGGCCAAGAACTCTGTCTTCAGTACCCCTGGGCCAAGACCTCTGTCTTCAGTATCCCTGGGTCAAGAACTCTCTCATCAGTACCCCTGGGCCAAGAACTCTGTCATCAGTACCCCTGGGCCAAGTACTCTGTCATCAGTACCCCTGGGCCAAGAACTCTGTCTTCAGTACCCCTGGGCCAAGAACTCTGTCTTCAGTACCCCTGGGCCAAGTACTCTGTCATCAGTACCCCTGGGCCAAGAACTCTGTCATCAGTACCCCTGGGCCAAGAGCTCTGTCTTCAGTACCCCTGGGCCAAGAGCTCTGTCATCAGTACCCCTGGGCCAAGAACTCTGTCATCAGTACCCCTGGGCCAAGAACTCCGTCATCAGTACCCCTGGGCCAAGTACTCTGTCATCAGTACCCCTGGGCCACGAACTCTGTCTTCAGTACCCCTGGGCCAAGAACTCTGTCTTCAGTACCCCTGGGCCAAGAACTCTGTCTTCAGTACCCCTGGGTCAAGAACTCTCTCATCGGTACCCCTGGGCCAAGTACTCTGTCTTCAGTACCCCTGGGCCAAGAACTCTGTCATCAGTACCCCTGGGCCAAGAACTACGTCTTCAGTACCCCTGGGCCAAGAACTCTGTCATCAGTACTCCTGGGCCAAGAACTCTGTGATCAGTACCCCTGGGCCAAGAACTCTGTCATCAGTACCCCTGGGCTAAGAACCCTCTCATCAGTACCCCTGGGCCAAGAACTCTGTCATCAGTACCCCTGGGCCAAGTATTCTGTCTTCAGTAGCCCTGGGCCAAGAACTCTGTCTTCAGTACCCCCTGGCCAAAAACTCTGTCATCAGTACCCCTGGGCCAAGTACTCTGTCTTCAGTACCCCTGGGCCAAGAACTCTGTCTTCAGTACCCCTGGGCCAAGACCTCTGTCTTCAGTATCCCTGGGTCAAGAACTCTCTCATCAGTACCCCTGGGCCAAGAACTCTGTCTTCAGTACCCCTGGGCCAAGTACTCTGTCATCAGTACCCCTGGGCCAAGAACTCTGTCTTCAGTACCCCTGGGCCAAGAACTCTGTCTTCAGTACCCCTGGGCCAAGAACTCTGTCATCAGTACCCCTGGGCCAAGAACTCTGTCATCAGTACCCCTGGGCCAAGAACTCTGTCATCGGTACCCCTGGGCCAAGAACTCTGTCTTCAGTACCCATTGGCCAAGAACTCTGTCTTCAGTACCCCTGGGCCAAGAACTCTGTCTTCAGTACCCCTGGGGCAAGAGCTCTGTCATCAGGACCCCTGGGCCAAGAAATCTGTCATCAGTACCCCTGGGCCAAGAACTCTGTCATCAGTACCCCTGGGCCAAGAACTACTTCTTCAGTACCCCTGGGCCAAGAACTCTGTCATCAGTACTCCTCGGCCAAGAACTCTGTGATCAGTACCCCTGGGCCAAGAACTCTGTCATCAGTACCCCTGGGCCAAGAACCCTCTCATCAGTACCCCTGGGCCAGGAACTCTGTCATCAGTACCCCTGGGCCAAGTATTCTGTCTTCAGTAGCCCTGGGCCAAGAACTCTGTCTTCAGTACCCCCTGGCCAAAAGCTCTGTCATCAGTACCCCTGGGCCAAGTACTCTGTCTTCAGTACCCCTGGGCCAAGAACTCTGTCTTCAGTACCCCTGGGCCAAGACCTCTGTCTACAGTATCCCTGGGTGGAGAACTCTCTCATCAGTACCCCTGGGCCAAGAACTCTGTCATCAGTACCCCTGGGCCAAGTACTCTGTCATCAGTACCCCTGGGCCAAGAACTCTGTCTTCAGTACCCCTGGGCCAAGAACTCTGTCTTCAGTACCCCTCGGCCAAGTACTCTGTCATCAGTACCCCTGGGCCAAGAACTCTGTCATCAGTACCCCTGGGCCAAGAGCTCTGTCTTCAGTACCCCTGGGCCAAGAGCTCTGTCATCAGTACCCCTGGGCCAAGAACTCTGTCATCAGTACCCCTGGGCCAAGAACTCCGTCATCAGTACCCCTGGGCCAAGTACTCTGTCATCAGTACCCCTGGGCCACGAACTCTGTCTTCAGTACCCCTGGGCCAAGAACTCTGTCTTCAGTACCCCTGGGCCAAGAACTCTGTCTTCAGTACCCCTGGGTCAAGAACTCACTCATCGGTACCCCTGGGCCAAGTACTCTGTCTTCAGTACCCCTGGGCCAAGAACTCTGTCATCAGTACCCCTGGGCCAAGAACTCTGTCATCAGTACCCCTGGGCCAAGAACTCTGTCATCGGTACCCCTGGGCCAAGAACTCTGTCTTCAGTACCCATTGGCCAAGAACTCTGTCTTCAGCACCCCTGGGCCAAGAACTCTGTCTTCAGTACCCCTGGGGCAAGAGCTCTGTCTTCAGTACCCCTGGGCCAAGAACTCTGTCATCAGTACCCCTGGGCCAAGAACTCTGTCATCAGTACCCCTGGGCCAAGAACTACTCCTTCAGTACCCCTGGGCCAAGAACTCTGTCATCAGTACTCCTCGGCCAAGAACTTTGTGATCAGTACCCCTGGGCCAAGAACTCTGTCATCAGTACCCCTGGGCCAAGAACCCTCTCATCAGTACCCCTGGGCCACGAACTCTGTCATCAGTACCCCTGGGCCAAGTATTCTGTCTTCAGTAGCCCTGGGCCAAGAACTCTGTCTTCAGTACCCCCTGGCCAAAAGCTCTGTCATCAGTACCCCTGGGCCAAGTACTCTGTCTTCAGTACCCCTGGGCCAAGAACTCTGTCTTCAGTACCCCTGGGCCAAGACCTCTGTCATCAGTATCCCTGGGTCAAGAACTCTCTCATCAGTACCCCTGGGCCAAGAACTCTGTCTTCAGTACCCCTGGGCCAAGTACTCTGTCATCAGTACCCCTGGGCCAAGAACTCTGTCTTCAGTACCCCTGGGCCAAGAACTCTGTCTTCAGTACCCCTGGGCCAAGTACTCTGTCATCAGTACCCCTGGGCCAAGAACTCTGTCATCAGTACCCCTGGACCAAGAGCTCTGTCTTCAGTACCCCTGGGCCAAGAGCTCTGTCATCAGTACCCCTGGGCCAAGAACTCTGTCATCAGTACCCCTGGGCCAAGAACTCCGTCATCAGTACCCCTGGGCCAAGTACTCTGTCATCAGTACCCCTGGGCCACGAACTCTGTCTTCAGTACCCCTGGGCCAAGGACACTGTCTTCAGTACCCCTGGGCCAAGAACTCTGTCTTCAGTACCCCTGGGTCAAGAACTCTCTCATCGGTAACCCTGGGCCAAGTACTCTGTCTTCAGTACCCCTGGGCCAGGAACTCTGTCATCAGTACCCCTGGGTCAAGAACTCTGTCTTCAGTACCCCTGGGCCAAGAACTCTGTCTTCAGTACCCCCTGGCCAAGAACTCTGTCATCAGTACCCCTGGGCCAAAGTACTCTGTCTTCAGTACCCCTGGGCCAAGAACTCTGTCTTCAGTACCCCTGGGCCAAGAACTCTGTCTTCAGTACCCCTGGGTCAAGAACTCTCTCATCAGTACCCCTGGGCCAAGAACTCTGTCATCAGTCCCCCTGGGCCAAGAACTCTGTCTTCAGTACCCCTGGGCCAAGAGCTCTGTCTTCAGTACCCCTGGGCCAAGTACTCTGTCATCAGTACCCCTGGGCCAAGAACTCTGTCATCAGTACCCCTGGGCCAAGAACTCTGTCTTCAGTACCCCTGGGCCAAGAGCTCTGTCATCAGTACCCCTGGGCCAAGAACGTTGTCATCAGTACCCCTGGGCCAAGAACTCCGTCATCAGTACCCCTGGGCCAAGTACTCTGTCATCAGTACCCCTGGGCCAAGAACTCTGTCTTCAGTACCCCTGGGCCAAGAACTCTGTCTTCAGTACCCCTGGGCCAAGAACTCTGTCTTCAGTACCCCTGGGTCAAGAACTCTCTCATCGGTACCCCTGGGCCAAGAACTCTGTCTTCAGTACCCCTGGGCCAGGAGCTCTGTCATCAGTACCCCTGGGTCAAGAACTCTGTCTTCAGTACCCCTGGGCCAGAAAACTGTCATCAGGACCCCTGGGCCAAGAACTCTGTCATCAGGACCCTTGGGCCAAGAACTCTGTCTTCAGTACCCCAGGGCCAAGAACTCTGTCATCAGTACCCCTGGGCCAAGAACTCTGTCATCAGTACCCCTGGGCCAAGAACTCTGTCATCAGTACCCCTGGGCCAAGAACTCTGTCTTCAGTACCCCTGGGCCAAGAACTCTCTCTTCAGTACCCCTGGGCCAAGAACTCTGTCTTCAGTACCCCTGGGCCAAGAACTCTGTCATCAGTACCCCTGGGCCAAGAGCTCTGTCATCAGTATCCCTGGGCCAAGAACTCTGTCTTCAGTACCCCTGGGCCAAGAACTCTGTCTTCAGTACCCCTGGGCCAAGAACTCTGTCATCAGCCGTGGATACATCCTGAAGGGGTCCCTTGCGTTGCCGACTATGCCTATGGAGAACTAACCAGAATCATGCCCTTTTTGTATGTATGGTTTGTGGTAAATAGCTGGGAGACCAGCAAGGGGAGCATCCCGGGTGAGCACCTATGGGTTGGAATGTGATGTAGTGATCGAGAGGAAAGCATTTGTGGAGTGGAATGCATTCTGAAGGTGGTAGGAGGCCGTGGTGCTAGTGCAAAGTATACCCAGCACCCTCCTTGTATGGCGAAAAACATCCCCAGTTTTTACCCCGATTTTACTAGTAGTTTACTACATGGTGGGGCACATCCTGCGGCACATCGTGGGGCACATGGTGGCGCATATCCCAGGGCACATCGTGGGGTTCACAGTGGGGCACACTGTGGGGCACATCATGGGGCACATCATGTGGCATATCGGCGGGCACATCATGGGGCACATGGTGGGGCACATGGTGGGGCACATCATGGGTCACATTGTGGAGAGCATTGAGGGGCACATTCTGGGGCACATCGTGGGCCACATTGCGGGGCGCATCCTGGGGCAGTGCGGTGAAAGGTGATGTGGTGTGGTCTAGCGTGGTGTGGATTGATGTGGTGTAGTGTTTCCTCCTGTTGTGTGGTGCCATGTGAGGAACATGTGTGTTGCACTGGTTCAGGGCTGTTTGTGTTGTCTTGAGGCCTCATTCCATAGGCGAGGTGGTTTGTGAGTGCCAAAAGAATGCATCCTAGTAGGTTACTTTTGCGTTCCAACATATCCCAAACACCCGATCATCTTTTTTGGGAGAAAATCCTAATTATCCTAAAAAAAAGGGTTACATTTAACCTTAACCGTAACCGTAACCATTTTTAGGATAGTTAGGATATTTTTGGTCCTCTGTCTGGAAGAATATTAAGTACTTGGGATATTTTGGACATTTTTCAGCACGAGGTTTCAGTCTAGATGAGTCAGCTAGGGATATTTAGGATATTTAGAATATTTGTTGCATGACCTTTCAGGATCTTTTCCCGCATTTAGAATATTTGTTCTGGCCAGGTTCGGATGTTTTTGACGATTGCTTATCACAACATGTTCAGCCTGCAGTTGTTTGTCCATTACGATGTTGAGGATGGTCCACATAATGAGGATATTGTCTCCATCAGGACTTAGGATATTTTTGGCAATGTACTCATCACAATGGTAGCTGTAACCCTTCTCCAAATCTTCGGAATATTTCTGGTGTTATGCCCAGAGCCACATGAAGTACTTGGGATATTGAGGATTGAGCAAGACCGTTCAGTCAATTGAGGATATTTGGGATATTTAGGATATTTTCCGCATGATCTTAAAGAATGGTGCTGATATTCAGGATGTTTGGTCTGGCGAGATTGGGAAGTATTTGACAGGTGCTGAGCACAATATGTTCAGCATCTTGTTGTTGGCCCATTGGGAGGTTCAGAATATTTAGGATAATTCGAATATTGTCTCCTATAGGACTTATGATATCTTCCTTCTAGCCATCGCTACTTACTCATCACACCAATAGCGGATACTTACAATATGTTCGATGATATGCCCCGAACAATATTACGTACTTAGGATATTTAGAATGTTTTTGAGAAAAGAAACGAGCCAGGTCAGGACATTTGGGATACTTAGGATATTTTCTGCATGAGGTTTAAGGATCTTCCCGATGATTCGGATGACTGACCTGGCAAAATTAGGACTCACAGCATTTTCAACCCCCCGTTGTTTGCCCATTGGGATGTTTAGGATATTTAGGATAATTAGGATATTTTCTCCGTCGGCACTTATGATATTTTAATTCTTAGATTTTTCATGTATAGTGATGATAAATTCCTCATCACAACCGTACTTGTAACCACTCTTAGGATATTTAAGATATTCCTTGCTGTTATCGAAGAAAATGGAGTACTTAGCACATTTAGGATGTATGCTAGCCCCAACTTTCAGTCCCAAAAGTTGAGGACATTTAGGATACTTAGGATGTTTTCTGCACAAATTAGACAGTGTTTTTAGGCTAAGGCTAACCTGTTTATCCATCTCTCTGACAATGACCCATCGCAGCATGTTTGCCAGGTCAGGAGGTTTAGGATAATTACATGCCCAGAGCCACACAAAGTACTTGGGATATTTGGGATATTTTTGAGAACAAATGTTCAGTCAGTTGAAGACATTTAGGATATTTAGGATATTTTCTCCATCAGGAGTTAGAATATCATTCTTTTTACATTTTGCATGTTTCGTGATGGCAAATTACTCATGACCACCGTAATTGTAACCACTCTTAGGATATGTAGTATATTCGTTGGTGTTATCGAGGAATATTCAGTACTTGGCATAGTTAGGATGTTTCCTAGCCCTAACGTTCTGTCCCAAAGGCTGAGGATGTTTAGGATACTTAGGATGTTTTTTCCACACGTTAGACAGAGGTTCTAGTATAAGGATAACCTATTTTTCCATATCTTTGACAATGACTCATCGCAACATGTTCGCCTGGTTAGGACTTTTATGATAATTAGAATCATTAGGATCTTTTCTGCATTCGGACTTAGGATCGTTTTCTCGAACACGACTTAGGACATTCGTTGGCGCGCTTTTCATTTCGTATGGGCTAGCCATCAGGATGCGCAGCCTTGATAGATCTATGGTTGTGTGGAAGATTGTGATATTGTATTTTAAACTCACCAGGATATTGTGGACATCTGGGATGTTTCTCAAAATTGGTTAGGACAATTTGATCCCATTCCTCATCTGCTATGGGTTTGACATTGTGGTCATATATCGCACGAAGTCGCCCCCCCCTACCTTGGAGGTAGGGGGGGGGGTAAAGGGGGGGTAGGGGGGGGTAGGGGGAGGTAGGGGGGGGAGGTAGGGGGGGGAGGTAGGGGGGGAGGTAGGGGGGGGGTAGGGGGGGAGGTAGGGGGGGGGTAGGGGGGGGAGGTAGGGGGGGGGTCGAGAAGGTAGGGGGGGGTGCACACAAGGCGGAACACACAAAAGGCGGCCTGTGGCCACCGCAGGAGTCTTGTTATTTAAGGGGCCACAGGCAAGGCGGTGCACACAGAGGCCGGTGCACACACAAGGCGGAACACACAAAAGGCCGCCTGTGGCCACCGCAGGCGTCTTGTTATTTAAGGGGCCCCAAGCAAGGCGGTACACACAGAAGGCGGTGCACACACAAGGCGGAACACACAAAAGGCGGAACACACAAAAGGCGGTCTGTAGCCACCGCAGGAGTCTTGTTATTTAAGGGGCCACAGGAAAGGCGGTACACACAGAAGGCGGTGCACATACAAGGCGGAACACACAAAAGGCGGCCTGTGGCCACCGCAGGAGTCTTGTTATTTAAGGGGCCACTGGCAAGGCGGTACACACAAAAGGCGGGTAGGGGGGGGGTAGGGGGGGGTTGGGGGGGGGTAGGTAGGGGGGGGAGGTAGGGGGGGGGCGACTTCGTGCATACTTTTTTTTAGTAAGTTGATTAGCATCGAATCATGCAGTACTTTGGCAGCTGCGGTTTTGTAACACACAGGACACATGCAATTTTCTGTTTCCAACAGACAATGGTATGTACAAAATTTGTAACATCGTCACGCAACAAACTAGGATTTTTTGAACCGTGAAGTGGACCACTTCGACATTCCTTTTTGCGATAGTAATAGTGATACGTCTTTACTACCTGCAATATCACTGTGTCAAGATTTTTGCGGACAAAGGAGGTTGAGGAAAGGTGCAATAGGATAATTTGTGGCTTACAGTTTAGAATGTATTTCCTGCCTTCGAATTATGGCTAGATCGAGCATTTGGACCATTCATATATTCCCTCAAGGAGCTATGGTTGTTGAGATTCCTCGTTCAGCAAATTTTTGAAATCCTTTTTAGCCTTTGGGTACAGGCCTATGCGGGTTACACAGAAGGATTTCCCGGAGGTATGTGGCATTGTAGAGGCATGTGCACATTTGGAATCTCTAAGATTCCTGTCAAGGAGGGCGGCAGGATGGTCGCAGCACACTCAGAGGGAGATCTAGCTCCTAAGAAGGTGCCATGGCGGCCATGTGCGAAAATCATGAGCTTCAATGAGACCTTTGTTCGGCACCATGGAATTTTTTGGATGCAGCTTGCAATAAACAGCACTGCGCACAAGACACAAAACGTTGCTCACAGCACGACATGGTGCAAAGAATACAAAACAGAACTCCCAGCAAAGCTGACTAGAAGCCCAACAACAAGCCGTCCCCAAGACAACACCCTCCATACAGCGTATCACTGTGCACATCGGTTGGCACCGTCACCGAATGCAACAGATTGGAAAAAACATCACATGGCACAAATCATTGTCCGTGTCCGAACGGGCCAGCAACGAACAGATTCGGCCGTTAAGCGCCGCACATGGGGCACAATAAGACAAAGATACCCTGCAAACGGGGAACCAGGGCCCAAGTAAGCAGGAAGCACGCACAAATTGGCCGACAAAATGTGACCGCGGCCTCAACTGCGCGCATGCCCCCCCCCACCTCACCCCACCCCATTGTCTCCTGGGCAGGAGGGACATGGACAAACCCTACCCCCCTAGGGGGGAGGGGCGGAAGGGGCGGGGCAGCGCATGCTGCCATACCCCCAGGGAAGGAAGGGCAGGGGGAGGGACATGTGTGCGGACTAAATGATGGGTGCTGAGCAGGAGCTTATGAACCGGATTCCAGGTGGGAAGGACTTTGGCTTTGGAAGGAGATTGGCCCATTGGCCTCCACAAAGTGGCACTTAGCACCAAAGCTGCCTAGTAAGGAGCGAGTATATACCAAAAAAAAATAGACACTCAGAAAGTGTACCCCTTCGCAGGGTGTGCGTGGCATCACGTGTGCGTGGCGGCCCCTTCCCGCGAACGCATGTCGGCAGGGGGGTTTCTCAGACCCCCCACCGCTCGTTAGGACCCCCCTCCCCCATAGCTCGACGCCACTGTCTCGGATTCGCAAAATGAGTGACGTTTTGGACTCAGCGACCCCGAAATAGGGGGGGGTTACTGTGTCAATAGTTCATTTTAGGATATGGGTGACTATTACTGACTCGGTAGGCTCTGACCGTTCCTAACCAGACTCGGTAGGATCTGCCTGTCTAGGAACGGGCAGATCCTACCGAGTCACCCATATCCTGAAATGAGCTCAAGACGGCGCGGGCAGTGGGTTGGCGTGGAAAGGGGCAGCCGGGAGCATGGCGGCAGGACAATGTTTTGGTTTGGCAAAGCGGGTTCAGATGTCCATGCCCTGATCCCAGAGACCTCACCAACGTGATTGGCTTGGGGCACAGAAGCTGTGGATACATCCTGAAGGGGTCCCTTGCGTTGCCGACTATGCCTATGGAGAACTAACCAGAAACATGCCTTTTTTGTATGTATGGTCCGTGGTAAATAGCGGAGAGACCAGCAAGGCGAGCATCCCAGGTGAGCAACTATGGGTTGGAATGTGATGTAATGATGGAGAGGAAGGCATTTGTGAAGTGGAATGCATTCTGAAGGTGGTAGGAGGCCTCGGTGCAGTGCAAAGTATACCCAGCACCCTCTTTGTATGGCGATAAACATCCCCAATTTTTACCCCGATTTTACTAGTGAGCGGTGGACCTTAATGGAGCTGCGGCGGCTGGACAATGTTTTGGTTTGGCAAAGCGGGCTCGGATGTCCATGCCCTGATCCCAGAGACCTCACCAACGTGATTCATTTGGGGCACGGAAGCCGTGGATACATCCTGAAGGGGTCCCTTGGGTTGCCCACTATGCCTATGGAGAACTACCCAGAAACATGCCTTTTTTGTATGTATGGTTTGTGGTAAACAGCAGAGAGACCAGCAAGGGGAGCATCCCAGGTGAGCAACTATGGGTTGGAATGTGATGTAATGATGGAGAGGAAGGCATTTCTGAAGTGGAATGCATTCTGAAAGTGGTAGGAGGCCGTGGTGCAGTGCAAAGTATACCCAGCACCCTCCTTGTATGGCGAAAAACATCCCCAATTTTTACCCCGATTTTACTACTGAGCGGTGGACCTTAATGGAGCTGCGGCGGCTGGACAATGTTTTGTTTTGGCAGAGCGGGTTCAGATGTCCATGCCCTGATCCGGGAGACCTCACCAACGTGATTGGCTTGGGGCACAGAAGCCGTGTATACATCCTGAAGGGTTCCCTTGCGTTGCCGACTATGCCTATGGAGAACTACCCAGAAACATGCCTTTTTTGTATGTATGGTTTGTGGTAAACAGCGGAGAGACCAGCAAGGGGAGCATCCCGGGTGAGCAACTTTGAGTTGGAATGTGATGTAATGATGGGAAGGAATGCATTTGTGAAGTGGGATGCATTCTGAAGGTAGTAGGAGGCCGTGGTGCAGTGCAAAGTATACCCAGCACCCTCCTTGTATGGCGAAAAACATCCCCCATTTTTACCCCGATTTTACTAGTGAGCGGTGGACCTTAATGGAGCTGCGGCGGCTGGACAATGTTTTGGTTTGGCAAAGCGGGTTCAGATGTCCATGCCCTGCATGCAGAGACCCCACCAACGTTATTGGCTTGGGGCACAGAAGCCGTGGATACATCCTGAAGGGGTCCCTTGGGTTGCCGACTATGCCTATGGAGAACTACCCAGAAACATGCCTTTTTTGTATGTATGGTTTGTGGTAAACAGCGGAGAGACCAGCAAGGGGAGCATCCTGGGTGAGCAACCATGGGTTGGAATGTGATGTAATCATGGAGAGGAAGGCATTTGTGAAGTGTAATGCATTCTGAAGGTGGTAGGAGGCCGTTGTGCAGTGCAAAGTATACCCAGCACCCTCCTTGTATGGCGACAAACATCCCGAGTTTTTACCCCGATGTTCCTAGTGAGAGGTGGACCTTAATGGAGCTGCGGCGGCTGGACAACGTTTTGTTTTGGCAAAGCGGGTTCAGATGTCCATGCCCTGATCCGGGAGACCTCACCAACGTGATTGGCGTGGGGCACAGAAGCCGTGGATACATCCTGAAGGGGTCTCTTGGGTTGCTGACTATGCCTATGGAGAACTACCCAGAAACATGCCTTTTTTGTATGTATGGTTTGTGGTAAACATCGGAGAGACCAGCAAGGGGAGTGCCATGCATTTTGAATGACAATGCATGGTGGCGTTTTGTGCAATTGCTACGGGAACAAATCCACCAATGAACATCTCATCACATTATTGCCAGAGAGTCACCCGTGAGGCTGAACCTTTACTAGGTAGCACGTTCAGCGTGGATAATCCACGTTGTCTTGCAGGGTGCTCAGAGGCTCTGCAGTCGCCGTGCATTTGTTTGCTTCACTGTTGACTACCCTAGCCACAGCTGTGCTATCCAGCTGGGTGCAGTGCATGAGCTTCTGAATGACAATGCTAACCCTAACCCTAACCAGTCATCAGTACCCCTCGGCCGAGAACTCTGTCATCAGTACCCCTGGGCCAAGAACTCTGTCATCAGTACCCCTGGGCCAAGAACTCTGTCATCAGTACCCCTGGGTCTAGAACTCTGTCATCAGTACCCCTGGGTCTAGAACTCTCTCATTAGTACCCCTGGGCCAAGAACTCTGTCATCAGTACCCCTGGGCCAAGAACTCTGTCATCGGTACCCCTGGGCCAAGAACTCTGTCATCAGTACCCCTGGGTCAAGAACTCTGTCGTCAGTACCCCTGAGTCAAGAACTCTCTCATCAGTAACCCTGGGCCAAGAACTCTGTCATCAGTACCCCTGGGTCAAGAACTCTGTCATTAATATCCCTGGGTCTAGAACTCTGTCATCAGTACCCCTGGGCAAAGAAGTCTGTCTTCAGTACCCTTGGGCCAAGTACTCGGTCGTCAGTAGCCCTGGGCCAAGAACTCTGTCGTCAGTAGCCCTGGGTCAAGAACTCTTTTATCAATACCCCTGGGTCTAGAACTCTGTCATCAGTACCCTCAGGTCATAAACTCTGTCATCAGTACCCCTTGGTCAAGAACTCTGTCATCAGTACCCCTGGGCCAGGAACTCTCTCATCAGTACCCCTGGGCCAAGAACTCTGTCTTCAGTACCCCTGGGCCAAGAACTCTGTCATCAATACCGCCGGGTCAAGAACTCTCTCATCAGTACCCCTGGGTCAAGAACTCTCTCATCAGTACCCCTGGGTCAAGAACTCTCTCATCAGTAACCCTGGGCCAAGAACTCTGTCATCAGTACCCCTGGGTCAAGAACTCTGTCATTAATATCCTTCGGTCTAGAACTCTGTCATCAGTACCCCTGGGCCAAGAACTCTGTCATCAGTACCCTTGGGCCAAGTACTCTGTCGTCAGTAGCCCTGGGCCAAGAACTCTGTCGTCAGTAGCCCTGGGTCAAGAACTCTTTTATCAATACCCCTGGGTCTAGAACTCTGTCATCAGTACCCCTCGGTCAAGAACTCTGTCATCAGTACTCCTGGGTCAAGAACTCTGTCATCAGTACCCCTGGGCCAGGAACTCTCTCATCAGTACCCCTGGGCCAAGAACTCTGTCTTCAGTACCCCTGGGCCAAGAACTCTGTCATCAGTACCGATGGGTGAAGAACTCTCTCATCAGTACCCCTGGGTCAGGAACTCTCTCATCAGTACCCCTGGGCCAAGTACTCTATCGTCAGTACCCCTGGGTCAAGAAGTCTGTCATCAGTACCCCTGGGCCAGGAACTCTGTCATCAGTACCCCTGGGTCAAGAACTCTGTCATTAATATTCCTGGGTCGAGAACTCTGTCATCAGTACCCCTGGGCCAAGAAATCTGTCTTCAGTACCCTTGGGCCAAGTACTCTGTCGTCAGTAGCCCTGAGCAAAGAACTCTGTCGTCAGTAGCCCTGGGTCAAGTACTCTTTTATCAATACCCCTGGGTCTAGAACTCTAACATCAGTACCCCTGGGTCAAGAACCCCTGTCTTCAGTACCCCTGGGTCAAGAACTCTGTCATCAGTACCCCTGGGCCCAGAACTCTGTCATCAGTACCCCTTTGCCAGGAACTCTGTCATCAGTACCCCAGGGCCAAGAACTCTGTCATCAGTACCCCTGGGCCCAGAACTCTGTCATTAGTACGCCTGGGCCAAGAACTCAGTCATCAGTTTTCCTGGGCCAAGAACTCTGTCATCAGTACCCCTGGGCCAAGAACTCTGTCATCAGTACCCCTGGGCCAAGAACTCTGTCATCAGTACCCCTGGGCCAAGAACTCTGTCATCAGTACCCCAGGGCCAAGAACTCTGTCATCAGTACCCCTGGCCCAAGAACTCTGTCATCAGTACCCCTTGGTCAAGAACTCTGTCATCAGTACCCCTGGGCCAAGAACTCTGTCATCAGTACCCCTGGGCCCAGAACTCTGTCATCAGTACCCCTGGGCCAAGAACTCTGTCATCAGTACCCCTGGGCCAAGAACCCTGTCATCAATACCCCTGGGGCACGAACTCTGCCATCAGTATCCCTGGGCCAAGAACTCTGTCATCAGTACCCCTGGGCCAAGAACTCTGTCATCAGTACCCCTGGGCCAAGAACTCTGTCATCAGTACCCCTTGGTCAAGAACTCTGTCATCAGTACCCCTGGGTCAAGAACTCTCTCATCAGTACCCCTGGGCCCAGAACTCTGTCATCAGTACCCCTGGGCCAAGAACTCTGTCATCAGTACCCCTGGGCCAAGAACTCTGTCATCAGTACCCCTGTGCCAAGAAGTCTGTCATCAGTACCCCTGGGCCAAGAACTCTGTCATCAGTACCCCTGGGCCAAGAACTCTGTCATCAGTACCCCTGGGCCAAGAAATCTGTCATCAGTACCCCTGGGTTTAGAACTCTGTCTTCAGTACCCCTGGGCCAAGAACTCTGTCATCAGTACCGCCGGGTCAAGAACTCTGTCATCAGTACCCTTGGGTCAAGAACTCTCTCATCAGTACCCCTGGGTCAAGAACTCTCTCATCAGTAACCCTGGGCCGAGAACTCTGTCATCAGTACACCTTGGTCAAGAACTCTGTCATTAATATCCCTGGGTCTAGAACTCTGTCATTAGTACCCCTGGGCCAGAAGATCTGTCTTCAATACCCTTGAGCCAAGTACTCTGTCGTCAGTAGCCCTGGGCCAAGAACTCCGTCGTCAGTAGCCCTGGGTCAAGAACTCTGTCATCAGTACCCCAGGACCAAGAACTCTGTCATCAGTACCCCTGGGCCAAGAACTCTGTCATCAGTACCCCTGGGCCAAGACCTCTGTCATCAGTACCCCTGAGCCAAGAACCCTGTCATCAATACCCCTGGGGCACGAACTCTGCCATCAGTACCCCTGGGCCAAGAACTCTGTCATCAGTACCCCTGGGCCAAGAACTCTGTCATCAGTACCCCTGGGCCAAGAACTCTGTCATCAGTACCCCTTGGTCAAGAACTCTGTCATCAGTACCCCTGGGTCAAGAACTCTGTTATCAGTACCCCTGGGCCCAGAACTCCGTCATCAGTACCCCTGGGCCAAGAACTCTGTCATCAGTACCCCTGGGCCAAGAACTCTGTCATCAGTACCCCTGGGCCAAGAAGTCTGTCATCAGTACCCCTGGGCCAAGAACTCTGTCATCAGTACCCCTGGGCAAAGAACTCTGTCATCAGTACCCCTGGGCCAAGAACTCTGTCATCAGTACCCCTGGGTTTAGAACTCTGTCTTCAGTACCCCTGGGCCAAGAACTCTGTCATCAGTACCGCCGGGTCAAGAACTCTCTCATCAGTACCCTTGGGTCAAGAACTCTTTCATCAGTACCCCTGGGTCAAGAACTCTCTCATCAGTAACCCTGGGCCAAGAACTCTGTCATCAGTACACCTTGGTCAAGAACTCTGTCATTAATATCCCTGGGTCTAGAACTCTGTCATTAGTACCCCTGGGCCAGAAAATCTGTCTTCAATACCCTTGAGCCAAGTACTCTGTCGTCAGTAGCCCTGGGCCACGAACTCTGTCGTCAGTAGCCCTGGGTCAAGAACTCTTTTATCAATACCCCTGGGTCTAGAACTCTGTCATCAGTACCCCTGGGTCAAGAACTCTGTCATCAGTACCGCCGGGTCAAGAACTCTCTCATCAGTACCCCTGGGTCAAGAACTCTGTCATCAGTACCCCTGAATCAAGAACTCTCTCATCAGTACCCCTGGGCCAAGTACTCTATGGTCAGTACCCCTGGGTCAAGAACTCTCTCATCAATACCCCTGGGCCAGGAACTCTGTCATCAGTACCCCTGGGTCAAGAACTCTGTCATTAGTATCCCTGGGTCCAGAACTCTGTCATCAGTACCCCTGGGCCACGAAATCTGTCTTCAGTACCCTTGGGCCAAGTACTCTGTCGTCAGTAGCCCTTGGCCAAGAACTCTGTCGTCAGTAGCCCTGTGTCAAGTACTCTTTTATCAATACCCCTGGGTCTAGAACTCTGTCATCAGTACCCCTGGGTCAAGAACTCTGTCTTCAGTACCCGTGAATCAAGAACTCTGTCATCAGTACCCCTGGGCCCAAAGCTCTGTCATCAGTACGCCTGGGCCAAGAACTCTGTCATCAGTACCCCTGGGCCAAGAACTCTGTCATCAGTACCCCTGGGCCAAGTACTCTGTCATCAGTACCCCGGGGCCAAGAACTCTGTCATCAGTACCCCTGGGCCAAGAACTCTGTCATCAGTACCCCTTGGCCAAGAACTCTGTCATCAGTACCCCAGGGCCAAGAACTCTGTCATCAGTACCCCTGGGCCAAGAACTCCGTCATCAGTACCCCTGGGCCAAGAACTCTGTCATCAGTACCCCTGGGCCAAGAACTCTGTCATCGGTACCCCTGGGCCAAGAAGGCTGTCATCAGTACCCCTGGGCCAAGACCTCTGTCATCAGTACCCCTGGGCCAAGAACCCTGTCATCAATACTCCTGGGCCACGAACTCTGCCATCAGTACCCCTTGGCAAAGAACTCTGTCATCAGTACCCCTGGGCCAAGAGCTCTGTCATCAGTACCCCTGGGCCAAGACCTCTGTCATCAGTACCCCTTGGTCAAGAACTCTGTCATCAGTACCCCTGGGTCAAGAACTCTGTCATCAGTACCTCTGGGCCAAGAAGTCTTTCATCAGTACCCCTGGGCCAAGAATTCTGTCATCAGTACCCCTGGGCCAAGAACTCTGTCATCAGTACCCCTGGGCCAAGAACTCTGTCATCAATACCCCTGGGTTTAGAACTCTGTCTTCAGTACCCCTGGGCCAAGAACTCTGTCATCAGTACCCCTTGGTCAAGAACTCTGTCATCAGTACCCCTGGGTCAAGAACTCTGTCATCAGTACCCCTGGGCCAAGAACTCTGTCATCAGTACCCCTGGGCCAAGAACTCTGTCATCAGTACCCCTGGGCCAAGAACTCTGTCATCAGTACCCCTGGGCCAAGAACTCTGTCATCAGTACCCCTGGGCCAAGTACTCTGTCATCAGTACCCCGGGGCCAAGAACTCTGTCATCAGTACCCCTTGGTTTAGAACTCTGTCATCAGTACCCCTCGGCCAAGAACTGTGTCATCAGTACCCCTTGGCCAAGAACTCTGTCATCAGTACCCCTGGGCCAAGAACTCTGTCATCAGTACCCCTGGGCCAAGAACTCTGTCATCAGTACCCCTGGGCCAAGAACTCCGTCATCGGTACCCCTGGGCCAAGAACTCTGTCATCAGTACCCCTGGGCCAAGACCTCTGTCATCAGTACCCCTGGGCCAAGAACCCTGTCATCAATACCCCTGGGCCACGAACTCTGCCATCAGTACCCCTGGGCCAAGAACTCTGTCATCAGTACCCCTTGGTCAAGAACTCTGTCATCAGTACCCCTGGGTCAAGAACTCTGTCATCAGTACCCCTGGGCCCAGAACTCTGTCATCAGTACCCCTGGGCTAAGAACTCTGTCATCAGTACCCCTGGGCCAAGAACTCTGTCATCAGTACCCCTGGGCCAAGAAGTCTGTCATCAGTACCCCTGGGCCAAGAACTCTGTCATCAGTACCCCTGGGCCAAGAACTCTGTCATCAGTACCCCTGGGCCAAGAACTCTGTCATCAGTACCCCTGGGTTTAGAACTCTGTCTTCAGTACCCCTGGGCCAAGAACTCTGTCATCAGTACCGCCGGGTCAAGAACTCTCTCATCAGTACCCTTGGGTCAACAACTCTCTCATCAGTACCCCTGGGTCAAGAACTCTCTCATCAGTAACCCTGGGCGAAGAACTCTGTCATCAGTACACCTGGGTCACGAACTCTGTCATTAATATCCCTGGGTCTAGAACTCTGTCATTAGTACCCCTGGGCCAGAAAATCTGTCTTCAGTACCCTCGAGCCAAGTACTCTGTCGTCGGTAGCCCTGGGCCAAGGACTCCGTCGTCAGTAGCCCTGGGTTAAGAACTCTTTTATCAATACCCCTGGATCTAGAGCTCTGTCATCAGTACCCCTTGGCCAAGAACTCTGTCATCAGTACCCCTGGGTCAAGAACTCTCTCATCAGTACCCCTTGGCCAGGAACTCTCTCAGAAATACCCCTGGGCTAAGGACTCTGTCTTCAGTACCCCTGGGCCAAGAACTCTGTCATCAGTACCGCCAGGTCAAGAACTCTCTCATCAGTATTCCTGGGTCAAGAACTCTGTCATCAGTACCCCTGGGTTAAGAACTCTCTCATCAGTACTCCTGGGCCAAGTACTCTATGGTCAGTACCCCTGGGTCAAGGACTCTCTCATCAGTACCCCTGGGCCAAGAACTCTGTCATCAGTACCCCTGGGTCAAGAACTCTGTAATTAATATCCCTGGGTCTAGAACTCTGTCATCAGTACCCCTGGGCCAAGAAATCTGTCTTCAGTACCCTTGGGCCAAGTACTCTGTCGTCAGTAGCCCTGGGCCAAGAACTCTGTCGTCAGTAGCCCTGGGTCAAGTACTCTTTTATCAATGACCCTGGGTCTAGAACTCTGTCATCAGTACCCCTGGGTCAAGACCTCTGTCTTCAGTACCCCTGGGTCAAGAACTCTGTCATCAGTACCCCTGGGCCCGAAACTCTGTCATCAGTACCCCTGGGCCAAGAACTCTGTCATCAGTACCCCTGGGCCAAGAACTCTGTCATCAGTACCCCTGGGCCAAGTACTCTGTCATCAGTACCCCAGGGCCAAGAACTCTGTCATCAATACCCCTTGGTTTAGAACTCTGTCATCAGTACCCCTGGGCCAAGAACTCTGTCATCAGTACCCCTGGGCCAAGAACTCTGTCATTAGTACCCCTGGGCCAAGAACTCTGTCATCAGTACCCCTGGGCCAAGAACTCTGTCATCAGTATCCCTGGGCCAAGAACTCTGTCATCAGTACCCCTGGGCCAAGGGCTCTGTCATCAATACCCCTGGGCCAAGAACTCAGTCATCAGTACCCCTGGGCCAAGAACTCTGTCATCAGTACCCCTGGCCCAAGAACTCTGTCATCAGTACCCCGGGGTCAAGAACTCTCTCCTCAGTATCCCCGGGTCAAGAACTCTATCATCAGTAATCCTTGGCCAAGAACTCTGTAATCAGTACCCCTGGGTCAAGAACTCTGTCATTAATATCCCTGGGTCAAGAACTCTGTCATTAGTACCCCTGGGCCAGAAAATCTGTCTTCAGTACCCTTGAGCCAAGTATTCTGTCGTCAGTAGCCCTGGGCCAAGAACTCTGTCATCAGTACCCCTGGGTCAAGAACTCTGTCATCAGTACCCCTGGGTCAAGAACTCTGTCATCAGTACCCCCGGGCCAGGAACTCTCTCATAAGTACCCCTGGGCCAAAACCTCTGTCTTCAGTACCCCTGGGCCAAGAACTCTGTCATCAGTACCGCAGGGTCAAGAACTCTCTCATCAGTACGCCTGGGCCAAGAACTCTGTCATCAGTACCCCTGGGTCAAGAACTCTGTCATTAATATCCCTGGGTCTAGAACTCTGTCATCAGTACCCCTGGGCCAAGAAATCTGTCTTCAGTACCCTTGGGCCAAGTACTCTGTCGTCAGTAGCCCTGGGCCAAGAACTCTGTCATCAGTACCGCCGGGTCAAGAACTCTCTCATCAGTACCCTTGGGTCAACAACTCTCTCATCAGTACCCCTGGGTCAAGAACTCTCTCATCAGTAACCCTGGGCGAAGAACTCTGTCATCAGTACACCTGGGTCACGAACTCTGTCATTAATATCCCTGGGTCTAGAACTCTGTCATTAGTACCCCTGGGCCAGAAAATCTGTCTTCAGTACCCTCGAGCCAAGTACTCTGTCGTCGGTAGCCCTGGGCCAAGGACTCCGTCGTCAGTAGCCCTGGGTTAAGAACTCTTTTATCAATACCCCTGGATCTAGAGCTCTGTCATCAGTACCCCTTGGCCAAGAACTCTGTCATCAGTACCCCTGGGTCAAGAACTCTCTCATCAGTACCCCTTGGCCAGGAACTCTCTCAGAAATACCCCTGGGCTAAGGACTCTGTCTTCAGTACCCCTGGGCCAAGAACTCTGTCATCAGTACCGCCAGGTCAAGAACTCTCTCATCAGTATTCCTGGGTCAAGAACTCTGTCATCAGTACCCCTGGGTTAAGAACTCTCTCATCAGTACTCCTGGGCCAAGTACTCTATGGTCAGTACCCCTGGGTCAAGGACTCTCTCATCAGTACCCCTGGGCCAAGAACTCTGTCATCAGTACCCCTGGGTCAAGAACTCTGTAATTAATATCCCTGGGTCTAGAACTCTGTCATCAGTACCCCTGGGCCAAGAAATCTGTCTTCAGTACCCTTGGGCCAAGTACTCTGTCGTCAGTAGCCCTGGGCCAAGAACTCTGTCGTCAGTAGCCCTGGGTCAAGTACTCTTTTATCAATGACCCTGGGTCTAGAACTCTGTCATCAGTACCCCTGGGTCAAGACCTCTGTCTTCAGTACCCCTGGGTCAAGAACTCTGTCATCAGTACCCCTGGGCCCGAAACTCTGTCATCAGTACCCCTGGGCCAAGAACTCTGTCATCAGTACCCCTGGGCCAAGAACTCTGTCATCAGTACCCCTGGGCCAAGTACTCTGTCATCAGTACCCCAGGGCCAAGAACTCTGTCATCAATACCCCTTGGTTTAGAACTCTGTCATCAGTACCCCTGGGCCAAGAACTCTGTCATCAGTACCCCTGGGCCAAGAACTCTGTCATTAGTACCCCTGGGCCAAGAACTCTGTCATCAGTACCCCTGGGCCAAGAACTCTGTCATCAGTATCCCTGGGCCAAGAACTCTGTCATCAGTACCCCTGGGCCAAGGGCTCTGTCATCAATACCCCTGGGCCAAGAACTCAGTCATCAGTACCCCTGGGCCAAGAACTCTGTCATCAGTACCCCTGGCCCAAGAACTCTGTCATCAGTACCCCGGGGTCAAGAACTCTCTCCTCAGTATCCCCGGGTCAAGAACTCTATCATCAGTAATCCTTGGCCAAGAACTCTGTAATCAGTACCCCTGGGTCAAGAACTCTGTCATTAATATCCCTGGGTCAAGAACTCTGTCATTAGTACCCCTGGGCCAGAAAATCTGTCTTCAGTACCCTTGAGCCAAGTATTCTGTCGTCAGTAGCCCTGGGCCAAGAACTCTGTCATCAGTACCCCTGGGTCAAGAACTCTGTCATCAGTACCCCTGGGTCAAGAACTCTGTCATCAGTACCCCCGGGCCAGGAACTCTCTCATAAGTACCCCTGGGCCAAAACCTCTGTCTTCAGTACCCCTGGGCCAAGAACTCTGTCATCAGTACCGCAGGGTCAAGAACTCTCTCATCAGTACGCCTGGGCCAAGAACTCTGTCATCAGTACCCCTGGGTCAAGAACTCTGTCATTAATATCCCTGGGTCTAGAACTCTGTCATCAGTACCCCTGGGCCAAGAAATCTGTCTTCAGTACCCTTGGGCCAAGTACTCTGTCGTCAGTAGCCCTGGGCCAAGAACTCTGTCGTCAGTAGCCCTGGGTCAAGAACTCTTTTATCAATACCCCTGGGTCTAGGGCTCTGTCATCAGTACCCCCGGGTCAAGAACTCTGTCATCAGTACCCCTGGGTCAAGAGCTCTTTCATCAGTACCCCTGGGCCCTCAACTCTGTCATCAGTACCCCTGGGCCAGGAACTCTGTCATCAGTACCCCTGGACCAAGAACTCTGTCATCAGTACCCCTGGGCCAAGAACTCTGTCATCAGTACCCCTGGGCCAAGAACTCTGTCATCAGTACCCCTGGGCCAAGAGCTCTGTCATCAGTACCCCTGGGCCAAGAACTCTGTCATCAGTACCCCTGGGCCAAGAACTCTGTCATCAGTACCCCTGGGCCAAGAACTCTGTCATCAGTACCCCTGGGCCAAGAACTCTGTCTTCAGTACCCCTGGGCCAAGAACTCTGTCATCAGTACCCCTGGGCCAAGAACTCTGTCATCAGTACCCCTGAGCCAAGAACTCTGTCATCAATACCCCTGGGCCAAGAACTCTGTCATCAGTACCCCTGGGCCAAGAACTCTGTCATCAGTACCCCTGGGCCTAGAACTCTGTCATCAGTACCCCTGGGCCAAGTACTCTGTCATCAGTACCCCTGGGCCAAGAACTGTCTCCTCAGTACCCCCGGGTCAAGAGCTCTCTCATCAGTACCCCTTGGTCAAGAACTCTGTCATTAATATCCCTCGGTCTAGAACTCTGTCATCAGTACCCCTGGGCCAAGAACTCTCTCTTCAGTACCCTTGGGCCAAGTACTCTGTCGTCAGTAAGCTTGGGCCAAGAACTCTGTCGTCAGTAGCCCTGGGTCAAGAACTCTGTCATCAGTACCCTTGGGTCAAGAACTCTGTCATCAGTACCCCTCGGCTAAGAACTCTGTCATCAGTACCCCTGGGCCAAGAACTCTGTCATCAGTACCCCTGGGCCAAGAACTCTGTCATCAATACCCCTGGGCCAAGAACTCTGTCTTCAGTACCCCTGGGCAGAGAGCTCTGTCATCAGTACCCCTGGGCCAAGAACTCTGTCATCAGTACCCCTGGGCCAAGAACTCGGTCATCAGTACCCCTGGGCCAAGAACTCTGTCTTCAGTACCCCTGGGCCAAGAACTCTGTCATCAGTACCCCTGGGTCAAGAACTCTCTCATTAGTACCCCTGGGTCAAGAACTCTGTCATTAATATCCCTCGGTCTAGAACTCTGTCATCAGTACCCCTGGGCCAGAAAATCTGTCTTCAGTACCCTTGAGCCAAGTACTCTGTCTTCAGTACCCCTGGGCCAGGAACATCTCTCGTCAGTAGCCCTGGGTCAAGAACTCTTTTATCAATACCCCTGGGTCTAGAACTCTGTCATCAGTACCCCTGGGCCCAGAACTCTGTCATCAGTACTCCTGGGCCAAGAACTCTCTCATCAGTACCCCTGGGCCACGAACTCTGTCATCAGTACCCCTGGGCCAAGAACTCTGTCATCAGTACCCCTGGGCCAAGGACTCTGTCATCAGTACCCCTGGGCTAAGAGCTCTGTCATCAGTACCCCTGGGCCAAGAACTGTGTCATCAGTACCCCTGGGCCAAGAACTGTGTCATCAGTACCCCTGGGCCAAGAACTGTGTCATCAGTACCCCTGGGTCAAGAACTCTGTCATCGATACCCCCGGGTCAAGAACTCTCTCATCAGTACCCCTGGGTCAAGAACTCTGTCATCAGTACCCCTGGGCCAAGAACTCTGTCTTTAGTACTCCTGGGTTCAGAACTCTCTCATCAGTACCCCTGGGCCAAGAACTCTCCCAGCAGTACGCCTGGGCCAAGAACTCACTCATCAGTACCCCTAGGCCAAGAAGTGTGTCATCAGTACCCCTGGGTCAAGAACTCTGGCATCAGTACACCTGGGCCAAGAACTCTGTCTTCAGTACCGCTGGGCCAAGAACTCTGTCATCAGTACCCCCAGGCCAAGAACTCTGTCTTCAGTACCCCTCGGCCAAGAACTCTGTCTTCGGTACCCCTGGGCCAAGAACGGCGTCATCAGTACCCCTGGGCCAAGAACTCTGCCTTCAGTACCCCTGGGCCAAGAACTCTGGCATCAGTACCCCTGGGCGAAGAACTCTGTCATCAGTACCCCTGGGACAAGAACTCTGTTATCAGTACCCCTGGGCCAAGAACTCTGTCTTCAGTACCCCCGGGCCAAGAACTCTGTCATCAGTACCCCTGGGCCAAGAACTCTGTCTTCAGTACCCCTGGGCCAAGAACTCTGTCTTCAGTACCCCTGGGCCAAGAACCCTGTCATCAGTACCCCTGGGCCAAGAACTCTGTCATCAGTACCCCTCGGCCAAGAACTCTGTCTTCAGTACCCCTGGGCCAAGAACTCTGTCATCAATACCCCTGGGCCGAGAACTCTGTCTTCAGTACCCTTGAACGAAGAACTCTGTCATCAGTACCCCTGGGCCAAGAACTCTGTCTTCAGTACCCCTGGGCCAAGAACTCTGTCTTCAGTACCCCTGGGCCAAGAACTCTGTCATCAGTACCCCTGGGCCAAGAACTCTGTCATCAGTACCCCTCGGCCAAGAACTCTGTCTTCAGTACCCCTGGGCCAAGAACTCTGTCATCAATACCCCTGGGCCGAGAACTCTGTCTTCAGTACCCTTGAACGAAGAACTCTGTCATCAGTACCCCTTGGTCAAGAACTCTGTCATCAGTACCCGTGGGCCAAGAACTCTGTCATCAGTACCCCTGGGCCAAGAACTCTGTCATTAGTACCCCTGGGCAAAGAACTCTGTCATCAGTACCCCTGGGCCAAGAACTCTGTCATCAGTACCCCTGGGCCAAGAACTCTGTCATCAGTACCCCTGGGCCAAGAACTCTGTCATCAGTACCCCTGGGCCAAGAACTCTGTCATCAGTACCTCTGGGCCAAGAACTCTGTCATCAGTACCCCTGGGCCAAGAACTCTGTCATCAGTACCCCTGGGCCAAGAACTCTGTCTTCAGTACCCCTGGGCCAAGAACTCTGTCATCAGTACCCCTGGGTCCAGAGCTCTCTCCTCAGTACCCCCGGGTCAAGAACTCTCTCATCAGTACCCCTGGGTCAAGAACTCTGTCATTAATATCCCTCGGTCTAGAACTCTGTCATCAGTACCCCTGGGCCAAGAACTCTGTCATCAGTACCCCTGCGCCAAGAACTCTGTCATCAGTACCCCAGGGCCAAGAGCTCTGTCATCAGTACCCCTGGGTCAAGAACTCTCTGATCAGTACCCCTGGGCCAAGAACTCTCTCATCAGTACCCCTGGGCTAAGAACTCTGTCGTCAGTAACCCTGGGCCAAGAACTCTGTCTTCAGTACCCCTGGGCCAGGAACATCTCTCGTCAGTAGCCCTGGGTCAAGAACTCTTTTATCAATACCCCTGGGTCTAGAACTGTGTCATCAGTACCCCTCGGTCAAGACCTCTGTCATCAGTACCCCTGGGTCAAGACCTCTGTCATCAGTACCCCTGGGCCCAGAACTATGTCATCAGTACTCCTGGGCCAAGAACTCTGTCTTCAGTACCCCTGGGCCACGAACTCTGTCATCAGTACCCCTGGGCCAAGAACTCTGTCATCAGTACCCCTGGGCCAAGGACTCTGTCATTAGTACCCCTGGGCCAAGAACGCTGTCATCAGTACCCCTGGGCCAAGAACTCTGTCATCAGTACCCCTGAGCCAAGAACTCTGTCATCAGTACCCCTGGGTCAAGAACTCTGTCATCGATACCCCCGGGTCAAGAACTCTCTCATCAGTACCCCTGGGTCAAGAACTCTGTCATCAGTACCCCTGGGCCAAGAACTCTGTCTTCAGTACCCCTGGGTTCAGAACTCTCTCATCAGTACCCCTGGGCCAAGAACTCTCCCAACAGTACGCCTGGGCCAAGAACTCACTCATCAGTACCCCTAGGCCAAGAAGTGTGTCATCAGTACCCCTGGGTCAAGAACTCTTGCATCAGTACACCTGGGCCAAGAACTCTGTCTTCAGTACCGCTGGGCCAAGAACTCTGTCATCAGTACCCCCGGGCCAAGAACTCTGTCTTCAGTACCCCTGGGCCAAGAACTCTGTCTTCAGTACCCCTGGGCCAAGAACTCTGTCATCAGTACCCCTGGGCCAAGAACTCTGCCTTCAGTACGCCTGGGCCAAGAACTCTGGCATCAGTACCCCTCGGCCAAGAACTCTGTCATCAGTACCCCTGGGCCAAGAACTCTGTCATCAGTACCCCTGGGCCAAGAACTCTGTCTTCAGTACCCCTGGGCCAAGAACTCTGTCATCAGTACCCCTCGGCCAAGAACTCTGTCATCAGTACCCCTGGGCCAAGAACTCTGTCATCAGTACCCCTGGGCCAAGAACTCTGTCATCAGTACCCCTGGGCCAAGAACTCTTTCATCAGTACCCCTGGGCCAAGAACTCTGTCATCAGTACCCCTGGGCCAAGAACTCTGTCATCAGTACCCCTGGGCCAAGAACTCTGTCTTCAGTACCCCTGGGCCAAGAACTCTGTCATCAGTACCCCTGGGTCGAGAGCTCTCTCCTCAGTACCCCCGGGTCAAGAACTCTCTCATCAGTACCCCTGGGTCAAGAACTCTGTCATTAATATCCCTCGGTCTAGAACTCTGTCATCAGTACCCCTGGGCCAAGAACTCTGTCATCAGTACCCCTGGGCCAAGAACTCTGTCATCAGTACCCCAGGGCCAAGAGCTCTGTCATCAGTACCCCTGGGTCAAGAACTCTCTGATCAGTACCCCTGGGCCAAGAACTCTCTCATCAGTACCCCTGGGCCAAGAACTCTGTCATCAGTAACCCTGGGCCAAGAACTCTGTCTTCAGTACCCCTGGGCCAGGAACATCTCTCGTCAGTAGCCCTGGGTCAATAACTCTTTTATCAATACCCCTGGGTCTAGAACTCTGTCATCAGTACCCCTGGGCCAAGAACTCTGTCATCAGTACCCCTGGGTCAAGAACTCTGTCATCAGTACCCCTGGGCCCAGAACTCTGTCATCAGTACTCCTGGGCCAAGAACTCTGTCTTCAGTACCCCTGGGCCACGAACTCTGTCATCAGTACCCCTGGGCCAAGAACTCTGTCATCAGTACCCCTGGGCCAAGGACTCTGTCATCAGTACCCCTGGGCCAAGAACGCTGTCATCAGTACCCCTGGGCCAAGAACTCTGTCATCAGTACCCGAGGGCCAAGAACTCTGTCATCAGTACCCCTGGGTCAAGAACTCTGTCATCGATACCCCCGGGTCAAGAACTCTCTCATCAGTACCCTGGGTCAAGAACTCTGTCATCAGTACCCCTGGGCCAAGAACTCTGTCTTCAGTACCCCTGGGTTCAGAACTCTCTCATCAGTACCCCTGGGCCAAGAACTCTCCCAACAGTACGCCTGGGCCAAGAACTCACTCATCAGTACCCCTAGGCCAAGAAGTGTGTCATCAGTACCCCTGGGTCAAGAACTCTGGCATCAGTACACCTGGGCCAAGAACTCTGTCTTCAGTACTGCTGGGCCAAGAACTCTGTCATCAGTACCCCCGGGCCAAGAACTCTGTCTTCAGTACCCCTGGGCCAAGAACTCTGTCTTCATTACCCCTGGGCCAAGAACTCTGTCATCAGTACCCCTGGGCCAAGAACTCTGCCTTCAGTACGCCTGGGCCAAGAACTCTGGCATCAGTACCCCTGGGCCCAGAACTCTGTCATCAGTACCCCTGGGCCAAGAACTCTGTCATCAGTACCCCTGGGCAAAGAACTCTGTCTTCAGTACCCCCGGGCCAAGAACTCTGTCATCAGTACCCCTGGGCCAAGAACTCTGTCTTCAGTACCCCTGGGCCAAGAACTCTGTCTCCAGTACCCCTGGGACAAGAACTCTGTCATCAGTACCCCTGGGCCAAGAACTCTGTCATCAGTACCCCTCGGCCAAGAACTCTGTCTTCAGTACCCCTGAGCCAAGAACTCTGTCATCAATACCCCCGGGCCGAGAACTCTGTCTTCAGTACCCTTGAACAAAGAACTCTGTCATCAGTACCCCTGGGCCAAGAACTCTGTCATCAGTACCCCTTGGTCAAGAACTCCGTCATCAGTACCCGTGGGCCAAGAACTCTATCATCAGTACCCCTGGGCCAAGAACTCTGTCATTAGTACCCCTGGGCAAAGAACTCTGTCATCAGTACCCCTGGGCCAAGAACTCTGTCATCAGTACCCCTGGGCCAAGAACTCTGTCATCAGTACCCCTGGGCCAAGAACTCTGTCATCAGTACCCCTGGGCCAAGAACTCTGTCATCAGTACCCCTGGGCCAAGAACTCTGTCATCAGTACCCCTGGGCCAAGAACTCTGTCTTCAGTACCCCTGGGCCAAGAACTCTGTCATCAGTACCCCTGGGTCGAGAGCTCTGTCATCAGTACCCCTGGGCCAAGAACTCTGTCATCAGTACCCCTGGGCCAAGAACTCTGTCATCAGTACCCCTGGGCCAAGAACTCTGTCTTCAGTACCCCCGGGCCAAGAACTCTGTCATCAGTACCCCTGGGCCAAGAACTCTGTCTTCAGTACCCCTGGGCCAAGAACTCTGTCTTCAGTACCCCTGGGCCACGAACTCTGTCATCAGTACCCCTGGGCCAAGAACTCTGTCATCAGTACCCCTCGGCCAAGAACTCTGTCTTCAGTACCCCTGGGCCAAGAACTCTGTCATCAATACCCCTGGGCCGAGAACTCTGTCTTCAGTACCCTTGAACGAAGAACTCTGTCATCAGTACCCCTGGGCCAAGAACTCTGTCATCAGTACCCCTTGGTCAAGAACTCTGTCATCAGTACCCGTGGGCCAAGAACTCTGTCATCAGTACCCCTGGGCCAAGAACTCTGTCATTAGTACCCCCGGGTCAAGAACTCTCTCATCAGTACCCCTTGGTCAAGAACTCTGTCATTAATATCCCTCGGTCTAGAACTCTGTCATCAGTACCCCTGGGCCAAGAACTCTGTCATCAATACCCCTGGGCCAAGAAAACTGTCATCAGTACCCCAGGGCCAAGAGCTCTGTCATCAGTACCCCTGGGCCAAGAACTCTCTCATCAGTACCCCTTGGGCCAAGAACTCCGTCATCAGTAACCCTGGGCCAGGAACTCTGTCTTCAGTACCCCTGGGCCAAGAACTCTGTCTTCAGTACCCCTGGGCCAAGAACTCTGTCATCAGTACCCGTGGGTCAAGAAGTCTCTCATCAGTACCCCTGGGCCAAGAACTCTGTCTTCAGTACCCCTGGGCCAAGAAATCTGTCATCAATACACCTGGGCCAAGAACTCTGTCGTCAGTACCCCTGGGCCAAGAACTCCCTCATCAGTACCCCTGGGCCAAGAACTCTGTCATCAGTACCCCTGGGCCAAGAACTCTGTCATCAGTACCCCTGGGCCAAGAACTCTGACATCAGTACCCCCACGCCAAGAACTCTGTCATCAGTACCCCTCGGCCAAGAACTCTGTCATCAGTACCCCTGGGCTAAGAACTCTGTCATCAGTACCCCTGGGCCAAGAACTCTGTCTTCGGTACCCCTGGGCCAAGAAGTCTGTCATCAGTACCCCTGGGCCAAGAACTCTGTCATCAGTACCCCCGGGCCAAGAACTCTGTCTTCAGTACCCCTGGGCCAAGAACTCTGTCTTCAGTACCCCTGGGCCAAAAACTCTGCCATCAGTACCCCTGGGCCAAGAACTCTGTCTTCAGTACCCCTGGGCCAGGAACTCTGTCATCAGTACCCCTGGGCCAAGAACTCTGTCTTCAGTACCGCTGGGCCAAGGACTCTGTCATCAGTACCGGCTGGGCCAAGAACTCTGTCTTCAGTACCCCCGGGCCAAGAACTCTGTCATCATAACCCCTCGGCTAAGAACTCTGTCTTCAGTACCCCTGGGCCAAGAGCTCTGTCTTCAGTACCCCTGGGCCAAGAACTCTGTCATCAGTACCCCTGGGCCAAGAACTCTGTCTTCAGTACCCCTGGGCCAAGAACTCTGTCATCAGTACCCCTGGGCCAAGAACTCTGTCTTCAGTACCCCTGGGCCAAGAACTCTGTCTTCAGTACCTCTGGGCCAAGAAGTCTGTCATCAGTACCCGTGGGTCACGAAGTCTCTCATCAGTACCCCTGGGCCAAGAACTCCGTCTTCAGTACCCCTGGGCCAAGAACTCTGTCATCAATACCCCTGGGCCGAGAACTCTGTCTTCAGTACCCTTGAACCAAGAACTGTGTCATCAGTACCCCTGGGCCAAGAACTCTGTCATCAGTACCCCAGGGTCAAGAACTCTGTCATCAGTACCCGTGGGCCAAGAACTCTGTCATCAGTACCCCTGGGCCAAGAACTCTGTCATCAGTACCCCTGGGCCAAGAACTCTGTCTTCAGTACCCCTGGGCCAAGAACTCTGTCATCAGTACCCCTGGGCCAAGAACTCTGTCATCAGTACCCCTGGGCCAAGAACTCTGTCCTCAGTACTTCTGGGTCAAGAACTCTCTCCTCAGTACCCCCAGGTCAAGAACTCTCTCATCAGTACCCCTGGGCCAAGAACTCTGTCATTAATATCCCTCGGTCTAGAACTCTGTCATCAGTACCCCTGGGCCAAGAACTCTGTCATCAGTACCCCTAGGCCAAGAACTCTGTCATCAGTACCCCCAGGCCAAGAAGTCTGTCATCAGTACCCCTGGGCCGAGAACTCTGTGATCAGTCCCCCTGGGCCAAGAACTCTGTCATCAGTACCCCTGGGCTGAGAACTCTGTCATCAGTACCCCTGGGCCAAGAACTCTGTCTTCAGTACCCCTCGGCCAAGGACTCTCTCATCAGTACCCCTGGGCCAAGAACTCTGTCATCAGTACCCGTGGGTCACGAAGTCTCTCATCAGTACCCCTGGGCCAAGAACTCTGTCTTCAGTACCCCTCGGCCAAGGACTCTCTCATCAGTACCCCTGGGCCAAGAACTCTGTCATCAGTACCCCTGGGCCAAGAACTCTGTCCTCAACACCCCTGGGCCAAAAACTCTGTCATCAGTACCCCTGGGCCAAGAACTCTGACATCAGTACCCCTGGGCCAAGGACTCTGTCATCAGTACCCCTGGGTCTAGAACTCTCTGATCAGATCCCCTGGGCCAAAAACTCTGTCATCAGTACCCCTGGGCCAAGAGCTCTGACATCAGTACCCCTGGGGCAAGAACTCTGTCATCAGTACCCCTGGGCCAAGAACTCTGTCATCAGTACCCCTGGGCCAAGAACTCTGTCTTCAGTACCCCTGGGCCAAGAACTCTGTCATCAGTACCCCTGGGCCAAGAACTCTGTCATCAGTACCCGTGGGTCAAGAAGTCTCTCATCAGTACCCCTGGGCCAAGAACTCTGTCTTCAGTACCCCTGGGCCAAGAACTCTGTCATCAGTACCCCTCGGCCAAGAACTCTGTCATCAGTACCCCTGGGCCCCAAACTCTGTCATCAGTACCCCTGGGCCAAGAACTCTGTCTTCAGTACCCCTGGGCCAAGAACTCTGTCATCAGTACCCCTGGGCCAAGAACTCTGTCATCAGTACCCCCGGGCCAAGAACTCTGTCTTCAGTACCCCTCCGCCAAGAACTCTGTCATCAGTACCCCTGGGCCAAGAACTCTGTCATCAGTACCCGTGGGTCAAGAAGTCTCTCATCAGTACCCCTGGGTCTAGAACTCTCTGATCAGTACCCCTGGGCCAAGAACTCTCTCATCAGTACCCCTGGGCCAAGAACTCTGTCATCAGTAACCCTGGGCCAGGAACTCCGTCATCAGTACCCCTGGGCCAAGAACTCTGTCATCAGTACCCCCGGGTCTAGAACTCTCTCATCAGTACCCCTGGGCCAAGAACTCTGTCATCAGTACCCCTGGGCCAAGAACTGTGTCATCAGTACCCCTGGGCCAAGAACTCTGTCATCAGTACCCCTGGGTCCAGAACTCTCTCATCAGTACCCCTGGGCCAAGAACTCTGTCATCAGTACCCCTGGGCCAAGAACTCTGTCATCAGTACCCCTGGGCCAAGAACTCTGCCATCAGTACCCCTGGGCCAAGAACTCTGTCTTCAGTACCCCTGGGCCAGGAACTCTGTCTTCAGTACCCCTTGGGCCAAGAACCCTGTCATCAGTACCCCTGGGCCAAGAACTCTGTCTTCAGTACCCCTGGGGCAGGAACTGTGTCTTGGGTACCCCTGGGCCAAGTACTCTGTCATCATTACCCCTTGGCCAAGAACGCTGTCTTCAGTACCCCTGGGCCAAGAACTCTGTCATCAGTACCCCTGGGCCAAGAACTCTGTCATCAGTACCCCTGGGCCAAGAACTCTGTCTTCAGTACCCCTCGGCCAAGAAGTCTGTCTTCAGTACCCCTGGGCCAAGAACTCTGTCTTCAGTACCCCTGAGCCAAAAACTCTGTCATCAGTACCCCTGGGCCAAGAACTCTGTGATCAGTCCCCCTGGGCCAAGAACTCCCTCATCAGTACCCCTGGGCCAAGAACTCTGTCATCAGTACCCCCGGGCCAAGAAGTCTGTCTTCAGTACCCCTGGGCCAAGAACTCTGTCTTCAATACCCCTGGGCCAAGAACTCTGTCATCAGTACCCCTGGGCCAAGAACTCTGTCTTCAGTACCCCTGGGCCGGGAACTGTGTCTTCAGTACCCCTGGGCCCAGAACTCTGTCATGAGTACCCCTGGGCCAAGAACTCTGTCATCAGTACCCCTGGGCCAAGTACTCTGTCATCAGTACCCTTGGGCCAAGAACTTTGTCATCAGTACCCCTGGGCGAAGAACTCTGTCATCAGTACCCCTGGGCCAAGAACTCTGTCACCAGTACCCCTGGGCCAAGTACTCTGTCATCAGTACCCCTGGGCCAAGAACTCTGTCTTCAGTACCCCTGGGCCAAGAACTCTGTCATCAGTACCCCTGGGCCAAGAACTCTGTCATCAGTACCCCTGGGCCAAGAACTCTGTCTTCAGTACCCCTCGGCCAAGAAGTATGTCTTCAGTACCTCTGGGCCACGAACTCTGTCTTCAGTACCCCTGGGCCAAGAACTCTGTCATCAGTACCCCTGGGCCAAGAAGTCTCTCATCAGTACCCCTGGGCCAAGAACTCTGTCATCAGTACCCCTGGGCCAAGAACTCTGTCTTCAGTACCCCTGGGCCAAGAACTCTGTCTTCAATACCTCAGGGCCAAGAACTCTCTCATCAGTACCCCTGGGCCAAGAACTCTGTCATTAGTACCCCTGGGCCACGAACTCTGCAGTCTTCAGTACCCCTGGGCCAAGAACTCTGTCTTCAGTACCCCTGGGCCAAGAGCTCTGTCATCAGTACCCCTGGGCCAAGAACTCTGTCTTCAGTACCCCTGGGCCAAGAACTCTGTCCTCAGTACCCCTGGGCCAAGAACTCTGTCATCAGTACCCCTGGGCCAAGAACTCTGTCTTCAGTACCCCTGGGCCAGGAACTGTGTCTTCAGTACCCCTGGGCCAAGTACTCTGTCATCATTACCCCTTGGCCAAGAACGCTGTCTTCAGTACCCCTGGGCCAAGAACTCTGTCATCAGTACCCCTGGGCCAAGAACTCTGTCATCAGTACCCCTGGGCCAAGTACTCTGTCATCAGTACCCCTGGGCCAAGAACTCTGTCTTCAGTACCCCTGGGCCAAGAACTCTGTCATCAGTACCCCTTGGCCAAGAACTCTGTCATCAGTACCCCTGGGCCAAGAACTCTGTCTTCAGTACCCCTGGGCCAAGCACTCTGTCATCAGTACCCCTGGGCCAAGAACTCTGTCATCAGTACCCCTGGGCCAAGTACTCTGTCATCAGTACCCTTGGGCCAAGAACTCTGTCATCAGTACCCCTGGGCCAAGAACTCTGTCATCAGTACCCCTGGGCCAAGAACTCTGTCATCAGGACCCCTGGGCCAAGTACTCTGTCATCAGTACCCCTGGGCCAAGAACTCTGTCTTCAGTACCCCTGGGCCAAGAACTCTGTCATCAGTACCCCTCGGCCAAGAACTCTGTCATCAGTACCCCTGGGCCAAGAACTCTGTCTTCAGTACCCCTCGGCCAAGAAGTCTGTCTTCAGTACCCCTGGGCCACGAACTCTGTCTTCAGTACCCCTGGGCCAAGAACTCTGTCATCAGTACCCCTGGGCCCAGAACTCTGTCATCAGTACCCCTGGGCCAAGAACTCTGTCATCAGTACCCCAGGGCCAAGAACTCTGTCTTCAGTACCCCTGGGCCAAGAACTCTGTCTCCAATACCTCAGGGCCAAGAACTCTCTCATCAGTACCCCTGGGCCAAGAACTCTGTCATTAGTACCCCTGGGCCACGAACTCTGTCTTCAGTACCCCTGGGCCAAGAACTCTGTCTTCAGTACCCCTGGGCCAAGTACTCTGTCATCAGTACCCTTGGGCCAAGAACTCTGTCATCAGTACCCCTGGGCCAAGAACTCTGTCTTCAGTACCCCTGGGCGAAGAACTCTGTCCTCAGTACCCCTGGGCCAAGAACTCTGTCATCAGTACCCCTGGGCCAAGAACTCTGTCTTCAGTACCCCTGGGCCAGGAACTGTGTCTTCAGTACCCCTGGGCCAAGTACTCTGTCATCATTACCCCTTGGCCAAGAACGCTGTCTTCAGTACCCCTGGGCCATAAACTCTGTCATCAGTACCCCTGGGCCAAGAACTCTGTCATCAGTACCCCTGGGCCAAGAACTCTGTCTTCAGTACCCCTGGGCCAAGAACTCTGTCATCAGTACCCCTGGGCCAAGAACTCTGTGATCAGTACCCCTGGGCCAAGAACTCTGTCATCAGTACCCCTGGGCCAAGAACTCTGTCATCAGTACCCCCGGGCCAAGAAGTCTGTCTTCAGTACCCCTGGGCCAAGATCTCTGTCTTCAATACCCCTGGGCCAAGAACTCTGTCTTCAGTACCCCTGGGCCAAGAACTCTGTCTTCAGTACCCCTGGGCCGGGAACTGTGTCTTCAGTACCCCTGGGCCAAGAACTCTGTCATGAGTACCCCTGGGCCAAGAATTCTTTCATCTGTACCCCTGGGCCAAGAACTCTGTCTTCAGTACCCCCGGGCCAAGTACTCTGTCGTCAGTACCCCTGGGCCAAGAACTCTGTCTTCAGTACCCCTGGGCCAAGAACTCTGTCTTCAGTACCCCTGGGCCAGGAACTGTGTCTTCAGTACCCCTGGGCCAAGTACTCTGTCATCATTACCCCTTGGCCAAGAACGCTGTCTCCAGTACCCCTGGGCCATAAACTCTGTCATCAGTACCCCTGGGCCAAGAACTCTGTCATCAGTACCCCTGGGCCAAGAACTCTGTCTTCAGTACCCCTGGGCCAAGAACTCTGTCATCAGTACCCCTGGGCCAAGAACTCTGTGATCAGTACCCCTGGGCCAAGAACTCTGTCATCAGTACCCCTGGGCCAAGAACTCTGTCATCAGTACCCCCGGGCCAAGAAGTCTGTCTTCCGTACCCCTGGGCCAAGAACTCTGTCTTCAATACCCCTGCGCCAAGAACTCTGTCTTCAGTACCCCTGGGCCAAGAACTCTGTCTTCAGTACCCCTGGGCCGGGAACTGTGTCTTCAGTACCCCTGGGCCAAGAACTCTGTCATGAGTACCCCTGGGCCAAGAATTCTTTCATCTGTACCCCTGGGCCAAGAACTCTGTCTTCAGTACCCCTGGGCCAAGTACTCTGTCGTCAGTACCCCTGGGCCAAGAACTCTGTCTTCAGTACCCCTGGGCCAAGAACTCTGTCATCAGTACCCCTGGGCCAAGAACTCTGTGATCAGTACCCCTGGGCCAAGAACTCTGTCATCAGTACCCCTGGGGCACGAACTCTGTCATCAGCACCCCCGGGCCAAGAAGTCTGTCTTCAGTACCCCTGGGCCAAGAACTCTGTCTCCAATACCCCTGGGCCAAGAACTCTGTCATCAGTACCCCTGGGCCAAGAACTCTGTCTTCAGTACCCCTGGGCCAAGAACTCTGTCATGAGTACCCCTGGGCCAAGTACTCTGTCATCAGTACCCCTGGGCCAAGAACTCTGTGATCAGTACCCCTGGGCCAAGAACTCTGTCATCAGTACCCCTGGGCCAAGAACTCTGTCATCAGTACCACCGGGCCAAGAAGTCTGTCTTCAGTACCCCTGGGCCAAGAACTCTGTCTTCAATACCCCTGGGCCAAGAACTCTGTCTTCAGTACCCCTGGGCCAAGAACTCTGTCTTCAGTACCCCTGGACCG
Organism: Eutreptiella sp. 'Long Island Sound 2002'; assembly: GCA_964036045.1. NCBI lineage: Eukaryota > Euglenozoa > Euglenophyceae > Eutreptiales > Eutreptiaceae > Eutreptiella > Eutreptiella sp. 'Long Island Sound 2002'. The sequence goes on along the minus strand of OZ038400.1, from coordinate 27,478,420 downwards.
GGAACTGTGTCTTCAGTACCCCTGGGCCAAGAACTCTGTCATGAGTACCCCTGGGCCAAGAATTCTTTCATCTGTACCCCTGGGCCAAGAACTCTGTCTTCAGTACCCCTGGGCCAAATACTCTGTCGTCAGTACCCCTGGGCCAAGAACTCTGTCTTCAGTACCCCTGGGCCAAGAACTCTGTCATCAGTACCCCTGGGCCAAGAACTCTGTGATCAGTACCCCTGGGCCAAGAACTCTGTCATCAGTACCCCTGGGCCACGAACTCTGTCATCAGTACCCCCGGGCCAAGATGTCTGTCTTCAGTACCCCTGGGCCAAGAACTCTGTCTCCAATACCCCTGGGCCAAGAACTCTGTCATCAGTACCCCTGGGCCAGGAACTCTGTCTTCAGTACCCCTGGGCCGGGAACTGTGTCTTCAGTACCCCTGGGCCAAGAACTCTCTCATGAGTACCTCTGGGCCAAGAATTCTATCATCTGTACCCCTGGGCCAAGAACTCTGTCATCAGTACCCCCCGGGCCACGAACTCTGTCTTCAGTACCCCTGGGCCAAGAACTCTGTCATCAGTACCCTTGGGCCAAGAACTCTGTCATCAGTACCCCTGGGCCAAGAACTCTGTCATGAGTACCCCTGGGCCAAGAACTCTTTCTTCTGTACCCCTGGGCCAAGAACTCTGTCATCAGTACCCCTGGGCCACGAACTCTGTCTTCAGTACCCCTGGGCCAAGAACTCTGTCTTCAGTACCCCTGGGCCAAGTACTCTGTCATCAGTACCCTTAAGCCAAGAGCTCTGTCATCAGTACCCCTGGGCCAAGAACTCTGTCTTCAGTACCCCTGGGCCAAGAACTTTGTCATCAGTACCCCTGGGCCAAGAACTCTGTCATCAGTACCCCTGGGCCAAGAACTCTGTCTTCAGTACCCGTGGGCCAGGTACTGTGTCTTCAGTACCTCTGGGCCAAGTACTCTGTCATCATTACCCCTGGGCCACGAACTCGGTCTGCAGTACCCCCGGGCCAAGAACTCTGTCATCAGTACCCCAGGGCCAAGAACTCTGTCATCAGTACCCCTGGGCCACGAACTCTGTCTTCAGTACCCCTGGGCGAAAAACTCTGTCTTCAGTCCCCCTGGGCGAAGAACTCTGTCATCAGTACCCCTGGGCCAAGAACTCTGTCTTCAGTACCCCTGCGCCAGGAACTGTGTCTTCAGTACCCTTGGGCCAAGAACTCTGTCATCAGTACCCCTGGGCCAAGAACTCTGTCTTCAGTACCCCTGGGCCAAGAACTCTGTCCTCAGTACCCCTGGGCCAAGAAATCTGTCATCAGTACCCCTGGGCCAAGAACTCTGTCTTCAGTACCCCTGGGCCAGGAACTGTGTCTTCAGTACCCCCGGGCCAAGTACTCTGTCATCATTACCCCTTGGCCAAGAACGCTGTCTTCAGTACCCCTGGGCCAAGAACTCTGTCATCAGTACCCCTGGGCCAAAAACTCTGTCATCAGTACCCCTGGGCCAAGTACTCTGTCGTCAGTACCCCTCGGCCAAAAACTCTGTCTTCAGTCCCCCTGGGCGAAGAACTCTGTCATCAGTACCCCTGGGCCAAGAACTCTGTCTTCAGTACCCCTGGGCCGGGAACTGTGTCTTCAGTACCCCTGGGCCAAGAACTCTGTCATGAGTACACCTGGGCCAAGAATTCTTTCTTCTGTACCCCGCGGCCAAGAACTCTGTCATCAGTACCCCTGGGCCACGAACTCTGTCTTCAGTACCCCTGGGCCAAGAACTCTGTCTTCAGTACCCCTGGCCCAAGTAGTCTGTCATCAGTACCCTTGGGCCAAGAACTCTGTCATCAGTACCCCTGGGGCAAGAACTCTGTCATCAGTACCCCTGGGCCAAGAACTCTGTCATCAGTACCACTGGGCCAAGAACTCTGTCATCAGTACCCCTGGGCCAAGAACTCTGTCTTCAGTACCCCTGGGCCAAGAACTCTGTCATCAGTACCCCTGGGCCAAGTACTCTGTCATCAGTAGCCCTGGGCCAAGAACTCTGTCTTCAGTACCCCTGGGCCAAGAACTCTGTCATGAGTACCCCTGGGCCAGGAACTCTTTCTTCTGTACCCCTGGGCCAAGAACTCTGTCATCAGTACCCCTGGGCGGCCAACTCTGTCTTCAGTACCCCTGGGCCAAGAACTCTGTCTTCAGTACCCCTGGGCCAAGAACTCTGTCATCAGTACCCCTGGGCCAAGAACTCTGTCATCAGTACCCCCGGGCCAAGAAGTCTGTCTTCAGTACCCCTGGGCCAAGAACTCTGTCTTCAATACCCCTGCGCCAAGAACTCTGTCTTCAGTACCCCTGGGCCAAGAACTCTGTCTTCAGTACCCCTGGGCCGGGAACTGTGTCTTCAGTACCCCTGGGCCAAGAACTCTTTCATGAGTACCCCTGGGCCAAGAATTCTTTCATCTGTACCCCTGGGCCAAGAACTCTGTCTTCAGTACCCCTGGGCCAAGTACTCTGTCGTCAGTACCCCTGGGCCAAGAACTCTGTCTTCAGTACCCCTGGGCCAAGAACTCTGTCATCAGTACCCCTGGGCCAAGAACTCTGTGATCAGTACCCCTGGGCCAAGAACTCTGTCATCAGTACCCCTGGGGCACGAACTCTGTCATCAGCACCCCCGGGCCAAGAAGTCTGTCTTCAGTACCCCTGGGCCAAGAACTCTGTCTCCAATACCCCTGGGCCAAGAACTCTGTCATCAGTACCCCTGGGCCAAGAACTCTGTCTTCAGTACCCCTGGGCCAAGAACTCTGTCATGAGTACCCCTGGGCCAAGTACTCTGTCATCAGTACCCCTGGGCCAAGAACTCTGTGATCAGTACCCCTGGGCCAAGAACTCTGTCATCAGTACCCCTGGGCCAAGAACTCTGTCATCAGTACCACCGGGCCAAGAAGTCTGTCTTCAGTACCCCTGGGCCAAGAACTCTGTCTTCAATACCCCTGGGCCAAGAACTCTGTCTTCAGTACCCCTGGGCCAAGAACTCTGTCTTCAGTACCCCTGGACCGGGAACTGTGTCTTCAGTACCCCTGGGCCAAGAACTCTGTCATGAGTACCCCTGGGCCAAGAATTCTTTCATCTGTACCCCTGGGCCAAGAACTCTGTCTTCAGTACCCCTGGGCCAAATACTCTGTCGTCAGTACCCCTGGGCCAAGAACTCTGTCTTCAGTACCCCTGGGCCAAGAACTCTGTCATCAGTACCCCTGGGCCAAGAACTCTGTGATCAGTACCCCTGGGCCAAGAACTCTGTCATCAGTACCCCTGGGCCACGAACTCTGTCATCAGTACCCCCGGGCCAAGATGTCTGTCTTCAGTACCCCTGGGCCAAGAACTCTGTCTCCAATACCCCTGGGCCAAGAACTCTGTCATCAGTACCCCTGGGCCAAGAACTCTGTCTTCAGTACCCCTGGGCCGGGAACTGTGTCTTCAGTACCCCTGGGCCAAGAACTCTCTCATGAGTACCTCTGGGCCAAGAATTCTTTCATCTGTACCCCTGGGCCAAGAACTCTGTCATCAGTACCCCCCGGGCCACGAACTCTGTCTTCAGTACCCCTGGGCCAAGAACTCTGTCATCAGTACCCTTGGGCCAAGAACTCTGTCATCAGTACCCCTGGGCCAAGAACTCTGTCATGAGTACCCCTGGGCCAAGAACTCTTTCTTCTGTACCCCTGGGCCAAGAACTCTGTCATCAGTACCCCTGGGCCACGAACTCTGTCTTCAGTACCCCTGGGCCAAGAACTCTGTCTTCAGTACCCCTGGGCCAAGTACTCTGTCATCAGTACCCTTAAGCCAAGAGCTCTGTCATCAGTACCCCTGGGCCAAGAACTCTGTCTTCAGTACCCCTGGGCCAAGAACTTTGTCATCAGTACCCCTGGGCCAAGAACTCTGTCATCAGTACCCCTGGGCCAAGAACTCTGTCTTCAGTACCCGTGGGCCAGGTACTGTGTCTTCAGTACCTCTGGGCCAAGTACTCTGTCATCATTACCCCTGGGCCACGAACTCGGTCTGCAGTACCCCCGGGCCAAGAACTCTGTCATCAGTACCCCAGGGCCAAGAACTCTGTCATCAGTACCCCTGGGCCACGAACTCTGTCTTCAGTACCCCTGGGCGAAAAACTCTGTCTTCAGTCCCCCTGGGCGAAGAACTCTGTCATCAGTACCCCTGGGCCAAGAACTCTGTCTTCAGTACCCCTGCGCCAGGAACTGTGTCTTCAGTACCCTTGGGCCAAGAACTCTGTCATCAGTACCCCTGGGCCAAGAACTCTGTCTTCAGTACCCCTGGGCCAAGAACTCTGTCCTCAGTACCCCTGGGCCAAGAAATCTGTCATCAGTACCCCTGGGCCAAGAACTCTGTCTTCAGTACCCCTGGGCCAGGAACTGTGTCTTCAGTACCCCCGGGCCAAGTACTCTGTCATCATTACCCCTTGGCCAAGAACGCTGTCTTCAGTACCCCTGGGCCAAGAACTCTGTCATCAGTACCCCTGGGCCAAAAACTCTGTCATCAGTACCCCTGGGCCAAGTACTCTGTCGTCAGTACCCCTCGGCCAAAAACTCTGTCCTCAGTCCCCCTGGGCGAAGAACTCTGTCATCAGTACCCCTGGGCCAAGAACTCTGTCTTCAGTACCCCTGGGCCGGGAACTGTGTCTTCAGTACCCCTGGGCCAAGAACTCTGTCATGAGTACACCTGGGCCAAGAATTCTTTCTTCTGTACCCCGCGGCCAAGAACTCTGTCATCAGTACCCCTGGGCCACGAACTCTGTCTTCAGTACCCCTGGGCCAAGAACTCTGTCTTCAGTACCCCTGGCCCAAGTAGTCTGTCATCAGTACCCTTGGGCCAAGAACTCTGTCATCAGTACCCCTGGGGCAAGAACTCTGTCATCAGTACCCCTGGGCAAAGAACTCTGTCATCAGTACCACTGGGCCAAGAACTCTGTCATCAGTACCCCTGGGCCAAGAACTCTGTCTTCAGTACCCCTGGGCCAAGAACTCTGTCATCAGTACCCCTGGGCCAAGTACTCTGTCATCAGTAGCCCTGGGCCAAGAACTCTGTCTTCAGTACCCCTGGGCCAAGAACTCTGTCATGAGTACCCCTGGGCCAGGAACTCTTTCTTCTGTACCCCTGGGCCAAGAACTCTGTCATCAGTACCCCTGGGCGGCCAACTCTGTCTTCAGTACCCCTGGGCCAAGAACTCTGTCTTCAGTACCCCTGGGCCAAGTACTCTGTCATCAGTACCCTTGGGCCAAGAACTGTGTCATCAGTACCCCTGGGCCAAGAACTCTGTCTTCAGTACCCCTGGGCCAAGAACTCTGTCATCAGTACCCCTGGGCCTAGAACTCTGTCATCAGTACCCCTGGGCCAAGAACTCTGTCTTCAGTACTCCTGGGCCAGGAACTGTGTCTTCAGTACCCCTGGGCCAAGTACTCTGTCATCGTTACCCCTGGGCCATGAACTCGGTCTGCAGTACCCCCGGCCCAAGAACTCTGTCATCAGTACCCCAGGGCCAGGAACTCTGTCATCAGTACCCCTGGGCCACGAACTCTGTCTTCAGTACCCCTGGGCCACGAACTCTGTCTTCAGTCCCCCTGGGCGAAGAACTCTGTCATCAGTACCCCTGGGCCAAGAACTCTGTCTTCAGTACCCCTGCGCCAGGAACTGTGTCTTCAGTACCCCTGGGCCAAGTACTCTGTCATCAGTACCCCTGGGCCAAGAACTCTGTCTTCAGTACCCCTGGGCCAGAAACTCTGTCATCAGTATCCCTGGGCCAAGAACTGTGTCATCAGTACCCCTGGGCCAAGAACTCTGTCTTCAGTACCCCTGGGCCAAGAACTCTGTCATCAGTACCCCTCGGCCAAGAACTCTGTCATCAGTACCCGTGGGTCAAGAAGTCTCTCATCAGTACCCCTGGGCCAAGAACTCTGTCTTCAGTACCTCTGGGCCAAGAACTCTGTTATCAGTACCCCTGGGCCAGTAACTCTGTCATCAGTACCCCTGGGCCCCAAACTCTGTCATCAGTACCCCTGGGTCTAGAACTCTCTGATCAGTACCCCTGGGCCAAGAACTCTCTCATCAGTACCCCTGGGCCAAGAACTCTGTCATCAGTAACCCTGGGCCAAGAAGTCCGTCATCAGTACCCCTGGGACAAGAACTCTGTCATCAGTACCCCTGGGTCTAGAACTCTCTGATCAGTACCCCTGGGCCAAGAACTCTGTCATCAGTACCCCTGGGCCAAGAACTCTGTCATCAGTACCCCTGGGCCCCAAACTCTGTCATCAGTACCCCTGGGCCAAGAACTCTGTCATCAGTACCCCTTGGTCGAGAACTCTCTCATCAGTACCCCTGGGCCAAGAACTCTGTCATCAGTACCCCTGGGCCAAGAACTCTGTCATCAGTACCCCTGGGCCAAGAACTCTGTCATCAGTACCCCTGGGCCAAGAACTCTGTCATCAGTACCCCTTGGTCGAGAACTCTCTCATCAGTACTCCTGGGCCAAGAACTCTGTCATCAGTACCCCTGGGCCAAGAACTCTGTCATCAGTACCCCTGGTCCACGAACTCTCTCATCAGTACCCCTGGGCCAAGAACTCTGTCATCAGTACCCCTGGGCCAAGAACTCTGTCATCAGTACCCCTGGGCCAAGAACTCTGTCATCAGTACCCCTGGGCCAAGAACTCTGTCATCAGTACCCCTGGGCCAAGAACTCTGTCATCAGTACCCCTGAGTCTGGAACTCTCTCATTAGTACCCCTGGGACAAGAACTCTGTCATCAGTACCCCTGGGCCAGGAACTCTGTCATCAGTACCCCTGAGCCAAGATCTCTGTCATCAGTACCCCTGGGCCAAGAATTCTGTCATTAGTACCCCTGGGCCAAGAACTCTGTCATCAGTACCCTTGGGCCAAGAACTCTGTCATCAGTACCCCCGGGTCAAGAACTCTCTCATCAGTACCCCTGGGTCAAGAACTCTGTCATTAATATCCCTGGGTCTAGAACTCTGTCATCAATACCCCTGGGCCAAGAACTCTGTCATCAGTACCCCTGGGCCAAGAACTCTATCATCAGTACCCCTGGGCGAAGAACTCTCCCACCAGTACGCCTGGGCCAAGAACTCTGTCTTCAGTACCCCTGGGCCAAGAGCTCTGTCATCAGTACCCCCGGGCCAAGAACTCTGTCTTCAGTACCCCTGGGCCAAGAACTCTGTCTTCAGTACCCCTTGGCCAAGAACTCTGTCTTCAGTGGCCCTGGGCCAAGAACTCTGTCTTCAGAACCCCTGGGCCAAGAACTCTGTCATCAGTACCCCTGGGCCAAGAACTCTGTCATCAGTACCCCTGGGCCAAGAACTCTGTCTTCAGTACCCCTGGGCCAAGAACTCTGTCATCAGTACCCCTGGGCCAAGAACTCTGTCATCAGTACCCCTGGGCCAAGAACTCTGTCATCAGTACCCCTGGGCCAGGAACTCTGTCATCAGTACCCCTTGGTCGAGAACTCTCTCATCAGTACCCCTGGGCCAAGAACTCTGTCATCAGTACCCCTCGGCCAAGAACTCTGTCATCAGTACCCCTGGGCCAAGAACTCTGTCATCAGTACCCCTGGTCCACGAACTCTCTCATCAGTACCCCTGGGCCAAGAACTCTGTCATCAGTACCCCTGGGCCAAGAACTCTGTCATCCGTACCCCTGGGCCAAGAACTCTGTCATCAGTACCCCTGGGCCAAGAACTCTGTCATCAGTACCCCTGGGCCAAGAACTCTGTCATCAGTACCCCTGAGTCTGGAACTCTCTCATTAGTACCCCTGGGACAAGAACTCTGTCATCAGTACCCCTGGGCCAGGAACTCTGTCATCAGTACCCCTGGGCCAAGAACTCTGTCATCAGTACCCCTGGGCCAAGAACTCTGTCATTAGTACCCCTGGGCCAAGAACTCTGTCATCAGTACCCCTGGGCCAAGAACTCTGTCATCAGTACCCCCGGGTCAAGAACTGTCTCATCAGTACCCCTGGGTCAAGAACTCTGTCATTAATATCCCTGGGTCTAGAACTCTGTCTTCAATACCCCTGGGCCAAGAACTCTGTCATCAGTACCCCTGGGCCAAGAACTCTATCATCAGTACCCCTGGGCGAAGAACTCTCCCACCAGTACGCCTGGGCCAAGAACTCACTCATCAGTATTCCTAGGCCAAGAACTGTGTCATCAGTACGCCTGGGTCAAGAACCCTGGCATCAGTACCCCTGGGCCAAGAACTCTGTCTTCAGTACCCCTGGGCCAAGAGCTCTGTCATCAGTACCCCCGGGCCAAGAACTCTGTCTTCAGTACCCCTGGGCCAAGAACTCTGTCTTCAGTACCCCTGGGCCAAGAACTCTGTCTTCAGTGGCCCTGGGCCAAGAACTCTGTCTTCAGAACCCCTGGGCCAAGAACTCTGTCATCAGTACCCCTGGGCCAAGAACTCTGTCATCAGTACCCCTGGGCCAAGAACTCTGTCTTCAGTACCCCTGGGCCAAGAACTCTGTCATCAGTACCCCTGGGCCAAGAACTCTGTCTTCAGTACCTCTGGGCCAAGAACTCTGTCATCAGTACCCCTGGGCCAAGAACTCTGTCTTCAGTACCCCTGGGCCAAGAACTCTGTCGTCAGTACCCCTGGGCCAAGAACTCTGTCATCAGTACCCGTGGGTCAAGAAGTCTCTCATCAGTACCCCTGGGCCAAGAACTCTGTCATCAGTATCCCTGAGCCAAGAACTCTGTCTTCAGTACCCCTGGGCCAAGACCTCTGTCATCAATACCCCTGGGCCAAGAACTCTGTCTTCAGTACCCCTGGGCCAAGAACTCTTTCATCCGTACCCCTGGGCCAAGAACTCTGTCATCAGTACCCCTGGGTCTAGAACTATCTGAATAGAACCCCTGGGCCAAGAACTCTGTCATCAGTACCCCTGGACCAAGAACTCTGTCATCAGTACCCCTGGGCCGAGAACTCTGTCTTCAGTACCCCTGAGCCAACAACTCTGTCATCAGTACCCCTGGGCCAAGAACTCTGTCATCAGTACTCGTGGGTCAAGAAGTCTCTCATCAGTACCCCTGGGCCAAGGACTCTGTCATCAGTACCCCTGGGCCAAGAACTCTGTCATCAGTAACCCTGGGCCAAGAACTCCTTCATCAGTACCCCTGGGCCAAGAACTCTGTCATCAGTACCCCTGGGTCTAGAACCCTCTCATCAGTACCCCTGGGCCAAGAACTCTGTCATCAGTACCCCTGGGACAAGAACTCTGTCATCAGTACCCCTGGGCCAAGAACTCTGTCATCAGTACCCCTGGGCCAGGAAGTCTGTCATCAGTACCCCTGGGTCGAGAACTCTCTCATCAGAACCCTCGGCCAAGAACTCTGTCATCAGTACCCCTGGGCCAAGAACTCTGTCATCAGTACCCCTGGGCCAAGAACTCTGTCATCAGTACCCCTGGGCCAAGAACTCTGTCATCAGTACCCCTGGGCCACGAACTCTCTCATCAGTACCCCTGGGCCAAGAACTCTGTCTTCAGTACCCCTGGGCCAAGAACTCTGTCATCAGTACCCCTGGGCCAAGAACTCTGTCATCAGTACCCCTGGTCCACGAACTCTCTCATCAGTACCCCTGGGCCAAGAACTCTGTCATCAGTACCCCTGGGCCAAGAACTCTGTCATCCGTACCCCTGGGCCAAGAACTCTGTCATCAGTACCCCTGGGCCAAGAACTCTGTCATCAGTACCCCTGGGCCAAGAACTCTGTCATCAGTACCCCTGAGTCTGGAACTCTCTCATTAGTACCCCTGGGACAAGAACTCTGTCATCAGTACCCCTGGGCCAGGAACTCTGTCATCAGTACCCCTGGGCCAAGAACTCTGTCATCAGTACCCCTGGGCCAAGAACTCCGTCATTAGTACCCCTGGGCCAAGAACTCTGTCATCAGTGACCCTGGGCCAAGAACTCTGTCATCAGTACCCCCGGGTCAAGAACTGTCTCATCAGTACCCCTGGGTCAAGAACTCTGTCATTAATATCCCCGGGTCTAGAACTCTGTCTTCAATACCCCTGGGCCAAGAACTCTGTCATCAGTACCCCTGGGCCAAGAACTCTATCATCAGTACCCCTGGGCGAAGAACTCTCCCACCAGTACGCCTGGGCCAAGAACTCACTCATCAGTATTCCTAGGCCAAGAACTGTGTCATCAGTACGCCTGGGTCAAGAACCCTGGCATCAGTACGCCTGGGCCAAGAACTCTGTCTTCAGTACCCCTGGGCCAAGAGCTCTGTCATCAGTACCCCCGGGCCAAGAACTCTGTCTTCAGTACCCCTGGGCCAAGAACTCTGTCTTCAGTACCCCTGGGCCAAGAACTCTGTCTTCAGTGGCCCTGGGCCAAGAATTCTGTCTTCAGAACCCCTGGGCCAAGAACTCTGTCATCAGTACCCCTGGGCCAAGAACTCTGTCATCAGTACCCCTGGGCCAAGAACTCTGTCTTCAGTACCCCTGGGCCAAGAACTCTGTCATCAGTACCCCTGGGCCAAGAACTCTGTCTTCAGTACCTCTGGGCCAAGAAATCTGTCATCAGTACCCCTGGGCCAAGAACTCTGTCTTCAGTACCCCTGGGCCAAGAACTCTGTCGTCAGTACCCCTGGGCCACGAACTCTGTCATCAGTACCCGTGGGTCAAGAAGTCTCTCATCAGTACCCCTGGGCCAAGAACTCTGTCATCAGTATCCCTGGGCCAAGAACTCTGTCTTCAGTACCCCTGGGCCAAGACCTCTGTCATCAATACCCCTGGGCCAAGAACTCTGTCTTCAGTACCCCTGGGCCAAAAACTCTTTCATCCGTACCCCTGGGCCAAGAACTCTGTCATCAGTACCCCTGGGTCTAGAACTCTCTGCATAGAACCCCTGGGCCAAGAACTCTGTCATCAGTACCCCTGGACCAAGAACTCTGTCATCAGTACCCCTGGGTCGAGAACTCTGTCTTCAGTACCCCTGAGCCAAGAACTCTGTCATCAGTACCCCTGGGCCAAGAACTCTGTCATCAGTACTCGTGGGTCAAGAAGTCTCTCATCAGTACCCCTGGGCCAAGGACTCTGTCATCAGTACCCCTGGGCCAAGAACTCTGTCATCAGTAACCCTGGGCCAAGAACTCCTTCATCAGTACCCCTGGGCCAAGAACTCTGTCATCAGTACCCCTGGGTCTAGAACCCTCTCATCAGTACCCCTGGGCCAAGAACTCTGTCATCAGTACCCCTGGGACAAGAACTCTGTCATCAGTACCCCTGGGCCAAGAACTCTGTCATCAGTACCCCTGGGCCAAGAACTCTGTCATCAGTACCCCTGGGTCGAGAACTCTCTCATCAGAACCCTCGGCCAAGAACTCTGTCATCAGTACCCCTGGGCCAAGAACTCTGTCATCAGTACCCCTGGGCCAAGAACTCTGTCATCAGTACCCCTGGGCCAAGAACTCTGTCATCAGTACCCCTGGGCCGGGAACTCTCTCATCAGTACCCCTGGGCCAAGAACTCTGTCTTCAGTACCCCTGGGCCAAGAACTCTGTCATCAGTACCCCTGGGCCAAGAACTCTGTCATCAGTACCCCTGGGCCACGAACTCTCTGATCAGTACCCCTGGGCCAAGAACTCTGTCATCAGTACCCCTGGGCCAAGAACTCTGTCATCAGTACCCCTGGGCCAAGAACTCTGTCATCAGTACCCCTGGGCCAAGAACTCTGTCATCAGTACCCCTGGGCCAAGAACTCTGTCATCAGTACCCCTGGCTCTAGAACTCTCTCATTAGTACCCCTGGGCCAAGAAACCTGTCATCAGTACCCCCGGGTCAAGAACTCTCTCATCAGTACCCCTGGGTCTAGAACTCTGTCATCAATACCCCTGGGCCAAGAACTCTGTCTTCAGTACCCCTGGGACAAGAACTCTATCATCAGTACCCCTGGGCCAAGAACTCTCCCACCAGTACGCCTGGGCCAAGAACTCACTCATCAGTACCCCTAGGCCAAGAACTGTGTCATCAGTACGCCTTGGTCAAGAACTCTGGCATCAGTACGCCTGCGCCAAGAACTCTGTCTTCAGTACCCCTGGGCCAAGAACTCTGTCATCAGTACCCTGGGGCCAAGAACTCTGTCTTCAGTACCCCTGGGCCAAGAACTCTGTCTTCAGTACCCCTGGGCCAAGAACTCTGTCCTCAGTAGCCCTGGGCCAAGAACTCTGTCTTCAGTACCCCTTGGCCAAGAACTCTGTCATCAGTACCCCTGGGCCAAGAACTCTGTCATCAGTACCCCTGGGCCAAGAACTCTGTCATCAGTACCCCTGGGCCAAGAACTCTGTCATCAGTACCCGTGGGTCAAGAAGTCTCTCATCATTACCCCTGGGCCAAGAACTCTCTCTTCAGTACCCCTGGGCCAAGAACTCCGTCATCAATACCCCTGGGCCAAGAACTCTGTCTTCAGTACCCCTGGGCCAAGAACTCTTTCATCAGTACCCCTGGGCCAAGAACTCTGTCATCAGTACCCCTGGGTCTAGAACTCTCTGATCAGTACCCCTGGGCCAAGAACTCTCTCATCAGTACCCCTGGGCCAAGAACTCTGTCATCAGTAACCCTGGGCCAAGAACTCTGTCTTCAGTACCGCTGGGCCAAGAACTCTGTTTTCATTACCCCTGGGCCAAGAACTCTGTCATCAATACCCCTTGGCCAAGAACTCTGTCGTCAGTACCCCTGGGCCCAGAACTCTGTCATCAGTACCCCTGGGCCAAGAACTCTGTCATCAGTACCCCTGGGCCAGGAATTCTGTCATCAGTACCCCAGGGTCTAGAACTCTCTGATCAGTACCCCTGGGCCAAGAACTCTGTCATCAGTACCCCTGGGTGAAGAACTCTGTCATCAGGATCCCTGGGCCAAGAACTCTGTCATCAGTACCCCTGGGCCAGGAATTCTGTCATCAGTACCCCAGGGTCTAGAACTCTCTGATCAGTACCCCTGGGCCAAGAACTCTGTCATCAGTACCCCTGGGCCAAGAACTCTGTCATCAGTACCCCTTGGCCGAGAACTCTGTCATCAGTACCCCTGGGCCAAGAACTCTGTCATCAGTACCCCTGGGTCTAGAGCTCTCTGATCAGTACCCCTGGGCCAAGAACTCTCTCATCAGTACCCCTGGGCCAAGAACTCTGTCATCAGTAACCCTGGGCCAAGGTAGGTAGGTAGGTATCTTCGGGACCTCCGTATGCCTCCTTTGACATTGCAAGAAGAAGGTCTTACCAAGGGGACATCCTGTCCCTCCCACTGCCCTATGTCAGGTGCCTCTTGAGCCGCTCCCGCATGTGCTTGGGAAGGCATTGTCGCGGCCACCCGGTCCATGTGTCCCAGGTGGGAGGGTGTCCCCACATGTGTGCATGGGTAGGGCGACATGCCCCCTCCTTTGGGCGGCAGCTCTGGGGGCTGCCCAGCCGTGTGGAGTATCTCTCACCACAAGGGGTATTGCTCCCGCTAGTCTACGGTACGACCGCCTCACTCTTGTGGCTTGAGGTGCGGGGCCACTCTGCTTGGCAGGCGACCCCCTCCTGGACTGTGTACCGGCTCGCCTGTCACCGGTTGCTTCCATGGCTCCGGATGACGTTGGCCATGGTCCCCGATGCAGCCCGACCGGGCTCGGACCATTGGCCTTGGAGTACCGCTCCTGCCACTGGCCCGGTGAGTCGGCTGGGTCGCCCCATGGGGTGTTGGTTCTTTCCTGTCCCTCGGCCGCCCTACGTGTGTGCAGTGTCCTGGGCTGCTTGGCTCCTGTTCACTGGTGTGCCCGCGCGGTTTGCTGTGTTGCGTCTGCGGTGTCGTGGGCCACTTGGCTCCTGTTCACCGGTGTGCTGGCTCGGTGTGTTGTGTTGCGTGTGCGGTGTCCTGGGCCACTTAGCTCCCGTTTACCGGTGTGCGCGCTGTGTGCGGTGCGCGTGTGCCATAGGTGGTTGTGTCCCTCTTCCTCCCCCCCTAATTTGTGTTTTTTTTTGTTTTGTTTTTTTTGATGGAAAAAAAAGAAAAACAGGGGCGCGCGTACACTGCAGGCACAGGCACGGGCAGCTGGTGAGGCAGTGCAATAGTGCTGTGTCCTCTGGCGTGTGTCGTCAGTGCTGTGGCGGCGGTCGGGCCCCAGGGGTGCGGCTCGCGCGTCCTGATGTACACGGGCTTGGGCCAGGGTGGGTTTGGTTAGGTGTCCCTTTGCTTCTGGAGCCGGCTGGTTAGCCGGCTGTGTGGGCTGTGGGTGTGGGCTGTTGTTACGTTGTTCCCTCGGCGGGCCTGGTTAGGAGTCAAGGGTTAGCGGTTTCGGGGTGTGGCTAGGGTTTGATTTGTGTTTGGGTTTTGGCTCGGTTAGGCGGTTGTGACGGTAGCGGGCCTGGGTTCGGTGCCTTTGGGCGTAGTGGTGCCCGTTGTCGTGTGCGTTGGCGTCCTTCGGCGTTCTGGGCGGGGCCTGGCGTGGCGCCCCGTGGTGGTGGTTTGCTGGGTAACGGGGTTAGGTTGCGGCGCCGCTGGCCGGGGGGTCAGGCGCGTCGTGTTGTGTGGTGCGCAGGGCTCCTGCGGAGCTGTGAATGCCACCGGTGTTGGGCGCGCTGACGCTTGTGGGGTGGTGAGGGGGTGTGTGTGTGCGGGGCTGGGCTTTGGGTGATGTCCCACAGGCGGATGCCGTCTCGCTGTGTCTCCTGGAGGGTCTCCTGCAGGCGCCTGAGGACATACGGGTGGTCCTGGGGCGCGGGGAGGTTGCGGGGGTGGACTCCCAGGGGGTGGAGCGCATCGGCCAGCATGGCTTCCCATGTGGCCTGCGGCATCCACCCCCCCGCCAGCCGGAGGCGGCAACTCTCCACCGACCCCTTGCGGGGCCGATGGACCAGGCCCTCGAGGGAGGGCTCTCCCCGGGCCCACTTTCGCAGCTCGCAGAGCTGCGTGTGGGTCCAGCGCTGCCAGGACTGTCCCTGGGCGGGCCTGCGGTCTTGGGCGGAGGAGTGGGCGTGGGTGGGTGTGACGGGGGGGTGGGGACCGGTTGCGGTGGCGGGCCTGGGCGATTCCTCGTAGTCCTGTTCCGTGGGGGTGCGCGGGGAGTCGGGGCGCGCGCGGATGTGGACCCGCGGGTGTGCGCGCACGGTCTCCGCCTCGGGGTTTGGCGGGCACTCGCGGCGGCGGTGGTAGCGGGGCATGCGCTGTATGTGGGCTGTCATCGAGGGTTGGTAGGGGGGCGGGGACGCTGCTGGCGAACCCTGGCGTCGTTCTGGCCTGGTCGGGGGCGGTCCGTGGGCCTGGGGTGCGGGCTTTGAGAGGTGGCGGGACGGCGTGTGTCGTGCTTCCGCCGCTCCGCTATGAAGGTGGTGGCGGCGGGGTGGGTGACGGTGGGGGGGGCCCGTGCTGGGCGCTGCTGCCTCCAGGCCTGGGACGGCTGGGGCCGAATGTCATAGAGGACGTCCTCGGGGGGCCGGGCTCGCGCTGCTGTCGTGGCGCCCGGTTTGGACTCGGGTTTGGGCTTGGCTGCGGGTTGCGGTCGTGGCGCGCTGACGGGTTTGAGTGGCTGTTTGGCGGCGGTCTTGGGTTTCAGCTTGGTCGCGGGTGTGGGCCTCGTCGGGGCATGGGCCTTGGCGGCGGCGGGGTTGCTCGCGGTGGGGGCGGGTTTGGGGGCCTGTTTGGGAGGTGTCCCCCGCGGCCTGGGGGGTGGAGTGCTGGAAGAGGACGTGGTGGTGGTGGTGGATGAGGTGGTCGTGGTGGTGGAGGTTGTGGAGTCTGAGGCGGAGGAGAGGCCTGTGGGAGACGGCGGAGGGTCCTGGGCTTCGGGGCGGGCGTAGGATGCTGGGTTCTGCAAGTAGCGAGAACGAGGGTGCGGGTTCGGGCACCGGGCGTGTGCGCGCGTTTTGCCTGGTGATCCGTGCGTGCTGGTGCTGGTGTGGCGGCGTTGTCCTGGCTGCGCAGGCACGTGGGTTACCCAGGAGTTGGCCATATCTGCTCCAGGACGTGCGGGTGTGTTTGCTGGAGGTAGTCGAGGGTGCGGAAGAAGCATCGCTGGATGCCGGGCATGTCCTCCTCTGTGAGGTGGGGGTAGTTTTGGGTGGGGGTGTCTGGGCCCGGCCACAGTAGCGCCATGAGGCGGGCTGCGGGCATGTATGGACAGAGCTGTAGGGTGGTGGGACGTGGGGGGGTGGGTCCCCTGCGGTTTGGGGGGGCTCCCTTCTGCTGGGGGCGCAGCGTGACCATCCACACCCACCGGTCCGTGGGGATCCTGCAGGTCCGTTGGGTCCACTTGGCGAGGCAATACATCGCCCTACCAAGGCCCTTCCTGCCGCTGCGGATGGAGAGCACCCTGTCCAGGGATTTGCGTTTCCACGTGCCCCAGATGTGGGGGTCGTCTGGGTCGTCCCCCCTGGCGTATGTGCCGAGGCCTGGGTTGTGTGGGGGGGGGGGCGTAGTCGGCGGGGAGGAGGGAGTCGGTGCCATGTACCACCCAGTGCGTTGTAGTGGGTGTTGGAGAGGGTGTAGTGCAGGTTGTACATGAGGGTCATGTACGTGGAGGGGGCTGGCTGCCGGTCGTGGGGGGTGGGGATGTCCCCCGAGCCGTGGTGCCGGAAGTTGCTCAGGGAGGCCATCCGGGCTACCCATGTTTCCCGCTCCCACTCTTTGGTGTTGTCGGGGCCGGCGCCGGGTGGGGGGTGGGCCATGTTGGGCTCGCGGTAGCAGGTGCGTCCCTGGGTGCTGTCCCGCTCTGGCACGGGGTGTCCGACTAGGTGTCGCCTCCAGCCGATGGGGGGCACCCAGATCCGGCTCCCCATGGGGGGTGGGCTCTCGCCGTCTGGGGTGGCGCGTGGGGGGCGGTCGTGTCGGGCGACGTGGAGGAAGGTGTCGAAGAGGAAGTCTCGGACGCCTTCCCCCAGGGTGGCCGCCTGGACCAGGGTGGCCGCCCGGATGCGGGTGCTGGTGCCGGAGGTGCGGAGGCACATCACGTCCTGTTCCCTGAGTCCCCGGAGGTGCTGCCGTACCGCTGCGGGCTTGTGTAGGGCGTAGGGTTCGGCCGGTGCGGCGATGGGTGGTGGGGGCTGTGATGGGAGGGGTGGTGTGGGTTGGGGGGGGTGGTCGTTGTTGTCGCGCGTGGGGTCTGGTGATGCGGTCTCTCGTGGCGGTCGCGAGAGGGGGGATTCGCGGTGGCGTGTGTCGGCGGGGGCATCGACGTCAATTGGCTGGTGCTGGCTGCCGCGTGTTGCGTCCGTGGCCTGGTCTCGGGGGGGGGGCGGGGGGGGGGGGTGTGGGGGTGGCGCTGTTGGTGGTGGGGGGGGCGGGGGTGGGTGTTGTGCTGGCTTGGGGTCTGGGAGTCCCTGTGGGTCGTCTGGGTGTTGCGTGTGTGCGCCGTGCGGTCCTTGCGGTTTCTGACTGGTTGTGGTGCCGGGGTGTGGGTGGGAAGCGGCCGCATGGGCGTCCGGCCGGGGCTGTGGTCCGTATGTAATGGCTGGCTGCTGGTGGATGGTGCTCACTGGTATGGGGTGTGGCAGGGGGGGCTGCTGGTGGTGTTGCGGCGCTCCTACTAGGCCCTGGTGTTGCTGGTGTGCGTGCGGGGCCCCCCGCGGGTCCATGGGGGTGTACCGTGGATCGTGTGTCGTGGGCCCGTGTAGCGGGGGCGGCGGGTGGTGCTGGACCGCGTGGTGGTGGTGTTGAGGGTGTGCTGGTTGTGTGTGGTACCCCGGCGTTGGTGGGTGTGGTGGTAGGGGCTGGTGGTGGTGGAATACGTGATGGTGTGGTGCGGTGATGCGTGCCATGTGGGGTGGGTGGTTCGTGGGGCCTGGTTGTGCTGGGGCGTGGTGGGGATGTAGCTGGTGGGGGTTGCTGTAGCATGGGGGCATTAGGAGGTAGGGGCTGGGAGGGACGGGGGCGTGGTGGTGGTCTTGGTGGTGCCATGTCCCGTGGCTCTGCACGTATGGTGGTCCCGGCATGGTGTGGGTGTGTGTAGGCGGTGGTGGCTGACTGGGCTGCAGGGTTTGGGTGCTGCTGTACGGTGGTGGTGGTGGGCGCTGGCGGGGGCGGTGTTGTTGGTGTGCCCCGGGGGTCTTGGCGTCGGGTGGTGCGCTGTGGCTGGACCCGGGCCCTGGTCGGGGCGTTGCGCCCTGCTGGCGGGCGCGCTGGCGGGCCCCCTGACCTGTCTTGGTCTTCTTGGCCTGGTGGGTGTCGGGGGCGGGTGAACCCACCTGTCCGCGTGGGGGCCACGGGGAGTGGGCGTGCCAGCGGTGTGCCTCTCGGAGGCTCGTCTCGAGGCCTCTGACGTAGGTGCGCTGGTCCGTGAGGCCCATCCGTGTGGCGGTGGCCTCGTCGGGGGCGGCCAGGTGGGCGTCCCAAAAAGATGCCCAGCCCTCCGGGGGCTTCTGTTGTGCGGGGGGGGGGTGGTGTGCCGGGTAGGGGACTGCGCTGAGTGGGTAAGGTGTTCCCTTCCGTCCGCCGAGGGCGGTGTTGAAACGGCGGCAAGTGATTCGGAGGTAGGCTGCTATCTCCTCTGGTGCCGTGTCCGCCCACGCTTCTGGCGTCAGGGCTGCTGCTTGGGGGGCAGGGAGTTGTGGGTCTGAGAGGTGTAGGTCACGGTGGTGGAGATATAGGGCGAGGAGGATATGGCGGGCCGCCACGTTCAAGCCGCCTCCGCTGTGGCGTAAGGGTGGGCTGTGGGGGGGCAGGGGTGTGCTGCCCGTGGCCACGGCTATGGTCCATGCGTGGTCCGCCGCGTCCGCCACGTAGTACCCTCCCAGGTGGTCCCGGAGGGTGTCTGTGAGTGGCCCGAAGATTCTTGGGTGGCTGGTGGGGGGGGGGGGGCGGCTGGGGCCGCAGGCCGCTCGCGGTGGTGGGGGTTGAGGTCCCCGCAGTGGGGGCAGTGGGTGAGGCGGTGCGCGGCTCCCAGGCAGACCCAGTGGTCTGGGTTGCAGGGCAGGGCCGTCTGTGGTAGCTGCTGGCGTACGCAGAGGGGGCATGCGGTGGCTGGCGGTTGGTGGTACCTGTGGACGGACGGCGGTGTGGGGGGATGGGGGCTGGTGGTGCGCGCATGCTGGTGGGATTGTGTGCGGTGTCTGTGGTGCCCGTGTGTGCCGTGCCAGTGTTGTGCTCGGTGGATGGTGTGTAGACGTGGTGGGGGTTCCGTGTTGGTATGTCACGGGGTAGGTTCTCATGGTTGGTAGAACAGGAGTTGGAGGAGGTGGGCTTGGTCTGTTTGGGGCAGGGTTGCTGCATGCTGCAGGTATTTGTGGGTGCAGTATGTGAGCTGCTCCGCTGTCATTGCAACGGCCGTCCGCTGCATGTGCGCCGCCGTGGCCTGGGGGTCCTCCGCGTGGGTGCGTAGCAAGGTGTAGACGGCAGTGGGGACGAGTCCCCTGCGGACCGCCTCGAGTACCTCTGTCTGCTTGAGGACGGTGGTGAGTTGCTGGGTCGCCGGGGACTGCGTCAGCCATCCGGCGTGCTGTGCGATGGTGTGGGTTGGGTTCCAGTCTGTGAGGGTGTCCAGTCCTCTGTACAGGGGGCATACCTTGAAGTGGTCCCAGGTTTCTTCTTCCGCGTGGCCACAGATGCATTTGGTGTATCCTGCGGGGACGTGGATCGAGCGGCGCGCATACCATCGGTGGTATCGGGTGAGGAGGGGAAGCTGTTCGAGGGCGATTTGAAGTCGGGGTTTTTGTAGGTGTGCTGGGAGGCTATCCGGGCGCAGGGCAGAGTAGTAGAGGGGGGTGTGGACGGAGTGTTCGAGGCGTCTGAGGAGTTTCGTGTTCACTGGGTGGCCCAGTGTGGTGACCAGTTGCTGGATGGGTGTGGGGTAGTGGTACTGCTTGTCTCGATCTGTGTACGGCGTGTCCTCGGGCATCCATTGGGGGGGCTGTGTGGCCGGGGGTTTCGGGGGCAGGTGCTGCAGGTGGCTGTGGTATTGGGTGTCCAGTCGCACGTGTTCGAGACCTGGGGTGTGGCTGGTGTTCTGGTGTTTGGCCTGCGTGTCTGCGCGTCCATTGCCGTATGCGTAGCGGTGTGACTCCTGTTTGACGATGTGTAGGGCGTCCTGGGGGTGCGTGCCCCTGAAAGCCATCCATAGTCCCAACGCTTGCACCGTGAGGCCGGACTCGAGTGCCTTGTGGAGGGGCAGGTCCGCAAGGCGCCTGGTGAGGTGGATGTCGACCGTGGCGTCCACGACTACCCAGATGTTGCGGGGCCGGATCGCTGTGGGTGGCGGTGTGGCGGTGACGGCGTCTGCCATGGTCCGCAGTTTGCCGTGGGAGGACGCCCCAAAGATGGTGGCCCCGGTGTGGTGTTCCACGTGGAGGCCGTCCGCGTGCCGGGTGATGCGCACAGAGGCGCAACCGACCGTGGGGGTGCGTTGCTGGGTGCCGGATGCGTCAGTGAAGTAGATGATGTCGGTGTCGCTGGCAATGGGTAGGCGGGCAATTGCTGTGGGCTGATAGACGTAGATGGGGTTCCCTTGGGCGGTTCTGGCGGTGATTTGCGTGGGTTGTAGTAGTGGCGCTGCATAGACGCCTTACCCTCTGGGTGATGATGGCCTGGGCTCATGGGGTGAGGCGGAAGAGGCCCCTGTCTGGGCGCCCGTTGGTGATATACGCGTACATCAGGTGGAAGAGGTATCCCGTATAGGGGTGGAACTTCTGGCACGTGATGGTCTGTCGCCGCTCCTTGTCGTCTTTGTCGCCGCGGAGGGTGGGGCATTTGTGCTGTAGGGGGTGCATGGGTGCCTCCTGAGGTCCTGCACGGTGTGGGTCGCAGCGGTCGTACTCTATGGCCACGCTGTCCGGGCCTGCCCGCTCGTTGGTGAATGTCCATGTCGCCGTGGGTGTTCGGGTCCAGGCTACGTGTGCCGGGTGGTCTGGGGGTACCGTGTGAAACCAGGGAGAGAGCCATGCCTGCTGGTCGGCGGTGGCGGCGGCGGTGGGGGTTTGGTAGTGGGTGGAGATGAGGTGTAGCAGGGGCCACGGAGTGTCGAGGGCTGCCGTGCCGCAGTGCCAGCACGTGCGTGGTATGCCCTGGTCACTGTGTCTGACTGGTGGTACATCGGTCTCCGGCGCATTGTGTTTGGGGATGGACCAGAGGACATGGTGTCGCTGGACAGTGCGGGTAGCATGTTGGTGGCTGTTCGGTGCTAGTAGCAGGATGGTTGGTGGTGTCCAGCCTTCGGCTGACGGGGTGGGCTCCTCCTGCGTCGTGCCGCCGTCGCTTGGGGTCTCTTGCTCGCTCGGGCGGGGCCGGGGGTTCTGGAAGGCTGTGTATGCCGTGTCGATGTCCTTGGGCCCCGGCATGTCGCGCCCTGCCTTCGTAGCACATGTGCGGAGGTACGCTTGGAAGACGTGGCGTGCTGGCCATTGTGGGTCGGAAAGGAACGGGGCGCGGTGGGCGTCGCATTGGGCCATGATCCTCATCTGTGTTGGGGTGATATACACTATGGTGACAGTGGCCTCTACGAGGCGCAGGGTGTCCACCTCGCCTGCCGGGTGTCGGTGGATGTCGGTGTGCGTGTCCACGAGTGGCCCCTGTTGATCGCAGTGGTGGTTTGTCAGGATGGCTTGTGTGTGGTGAGGTAGGAGGTGTTGTAGCTGGGCCCAGATGCCAGTGCCCACGGAGGTGGAGACGCCGTGTTGCGCCAGTATCCACCGGGGGCAGGTGTTGCGGGCCATTTGCGCTTCTTTTATGCGTATGGCTGCCGCCTTGCGAACTTCAGGTCGATGGTTGTGTGTCACCCTGTGTAGGAGGTGCGCTGCGTGTTTGGCATAGGCCATGTCAGCCAGGGCGCCCGTATTGTCTCCGTAGTAGCGCCAGTGGGCCATCATGGCCTCCTTGGGGAAAGACCTGGGCCAGCCTCCGTGTTGCGCCCATGCCTTCGTCACTTGCTGTCGAGCGTGGCGTAGGGAGTCTTGGGGGCGCGGGAGGTGCAGGGCTTGGTACCTGATGGCCGCGTTGAGCACCGCTTCCGTGAAGTACGCCAGGCCCTGCGTAGACAGGAGGTCCCCCCTGGCAATTTGGGCCAGCCGGGCGAGGCGCTCTTCCAGCTTGCTTGGGAGTGTGATGTGGTGGTGCCGCGTGGCCTGTGTGACTCCCAAGTGGACTGTGGTGTCTTCCAGGTGTAGGGGTTCGCTTATCCGGATGTGGGGGGTGGGGGTCCTGGCGTCGGCCAGCCTGACCGATTTGCGGGGGTGCACTAGGAGCAGGTGGGCGTCCAGGTAGGTTGTGGTGAGTTGGAGAATGGCAGACACTTGCTTGGTGGTCGTTGGTAGCCCTGTGTTCTCAGGGTGGCCGTAGTTAGGAGGTTGTTGTCCGCGAAGTTGATGAGGGGGGACCGTAGCGGGTATGGGGCGTACCCCGGGTATACCCGTGCTAGCTCGAATGCCAGTGGTAGGGTAACGAGGAGGTAGAGGAAGGGGCCTTTGGCGCCTCCCTGGGGGACCCCGCTGTCTGTGCCGGTCCAGGGGGTGAGGCCTGCGGCTGTGATGACGGCGTAGAGTCGGGTTTGGATGTACCCGGTCATGAAGGATAGGAATGGGAGGCCCATGGCATCCCATACCTCCGTGATTAGCCGGTGTGGGGCGTGGGGGAACGCGCCTTGGACATCGAAGGAGGCGATAATCATCTCGTAGGGGTTTATGTCGAGTGCGGTGCCCTGGAGGAAGATGGCCATGGCCGGCCATGGCTCCCCACATGCTGGCGGGCACGTGGGCGAAGACCCCCAGCGCGATGCGGCCTAGGATGAGCTCCCACACCAGCTTGACCTCGGTGGTGGCGCAGACTATGGGCCGCCAGTTCCCCGGCTGCACCCAGTCCCCCTTGTTGTAGAGGGGGTGGACCAGGTTGGCCCACTCAGGGGGGATGGGCGTGGCGCCCCTGACGATGGCCCACAGGCGGGCTGCCAGGCGGCGTTTGACGGGCAGGGTGAGGCGTTGGTACGCTTCGGCCGGCAAACTGTGGACGCCGGGCAGGACCCCCTTCTTCAGGTGGTCTAGGGCGCGTTGCAGTTCTGAGATGCTGAAGGGGTCGTGCTCGATGGCGCGCTGCTGTTCCCGGTTGAAGACCCTGGGCACATGCTCGCGGATGGTGTTTCTGGTGTGGGGGTCGAGCTCGGAGAGGGCGTCCCCGTGTAGTGCCAGAAAGCTGTCCAGGACTGCCTGGAGGACGGCGTTGGGGTCATTGGTGAGGCCTCCCTTGGGGGTGCGCACCGCGTGGATGGTACGGCGCCCCGTGTCCTCCAGGATGCGGCTTACGTACCTCAGGGACTTGTACGGCGTGTCGTTACTGCCGTATCTTTCGCATTCCTGGGCTGCGGCTGCTATGCGGTGGGCGTGCCATTCCTGGAGTTGGTGGCTGCGGGTGGTGAGGAGCACACGGAGGTGGGCGTCCGGGTCTCGTGCCCCCGGTGTGCTGGCGCGTAGCAGGGTGGCGAGTTCCTCTTTCGTGGTCCAGATGTCATGGACGAGTTGTTGGAGGGTGAGGTCTGGTGGTGCTCCCGTGTGGCTGGTGTCACGCTCCATGCCGCATGCTTGTGCCGCCCGGCGCATGGCGGTGGTGAGTGTCGGTGCATTCGGGCGGCGCAGGATGGCGTGTAGGGCCCTGTTATACCTGTGCCAGGCGCCGTGGTCGTCCTCAGCCGGGAACTGCAGTGTGGGTGGGAGGGTGTCGTCTGGCAGGGTGGCCGCGGCCGGGGGGAGGTTGGGGATGATGAGGTCGATGTAGAGGGGTCAGTGGCCCGTGCCTGTGGGCGGGAGGTCCCCGTAGGCTGCTTCGTGGACGCGCACCGTGGTTGGGTCCCCGTAGCACGTGTCGATGCGGGATGGGTGGGTGCCGGCTTGGTGGGGGTAATGGGAGGGTGTGTCGGTGAGTCCTGCCGTGAGGTCGGTGAGGCCGAGTTGGTGCATGGCGTCCCAGACAGCTATGTCGGTGGCTGTGGGTGGGCCGGTGCGGTCGTCGTCAGTGGGGGCGGCGTTAGGTCGCCTATGATGATGGTGGGTGCCAGGAGGCAGAGTCCGCGGTCTGCCAGGCTCAGGCTGTCCACCAAGTCCTTGGTCTCCTCCCCGAATGGGACGTGCGTGAGTAGCACCTTTAGCTGCAATCCGGGCCCCACGCACTCGTACGCCCCGAGGCGACCATCCACTCCGAGGTCGGGGTGGGCATGCACCATGACCGACGTCTTGTGGTAGAGAGGCACCCCCCGTTGCCAGTGGGCGTGATATTTGTTCCCCTCCAGGTCCAGGATCGGTGCTGGTTCGGGTTGGTCCGCTCTGCACAGGGCTTGCTCCAGGACCCCAGGAGGTCTGCGCCTTGGGGGTGTGGCCCGGGCATGGCTTGCAGTGTGGCGGCCTTGGTGGGGTCGTAGGCGACCGCAGGCTCGTTGAGGATGTTGATGCGGGCCCTGGGCTTCCGCAGGTGCCTGTTTCTGGGGACCGGTAGTTGGAGGGGCGGGCCGTGTCCGGCCCTGGCCCCGTCAGGCGTCGAGGAGGTCGATGACGCCCTGAGCTGCGGGTGCCTTGCGGTTCTGCTTCTGGGGCTGGGGTACGGGCCATGCATTGTGAACTTCGCTCGTGTACTCGGTGCCGGTGAGGTGCTCCGTGTCGGGGACGCACAGCTGCATGGGGACCATCTCACGACCGGTTCGGTCTCGCCAGAGTTCGATGGTGCGCCCCACCTTCTTGTCGTTGGGGGTGGCCGGGTCCCACTTGACGTGGATCCCGAACCCCTGGTGGTCCCCGGTGATGAGGTACTGGTGCTTGACCTCCCCTGCGGCCCATATCCACTTGGAGGCGCCCGCGGCTGTGGCATACTCGAAGGGCAGCTGCACCCGGGTACCGATGGCGTATTCGGGATACAGGGCAGCGGATTCCTCTTTGGTCCAGCTCTTCAACTTGGCTCTTGGCTTGGGCGTGGGTTTGGCCTGTGCGGGGGCCTTGCGCTTCTGCGCACCTTGGCGGCGCCGGGCAGCGGGTTGTCCCCGTTGGGGAGGTGCGCCCTGGGGCTGCTGTACGGGTGCGTGGCCCGGTGCAAACACAGGGTGTTCGCGGGCGGCTGGGACGTCGGGCTTGGACGTGGGGACGGGGTCCTTCAGCTGGAACACTTGCTTGGTCATGAGGCCAAGCACTTCCTCGGCCTCCTGCAGGGTGTCGGGCGGGTCCGTGGGCCAGGTGAGGAGCCGGTGCCCGGTGCCTGTACCGTGGCGGCGCATGTGGGCCGTGTAGCGGGTGGTGTGGCGTGTCCACGCTGGGGTGCGTTCCGGGGGGAGGGGGCCTTCTGGCGCCCCCTGCGCCCAGTAGAGGGCGTAGTGCAGCGCTTCCCAGGCTGCCTCTGGTGACTGGGGCGTGGGAGATGCGTGCGGCGAGTCGCATGCGATCCCCTCCGCGTGGTGGGGGCGGCACTTCGTCGTCAGGGGCGTGTGCCGTTGCCCGTCTGACCTTGCCGTGGTCGTCCCATTCCACCGTCCACCAGGTGTCCCGGTGTTTGAGGATGTGGACCTCCGTGGTGGTCGGGGGGGCGTCCATGGCGTCCCAGCTGACGAGCTGCATGGGGCCGACTTGGGGGTGGGTCTTCGGGGGTGCTCGCATGTTGAGGATTTGGTGGATGTCCTCGGCGGTAGGGCCCGTGTCGGGGGCATCCTGCGCTGCCTGGGCTAGAGGTGGGGAGGGGCGGTCCTCCCAGAGGCGGGAGGCGGACGCCGTTGCGTACATGGCTGTGATCAGGACGTGTTCCGTCAGCCCTTCCACCATGAGGCGGTTTTCCCCCTCCAGGTCTCGGGGGATGGTGGCTTCCGCCTTTAGGGTGAGGAGTGCGATGGCGCGTTTGGGTCCAGGTGTGCGTGCGTCAGCTCATCTTGCGGGCGTCGGTCGGATGGGGTGTGGGGGGGGCGCTTCTGGAAGGGGGATGGTCCCACCGCCAGGTGCTCGACAAGGTGTAGTGGTATGGCGTGGTGGCGGTCCACTGCGGGCAGGAGGTAGGGGTGTGGGTCCCCGGGTATAGTGCCGAGGTATATGCCCCCACTGTAGGTAGAGGTGGGCAGGGGTTGCTGCAGAGCGCCTGCGCATGGTAGCGCGCACCGAGGGTTGCAGTGGGTGCATTGGGCTGTTATGGGGTGCGGTACCGCGTACACGGTGAAGGGCCCTACCGCGCGCTGGATGTGGCGGGGGATGATGGTGCGGAGGTCCGCCACCAGTGCCGTGCGGCTTTCGCCATAGTATATCCAGAATGTGTCCTCCAGTGCCATTTTGGGGCGTAGCTTGCCGGCCATTAGGTTCAAGGTGCTTTTGTGGGTGGCCTCGGTGACGGTGCCGGGTCCAGCGTTAATGCGTGGGAGCAGGTGGTTTTGGTGGTGTGCCGCGGCCTGTCTGCGGGCTGTGTGGAGGGCGGTGCTGTCGGCAGGAGGGGGCGCGTGGTGGGTGGGCCTTTTGCGCGAGGTCGGGGCGACGTGTAGTGGATGCTTCCATGCCGGGCGCGGGTGGTGTTGCGGTGGCTGGAGGCCAGGGTAGGTGGTGAAGGTGTATATGGTGACGGTGGAGCGCTCATGCGTGGCCTGAAGGTAGTAGTGGTCGCGACCCGTGTTGTGGTGACGATGACGTTTGGCGTTAGTATGTCGTAGTGGAGTGCGGTATTGGGGAGTTGCTTGGTGATGCGTGCCGTCACGTCCCCCTTTTTTGGGCGCGGTGTCGTGGGGCACGAGGATGTGGACGGCCCACGCATCGTGGGCAGGGAGGTCGGGGTCCTCTAGGGTGGGATGCATGGAGCGTCCCCGGAAGTGTGCGAAAGCTGGGTTGTGGCGTGCCGCCGTTTCTTTGATGATGGACGGTGCCAATTGGGGTGGCGCCCCAACTTGCTGGGCCATGGCGGCGACGGGCAGGGCGAACGCTGTGAGGTCTAGGCCGATGCCAGGCTGGTCTGCCGGTGGCTACAGGCCCCCTTCTGGTGCGGGCCGGTGCCACCATAGAGTGTAGTCCTTTTGCGTGTTATCGTAGGCGGTGTGCACGAGGCCCTTGTGGTTGGAGATGGCAGTCTTGAGGGCTTCCGCTGCCTCGCGCTGGAGGGTGCGCGTGTAGGCCCAGACTCCGGTGGGGGGGGCCGCCCCGGTGTGGGATTTGGCCGTGGTGGGGGCTGGCTCGAGGGCGTGACTGGTGAGGGAGGGCCTGTGCAGCCCTTCGTGCTGGGAGGCGCACACGTGTGCCCACCTGTCCGCCCATCCCTGTTGGGCGCTTCCTGTGTCTGCCCCTGTGGGCGGTCGCACGTTGACCACGTGCCAGGGGTGTGACCCCGGTACTACGGTGGGGGGTGTGGTGTGCTCGTGAGTGTGCAGCCATACTGCGGTGTCTGCGTTCGCCGTCACGTAGTCATCTCCCTCCGCTGTGTGGACATTTTCGACGGCGGCCTCTCCCTCTAGGGTGAGGAGGAGGTGTGTGCCGGGGGGCTGCGTGTGCGTGTCCGCGTCCTGGAGCCACAGGTACGTGAGCGCCACGGTGCTGGGGAGGATTTCCCCCCACGTCAAGGTGCCTTCGGGTGATGCCCACTGCAGGGGCAGTGTGCGGGGTCCCCGCGAGTCGTTGGTGGCATGGTAGTCGTGGGGGAGGTGACGTTTGGTGAGCCGGTGCGGCATGCGTTCGGTGGTGGCTGTGCGGGGGTCCCAATTACATTCCTCCGGGGGGGGTGCGTCTGCGTCGTCCTCCTGGGTGTATAACACTTTTGTTTGTGCTGTACTCGGTCTCTTTCAACTTTTCCAAAACCCACAAAATCCACAAAGCGTCATTTTGCCTAAGGCCTTGGCTTGCCCAAATCTTCAAACTCTTTTACCGCTCCTTGGTTCTGCTTGCTGCGTTGACCCCACTGTGATGGCTCCCTCCTTGTTCACCCTTGCACACTTGCACAACGCTCAACACGTACTTGATTCTGGGTCCTGTTCACTGCCGGTGCACTGCACGGGCCATCATGTCCTTGACGCTGGGCTCTGCATGCCAGCTGGCGTCGCATGCAGCATTGTACTTCGACGGCAGCCTTGTTATACCCATATTTACATGGAGAGGGGAACTGGAAACAAACACAACATCGCAAATGATGCACTCAAGAATGGGATATAACCGCAGCAACAATCAAACACTGCAATCTATATTTAATAATAAAAAACCCAAACAGACAATCATCGAAATCCACAGACTCACTACAAATCTCGATCCCTGCCACTCTGGCGTTTACCATGGCGACGCGCCAAAGGCGCAATCGCGCCAGGGCCTGCAGCCCTGTCCTAGTTGCCCAGGCCAGCTTATTACACTCCCCTCCTAAGACACGACACGGAGCGTGGAGAGTCTGAAAAACAAGTAAAAACTCAATGGTTGGCCTGGGCAACAAAACCTACAAAAGGCATAACTAGGGGCGTGGGGGCGGGCTGCGGCTGCATGCTTGCTTGCAGTGCTGCAGTCTAGATAATGGAGTCTTTGCTGGCCTGGGCACCAAAGGCGTCCGGCTTCTGGGGGATACTTATTGGGGCTGGAAGGGAGCTACTCTTGCTCAACCACGCTCCTTGCATACGTCCTACCTGGACCACTTCCCCCACCACCCCTGTCGTAGAGGCTGACCCTTACGCGTACCCACAACCACACACAGCACCCCACCAGCCATGCACTCGCCCGCCAGTGGGTGGGGCCTCAACTAGGCAATCACACACACACACTGCAGCTTACCACCCGCCCATCTACTTCACACCCAGCCACTGTAAGCACCCTTGCCCTGTTGTGCTGACGCCTGTGGTACTGAACAAAAAAGGCTCCACAGCGACAAACCAGGGCAAAGGTGCATATATATTCCATGCATACATGCCAAACAGCATACTTTCTGGCGCTGTCGGCGCCTCAATTACAAACTCAAAATTTACCTTCCCATCATTCTAAATGGAGCGCCCTCCATTCGCGCTGGCACTGTTCTTGGCGCCCCCTGGTGCAGGCTGGTCATCAGTGCCCTCAGTGGCACGACTCCATAGCGCCTGCGGGCACAAGTCTTCAGCGCCTTCGCTGGCGCATGTACTGCACCCTCACCGGTGCACTTCTTGACGCGTCCACGCTGTCCCAGAGCGCCCTCACTGGCGCACGCTTTCCCCAATGCTCGCTGGCTTCAGTGCCAGCCCCATAGGTCATCCAGACGTTCGCTGGCCTCACCGCCAGCACCATAAGACCTCAGGACGCTCGCTGGCACCGTTCTTGAACGCCCCCTCTGCAGGCTGGCCTTCAGCGCCCTCTGGCGCGGCGTTATAGCGCCTGCGGGCGCAAGTCTTCAGCGCCGTTGCTGGCGCACTCCTCGCGGCCTTCTTCTTGATTGAAGATTTTGTATAACACTTTTGTTTGTGCTGTACTCGGTCTCTTTCAACTTTTCCAAAACCCACAAAATCCACAAAGCGTCATTTTGCCTAAGGCCTTGGCTTGCCCAAATCTTCAAACTCTTTTACCGCTCCTTGGTTCTGCTTGCTGCGTTGACCCCACTGTGATGTCTCCCTCCTTGTTCACCCTTGCACACTTGCACAACGCGTAACACGTACTTGATTCTGGGTCCTGTTCACTGCCGGTGCACTGCACGGGCCATCATGTCCTTGACGCTGGGCTCTGCATGCCAGCTGGCGTCGCATGCAGCATTGTACTTCGACGGCAGCCTTGTTATACCCATATTTACATGGAGAGGGGAACTGGAAACAAACACAACATCGCAAATGATGCACTCAAGAATGGGATATAACCGCAGCAACAATCAAACACTGCAATCTATATTTGATAATAAAAAACCCAACCAGACAATCATCGAAATCCACAGACTCACTACAAATCTTGATCTCTGCCACTCTGGCGTTTACCATGGCGACGCGCCAAAGGCGCAATCGCGCCAGGGCCTGCAGCCCTGTCCTAGTTGCCCAGGCCAGCCTATTACACTGGGGCTGGGCTAGCGGCAGCGCCTGTGCATTGGGTGTGGCGTCGGGTAATCCGCTGTGTGTGAGAATGTAGAAGCCCTCGGGGGTGAGTTGGAGGACGATGTCCCACTTCGCCGTCTGCTCTGGGGACCACTGGTTGGGTCTGTCCTGCGGTCGGTGGAGGGTGACCTGGTGGCCCCATCTCCGGCTGTGGTAGGCGAGGAGGCTGAGGACGGTGTCTTGCTCCGGGTCCTCCACGCTTTCCACGTATGCCGTCATGTCGGTGAAGTCGACGGCGTACTCGTCCTCCCATTCTTGTGTGGGGGTGCCTGGAGGGGGGGGGGGCGGTGGTGTACCCGTGGAGTCCTGGCCCCGTGACGTTGGGCAGGTCGTGCTCGAGGGACGCCCGGTACTCGGCGGGCCCTTTGCTGGCTTCGTGGATGGGGTGGTGCCGCCGCAGGGCGCTGGACAGGTGCGTCCAGGGCGCCCGCTCGCGGGGGGCGGGGCGCAGGGGGGCATTATGCGGGCTGGGGTCCGCGGGGACGCTTGCTGCGGGCTCGAGCCCCGGCGGGGTGAGGCCCATATGATGCTCCGTGTCCTCCGTGTGTGGGAGCTCAAGCTCTAGCAGGCTGTCGATGTCCAGGGCCATGGGGTCATCGTGTGTGTTCACGTGTTGGGGTGCTGCTTCATGGCACGGTGGGCGTGTGATGCTGGTGCTCGGGGCACGTGTGGCGGCTGGTGCGGGGTCGTGCGTCGGTGTCCGGGGAAGCGCGCTGTTTGGCGTGGTTGTGGTGTGTGGCTGCTCCCTGGTGACTGTCCTGGCCGGTGGTGTCGCCCCTGTGTGCGGTTCCGGTTGTGGCCGGTGGTGGTCGTTGAGCTGGCGTGAGGTGTGCGGGGTTTCCAGGGGTGGTGCCGGTGGGGTGGGGTGCGGAGTCGGCGTAGCGCGGCTTCGTTCCTCAGTTGGTGGGCTGTGGTGTCCCATGTCCCCGGGTGGGGGAGGGGGCTGCGGTGTGGTATGGTGGTGTTGTGTTGTGTGGTGGCCTTCCCGGTGGGGGGGGGGGGGCACCGTGTGCAGGTCTGGTGGGGTGGGTTGTCTCCCGTGGCTGGCCCTCTGGCGGTGTCGGGCAGCCCCGCGCGGTCTCTTGGTCGTCGTCCTGGCGTGTTTCAGTACGTGGGCCGTGCAGGGTCGGTGGGGTGTGGGGCCTGCAGTCCCCTCGGGCGGGGTGTGTGGGACTGGAGTGTCGCAACCAGGGGGGTGTGGCCGTGTGGTGCTTGGGGGTGTCGGCCCACCGATGAGTGGGCCCAGTGGTGCGGGGAGCGCCGTGTATGGGCCACGCGCGGGCTATTGCGTTTGCGGGGTCCACATTCAGTGGGTCGCGGCATCTTGGGCGTGTTGTGTCCCCGGTGCGTCGCCCGCGGGTGGTGAGTGGCGTTGTGTGGCTGGGGTGTATCGTTTCCACGGTGGGTGGGGGGCTATTTGCTCGGGTGCCCGTGGTAGGCTGCCGGCTGGTAGCGGGTGTCGGGGCCTCACTGTGGGTGGGTCTGCCGCGGTGTCCCCTTGGTGCGTCCCCTGGTGGTCTCTGGTCGGCTGGCTGAAGGGGGCTTTTGGGGTGTACCGCATCCATTGGGGCACCATTTTGTGTTGGCGCGCCACAGCGGGGGGTGCGCTGGGTTGTGGGGGTGGGGCTTGTGTCGGTGTCATCGGTGTGGTTGGCGGCGGTGTGTCGCGTGTCGTCCTCGGCGGCTCCTCATGGTGGTCTGTTGTGGTGGTGCCTGGGGGGTGGTCTTGGGCTTCGCGGTTCCTGGGAGGGTGCGGGACATGCGGGGTCGGGTGGGCTGGGGGGGGGGGGCACGCGTGTGGGCTTGCGTGTTTACCTTCTGCTCTCCCCGCGGTATCTTCCTCTGCCTTCTCTTGCTCCTCTCTTTTCGCTGGCTTGTTTTGCTTTGTTTTTTTTTTCTTTGGGGGGGGGCTCGCTGGGTCGCTGTGCGTTGGTGTGGGTGTGTGCCGGTGCCGGCGCCGGTGTGGGCGTGGGTGTCGTGGGGGACGGGGGTCGGGTGGCTGTTGCGCTCTGGGTTCCCTGTGTGTGCGCCGGCCCCCAGGCTTCCTGTTTCCAGGGCGCCGGTCCGGGGGGTGCTGACGGCGGGTGGTCGGCGGCAGTGGTGGCGTGGCGCTTGCGTGGGTTGTCGCGGCTCCTGGGTAGTGCCTGGGTGGCGTGGCCGGGCGCAAGCGTGCGTGTGGGTGTGTTCATGGCGTGGGCTGATGGGGTGGTGGGCAGTGTGGGCGTGGCTGGTTTGTGAGGGTGTCGGGTATCTGTGCGCCAAAGGCGCGGTGGGTTCGGCTGGGGCACTGTGGGCGATGCAATGGGTGGAGGAGATGCTGGTGACGCCTACGTGGGGGGTGCTGTAGGCGTCGAAACGGGTTTGTGTTGTTGACGTGGGTGCTTCAGGTGATGCGCCGGGCGGCGACAGGGTTGGTGACGCTGATGGTGTCATAGGTGACGGGGCGGGCGCTGGGGGGGCCTGCGGCTCCGATGGTCGCTGTAGGTGGTGCAGTGGGTGGTGGCGTAACAGGTGATGTCGGCGGTGAGGGTGCTGCAGGTGACGTTGATGGTGAGGGCGCTGCAGATGATGTCATGTGTGGTGGCGATGTTGATGTGGGTGTTGCAGGTGGTGTGCCGGCTGATGGCGCCGCTGGTACTGTCCTTGCGTAGGGTGGTGCTGGGGGTGCTGTGGGCGATGGTGTCGTCCGTAGTGCCGATGGCGAGGGTGACGCAAGCGATGCACCGGGTGACGGTGAGGCCGGTGTGTGCCGTAGGTGACGCGTTGGGAACAGGTGGTGGGGGGCTGGAGGGGGGGTTGCCGTTGGTGCAACGGGCGATCGTGGCGTTGGTGCCGCAGGTGGTGGATCGGGTGATGGTGTTGTTGGGGAGGCCGACGAGGTGGTTTGTCTGCCTGTCTGCCCGTGGAGTCGGTGCCGGCATTGGGCGGCTGCCTGTGCGTGTGGTGGTGGCGGTGGGGGTCGGTGCGCCGGGCGCTTGGTGGGCGTGGTTAGGTGCGGGTGCGCGTGTTGGTGTGTACTTGGTGCGGGTTGCGGGGGGTCTTTGGGCGGCGGGTGCGCTGTTGCCGCCCGTGTCGAGGTTTGTGTTGTCTGGTGGAGCGTGGCCGGTGTGTGCTTTGCGTGTATGTTGTGGGGTCTGGTCGGCGTGGGTAGTGTCGGTGTGGGTGTTTGGGGTTGGGTGCTGGTTGTGGGCGTGTCGTCCGCGCGGTGTGGTCAGGCGTGATGGCGGTGCCGCTGGCGACGTCGATGGTGACGGTGCTGCAGGTGATAAGGGTGGGACGGCGGTGTTGGCGGTTTCCGGTGTGGGTGCTATGGGTTGTGTTGAGCGTGGGGGTGTTGCAGGTGTGGTGCAAGTGGATGGTGGTGTGCCTGGCGGCGGCGTCGTGAGTGTTGCCGGGGGGGAGGGTGTTGTTGGTGATGCTTTGGGTGGCGGTGCTGCCGGTAAGAGGCTGGCGGAGAGGGGAGGGCGGCAGTGCGGCCAGGCGCGATGTTGGGTTCTTCGGTGTCGGTGGTCAGCCGGAGGTGGGTGCGGCTGGTGGTGTGGCGCTCGGTGTGTGTGGCCTGTGCCGGGTATCTTAGGTGCGCTTGTTGGTGCGGGTGTGTTGATGGCTGCGGTTTGTCCGCCTTTCTGCCCGTGGAGTTGGTGCCGGCGTTGTGTGGCTGCCTGTGTGCGGTTTGTGCCGTTGTGTGTGGCGATGGTGGTGGGGGTCGGTGCGCTGGGCGCTTGGTCGGCGTGGTTGGGTGCGGGTGCGCGCCTGGACGTGTACTTGGTGGGCAGCTTGTGTTGTCTGATGGTGCGTGGCTGGTGTATGCTCTGTGTGGATGGTGCCGGTGTGGGTGCTTGGGGTTGGGTGCTGTATGTGGGTGCGTCGCCTGCGCGGTGTGGTCGGGCGTGATGGTGGGTTCTCTGACGTGCCTGGCCGGCTGGTGGCGGGTGTGGTCGGGCCGGTGTGGGCTGGGTGGTGGTGGTGGTTGCGGCTGGATTGCTTGGTGGTTGTGGTGTCGGCGGGCGGCCCTGATGATGGGCCTTGGGTGTGTGGTGGCGGGCGGGCGTGTATGGTGGTGGTGACGGTGTGTCATTGCGGGTGGTGTTGGGTGTGGTACCGTTGAGCGTGTGGTTGGTGATAACTGAGCACTCACCCCTCCGGGTGGCGCGGGCCCGGTGGTCGAGTAGCCCGTCCAGCAGGCAGTGCGTGCCCGCCGGATGCTCACGCGTCCCTCCGGACGGCGGCTGTTCCGTAGCCGACAGAGGCTGGGTTCACTGCCGGGCGCACACACGTCCCTCCGGACGGCGGCTGTTTCGTAGCCGGCAGGGGCTGGGTTCACTGCCGGGCGCGCACACATCCGTCCGAACGGCGGCTGTTTTGTAGCCGGCAGGGGCTGGGTTCACTGCCGGGTGCACACACGTCCATCCGGATGGCGGTTGTTTCGTAGCCGGCAGGGCTGGGTTCACTGCCGGGCGCACACACGTCCATCCGGACGGCGGCTGGTTCGTAGCCGGCAGGGGCTGGGTTCACTGCCGGGCGCACACACGTCCGTCCGGACGGCGGCAGTTTCGTAACCGGCAGGGGTTGGGTACCCTGCCGGGCGCACAAACGTCCATCCGAACGGCGGCTGTTGCGCTGTGGGGACTGCGGGGCTTGGACTTGTTCTTGGCGGTTCGTTCGTCGTCGGGTGTGGGTGTTTGCCGTGGTGGTGTCATGTTTTGTGCCTTGGTGCGTGCTGGCGTGCGGTGCTGCGCGTGTGCCCTGCTTGGCCTGCGTGTGGCGCGCGCTCCTTGCCCGGGCGTGCTGTTGCGCAGGCGCGGGGACACACCCTTTCTCTGGCCGGCCCGTTCGGCTCCATGGCGGGCTCTGTTGGCGCCCGGCTGCGGCCCGGTGCGCGACAGTGGGGTGTGTGTACGTTTGGGGGGGGGGGTTTGGTTCCTCTCCTCCCGCTTTCCCCGCCTTGTCCCTCTGTCCCTCTTCGCCGGCCTGCCCTGCCTGCCTAACCCTGGGCCAAGAACTCTGTCTTCAGTACCCCTGGGCCAAGAACTCTGTCTTCAGTACCCCTGGGCCAAGAACTCTCTTTTTTGTATTCCTCGGCCAAGAACTCTGTCATCAGTACCCGTGGGTCAAGAAGTCTCTCATCAGTACCCCTGGGCCAAGAACTCTGTCTTCAGTAGCCCTGGGCCACGAAATCTCTCATCAATACCCCTGGGCCAAGAACTCTGTCGTCAGTACCCCTGGGCCAAGAAGTCTGTCATCAGTACCCCTGGGCCAAGAACTCTGTCATCAGTACCCCTGGGCCAAGAACTCTGTCATCAGTACCCCTGGGCCAAGAACTCTGTCATCAGTACCCCCGGGGCAAGAACTCTGTCATCAGTACCCCTGGGTCTAGAACTCTCTCATTAGTACCCCACGGCCAAAAATCTGTCATCAGTACCCCTCGGCCAAGAACTCTGTCATCAGTACCCCTGGGCCAAGAACTCTGTCATCAGTACGCCTGGGCCAAGAACTCTGTCATCAGTACCCCTGGGCCAAGAACTCTGTCATCAGTACCCCTGGGCCAAGAACTCTGTCATCAGTACCCCTGGGCCAAGAACTCTGTCATCAGTACCCCTGGGCCAAGAACTCTGTCGTCAATAGCCCTGGGTCAAGAACTCTTTTTTGAGTACCCCTCGGCCAAGAAGTCTGTCATCAGTACCCCTGGGCCAAGAACTCTGTCTTCAGAACCCCTTGGCCAAGAACTCTGTCTCCAGTACCCCTGGGCAAAGAACTCTGTCATCAGTACCCCTGGGCCATGAGCTCTGTCATCAGTACCCCTGGGCCAAGAACTCTGTCTTCAGTACCCCTGGGCCAAGAACTCTGTCATCAGTACCCCTTGGCCAAGAACTCTGTCATCAGTACCCCTGGGCCAAGAACTCTGTCTTCAGTACCCCTGGGCCAAGAACTCTGTCATCAGTACCCCTGGGCCAAGAACTCTGTCCTCAGTACCCCTGGGCCAAGAACTCTGTTCTCAGTACCCCTGGGCCAAGAACTCTGTCATCAGTACCCCTCAGCCAAGAACTCTGTCATCAGTACCCCTGGGCCAAGAACTCTGTCATCAGTACCCCTGGGCCAAGAACTCTGTCATCAGTACCCCTGGGCCAAGAACTCTGTCTTCAGTACCCCTGGGCCAAGAACTCTGTTTTCAGTACCCCTGGGGCAAGAACTCTGTCATCAGTACCCCTGGGCCAAGAACTCTGTCATCAGTACCCCTGGGCCAAGAACTCTGTCATCAGTACCCCTGGGCCAAGAACTCTGTCATCAATACCCCTGGGCCAAGAACTCTGTCTTCAGTACCCCTGGGCCAATAATTCTCTCTTCAGTACCCCTCAGCCAAGAACTCTGTCATCAGTACCCCTGGGCCAAGAACTCTGTCTTCAGTACCCCTGGGCCAAGAACTCTGTCTCCAGTACCCCTGGGCCAAGAACTCTGTCATCAGTACCCCTGGGCCAAGAACTCTGTCATCAGTATCCCTGGGCCAAGAACACTGTCTCCAGTACCCCTGGGCCAAGAACTCTGTCATCAGTACCCCTGGGCCAAGAGCTCTGTCATCAGTACCCCTGGGCCAAGAACTCTGTCTTCAGTACCCCTGGGCCAAGAACTCTCTCATCAGTAACCCTGGGCAAAGAACTCTGTGATCAGTACCCCTGGGCCAAGAACTCTGTCCTCAGTACCCCTCGGCCAAGAACTCTGTCATCAGTACCCCTCGGCCAAGAACTCTGTCATCAGTACCCCTGGGCCAAGAACTCTGTCATCAGTACCCCTGGGCCAAGAACTCTGTCATCAGTACCCCAGGGCCAAGAACTCTGTCTTCAGTACCCCTGGGCCACGAACTCTGTCATCAGTACCCCTGGGCCAAGAACTCTGTCTTCAGTACCCCTGGGCCAAGAACTCTTTTTATAGTACCCCTGGGGCAAGAACTCTGTCATCAGTACCCCTGGGCCAAGAACTCTGTCATCAGTACCCCTGGGCCAAGAAGTCTGTCATCAGTACCCCTGGGCCAAGCACTCTGTCATCAATACCCCTGGGCCAAGAACTCTGTCTTCAGTCCCCCTGGGCCAATAACTCTCTCTTCAGTACCCCTCGGCGAGGAACTCTGTCATCAGTACCCTTGGGCCAAGAACTCTGTCTTCAGTACCCCTGGGCCAAGAACTCTGTCTTCAGTACCCCTGCGCAAAGAACTCTGTCATCAGTACCCCTGGGCCAAGAACTCTGTCATCAGTACCCCTGGGCCAAGAACACTGTCTCCAGTACCCCTGGCCCAGAACTCTGTCATCAGTACCCCTGGGCCAAGAACTCTGTCTTCAGTACCCCTGGGCCAAGAACTCTGTCATCAGTACCCCTGGGCCAAGAACTCTGTCCTCAGTATAGTGCTTGAAATGAGAAAAAATATTCTCGAAAAAAGTGAAACGAGACAAAATAATCGCTCATTCCATATGAAACGAGAACAAAAAATCGCTCATTTCATGAAAAACACCCTTTTTCTTCGAGAAAATGAGAAACTGGCATCCAAATCAATGACACTGCGATGCTTCAGGCTCAACAATCCGCTCCCTCAAGCAATCCTTGTTTTTGACATTGTGGTGTTTGGGTATTTGCATTCTTGTATTTCCTAGAGGCTTTTGGATGGTTGTTGTTATTGCCTGCTGAATGATATTGTAACAAAAGCGACATTCTTTTTTTGCGGCAAAACTACGCTAACCATTGCAGAACAGCCACCACCAGCACTCCTTGTTTTTGACATTATGTTGTTCGGGTATTTGCATTCTTGCATTTCCTAGAGGCTTTTGGATGGTTGTTGTTATTGCCTGCTGAATGATATTGTAACAAAAGCGACATTTTTTTTGCGGCAAAACTACGCTAACCATTGCAGAACAGCCACCACCAGCACTCCTTGTTTTTGACATTATGGTGTTTGCGTATTTGCATTCTTGTATTTCCTAGAGGCTTTTGGATGGTTGTTGTTATTGCCTGCTGAATGATATTGTAACAAAAGCGATATTTTTTTTGCGGCAAAACTACGCTAACCATTGCAGAACAGCGAAAACAATACATAAATGAACTATTCCACGGCAAATTCTCCGTAACTTTTTTGGAAAAATTCCCCTACAAATCTCAGTGGCAGCATGCTCACCAGAGCTGCAGCATGTGCACTGCCAGCGCAGCGAAAAAAGCGACATTTTTCTGTCTGCCACAACAGCACTTCACATTGCAAAAAAAACAAATCAGTACACGTTTGAATTGTTTCTTGCAACGTTTCAATGTAAGATCCTTCATGATTCTGCATTTTTCACTGACAGAAATGCAGCCACACATCCTGCTGGTGGACAAAGTGAACAATATTGGGGTTACATTCCAAGTTCCTGGCAGGTTCTGGTCTGGACTCAGTGGTGTTGATCGCAAAAAAAAATGGGAAGCAGAGATTCTTTCCTGGGACCCAGACTACCAATGGCCTAAAGGCAAGCATCCACCAGGCGCTTTTCAGATGCAGGTCAAGGAGAACACTGGGGAACTGCAGACATATGCAATCAGTGAGACACAGTTCAAAGGGTATGCTGGAGACAATTGTAAGCTTATTACTGCTGCTGAACAAGCCCGTCGTGATGGTCACCTTTCTCAGAGTTCACAGGGATCGCAGGACACGGCATCTTCTTCAAGTACACCAGCAACTCCTGGGACACCAGCGCAGTGTTTGCCTTGCCTCAGACCTGCAAAGCAGAGATCAAGAGTGTACGACCACTTTCTGAAGTTGAATCCAGGCCTCTTCAGCTGTCGCGTGTGTGGGCAGAAAGTCACCAACCATGCTTCATCAACTAGTGCACTGTTGTCACACATGAAGCGCAAACATTACAGCCTTTGGGTGCAACTTGCAGTGTACTCACCTCACCACAAAGTGGTACAGGATGCACAGGGTTCCTTGCAGTATAACATGCCCTTTGCCAGAAGCCTGGTTCATCACTATCGTCTTACCAAGTGGCTAGTGTCTGCTCTTGCACCAATTGCACCTACAGTTGAGAGCGCCACACTGCGTGCTTTTTTGGGTGGTCTCCGTGCTCGTTATACACCAGCCTGTGCACAGACGATCAGAAAGATTCTATCAGTCGCCAAAGCAATGATGGAGAAGAAGTTACACCAAATGCTGTTTGAAGCAAAGGAGAAATGGGGACAACCTGCTATCGCGTTACAAACTGATTTGTGGACCTCCACAGTTCAGCATAATGCCTATGGAGCCGCAAACGCGTCCTTCCTCACTGGAGATCTGCACTTTGTCCATGTACTTTTGGATGTGAACGTGTTTCCTGAAGACAGCCACACAGGAGTAGCAATAGCCAGCTGGCTTGGGGCTGTGCTACGCAGAAAGGACTTGAGTAGTGACGACATTAGTGTGATTACGCCCGACAATGCCGCAAATATGAAAAAGGCAGTTGGGTTGATGGACCTCAACTTCAGAGGTTGTTACGCCCATACCCTACAACGCTGCGTACAGTATGGCATTGGAAATGCAGGAAATCCAGCAGACGACGATTCTATCAACACTGTGGTGGCAGTGATTGCAAAATGTAAGAAACTCGTTGGATATGTTAACAACTCCACCAAAGTGCCTTGCAAACTGACGCAGGCAGCACGCAAGCATGGCGGCACCCAATTTCTCACTGAGGCAGGTCTGTTACTCGAGTGTTCAATCGTTCAATCGCCTTCTTTCCATTGCTTGAGGTCGCGTGGTTCGAACGCAGTGGTGTCCGCTCTCTCTTGCATTGCTGGGTTGTGTACTCCTCCATTCGCTCACTGCGACATGCAGCGCGTTGACTAGGAAGAAAGCGCTTGCGCTCTTGTTGGATTTCGAGTTTGGCAGGGTTGTGCATTCACACCTTCATCGCATGGTTCAGACGCACTGGTTTTTGCTCTCTCTTGCATTGCTTGTTCATGTACTCGCTCCTGTTTTCTCCTTCTCCCGTCGAAGGATCATCGGTCTTTCGCTCCTCCATTCGCTCACTGCGACATGCAGCGCGTTGACTAGGAAGAAAGCGCTTGCGCACTTGTTGAAACTCGAGTTTGGCAGGGTTTTGTATACACACCTTCATCGCAAGGTTCAGACGCACTGGTTTTCGCTCTCTCTTGCATTGATTGTTCGTGTACTCACTCTTGTTTCCTTTTTCTCCCATTGATCCATCGGTCTTTCGCTCCTCCATTCGCTCACTGCGACATGCAGCGCGTTGACTAGGAAGAAAGCGCTTGCGCACTTGTTGGATTTCGAGTTTGGCACGGTTGTGCATTCACACCTTCATTGCATGGTTCAGACGCACTGGTTTTTGCTCTCTCTTGCATTGATTGTTCGTGTACTCACTCCTGTTTTCTCCTCCTCCCGTCGAACGATTGGTCATTTGCTCCTCCATTCGCTCACTGCGACATGCCGGCAGCGCGTTAAGCAGGCACAGAGCGCTTGCGCTCTTGTCTGAAGTTCGATCTCCTACACACATTCATTGGGGTAGGACGTGCCAACGCGATGGAATGCGACATTTATGATGGCGAAGAGCGTGTTAGCACATATTCAAACATTACGTGAGGTTTTCAATGACGACTCCATGGAGGAAGAATATCAACAGCTACTCCCTACTGCATCCGAAATTCGTGTTCTGAGGTTTCTGATTGGTGTTTTGCAGCCGTTCGCTGAAGCCACAAATATTTTGGAGGGCGAATCGTATCTGACAAGCAACGTTGCGCATGTTTTGATTACTCAGCTGAGACGCGACGTCTCTTCTGGGTTTGTCCATGTTCACCGTGATTGTGCTCAAGAACGCGTCCCACTGTCATTGGTATGATTGTTGCTGCACTTTACCGAACTGTTTGAAGTGGTGGTGAACAGAAAGCGTGCCGATCCCTTAACAGCCCTTGACCCACGCCAGTCAAGAATTCGACATTATGGAGCTCATCTGAAAGCTACTGCGCTGCAGAACACAAATATGTAAGACGAAAACACACCCGCAGTCATAATCGTGCTCAGATGGCCCTAATGAAACCTCAAATGCGCTGTCGCCACTGTGTCTGCCCTGATGCGCAGGTGCCAGAAGGGATCGCCCAATGCATCCAGCTGCTCAAAACTCAGCTGGAAGACAAATTTTAGCCATCTTCCGCCTGACAGTACCCTCCTCGCCCTACAATTGGACCCATCGATGGCCTTGCATTTGGCAGATCTAATAGGAGAAGAAAATGTGGGTTATGCCGCCGAAGTATTCCGCAAAAATATGGAGGTTGCTGAAATATTAGTCAAAGCAAGGGAGAAGGAGGAGAAAGTGGAGGCCTTGGAGTTGGAAGTGGATGAGAAGCCTCCGTTGAAGAAAATGAAAGGCGTCATTGATCGGGCTTTCAATAACTTTGGTAACATGGTCCATGGTGTACCGGACCATCAAGTGCAAAATGAGCAAGA
Organism: Eutreptiella sp. 'Long Island Sound 2002'; assembly: GCA_964036045.1. Lineage (NCBI taxonomy): Eukaryota > Euglenozoa > Euglenophyceae > Eutreptiales > Eutreptiaceae > Eutreptiella > Eutreptiella sp. 'Long Island Sound 2002'. Next base: position 27,436,992 of record OZ038400.1, on the reverse strand, counting down.
TGCTTACTTGACATATATCCGAACTACCGATTTGAGTAGTTATCAAACTCTCGCGCATGGTATCTTTGATACCATTTCTCTTTGGCGCGACCATCAAAGGCGGGTTCCCACGCTCTATGTAATGGCCGGGCAATGGTTCGCGCTGGCGGCAACGTCCGCATCGTCGGAAAGGACATTTAGTGGATGTTCTCACCTCGTCGCAAGAAGACGCGCAAGCCGAACCCCGGAGAACGTTGAACTTCTCATTTTTGTAAGAAGCAACATGCATTATTTCCTGATTTTGGTCCACTACAGGACCAATATTATAAGTTGTATAATAAGAAAAAGAGCACGGAGGAAGAGGAAGAGGCCTCCGATGAGGAGAGTGAGGAGGACTAGTGGGTACATTGTCAATGTAAGAAAGCCTTGTTTTTTGTGCATGATATTAGGGTTATCGTTAGTAATGGCTTAGGGTACATGGTGTGAAAGGCAACATTATCGATTCCAAGGCAAAGCATTGGAGGAACGGTTTGTTGAATTGGAAAATGTTTGTTAAAAGACATGATTAAGAAAACACAATTTCAATGGCAAGCATAGGTTTTCAAACGGTCACAAGGCCACAAGAGTAACAAAGACAAATAGGCACATGGTCAATGTGTGAAAACATTGTTTTTGTGCATGATATTAGGGTTAGGACTAGCAATGACATAGCATGGAAACCATGGTTTGTTTCACATAGTGTGGCATGGTGTATTTCAAAACATTTCTTGAAGCGCTTGTTTTGCAAAAACACATTATCCGTGGGTAACATAGGTTTTAAAAAATGCACAAGGCCCCGGCTTGATACAACATCGTAAAGAGTAAAGCAAAGCATTGAGCAAAGAGGTTGTTATTGACGATAAGGTTTGTTGAATGCCATAGTGGCAAAAGCATTTCACCAATGAGTAGCATTGGCTTTTAGAAATGTGGAAGCCTCGGACTGCATATCATATAATGAATACTAAAGCAAACCATGATACAAATGGTGTTAACAATGGTTCGTTGTACGTGATAAGTTCTTCGAAGGAGGTCTTGGCCAAAATGTTTATTCAATGGGTACCATTCATCGTAGGAAGTGCACTCATTGCCGCCTGGAGATAACATCAACAATGCCTCGTTGTTTTTTCCGTCACATCAAATATGTCAAGACATATCAAAAAAAATGAAACGAGAAACAAAAATCGCTCATTTCATATGACACGAAAAAATCGTTTATTAAAAGGAAAAAAAAATCGCTCATCTCATTTGGGTCAAAAAAAGTCTCATTTCAAGCACTACCTCAGTACCCCTGGGCCAAAAACTCTGTCTTCAGTACCCCTGGGCCAAGAACTCTGTCATCAGTACCCCTGGGCCAAGAACTCTGTCATCAGTACCCCTGGGTCTAGAACTCTGTCATCAGTACTCCTGGGCCAAGAACTCTGTCATGAGTACCCCTGGGCCAAGAACTCCGTCTTGAGTACCCCTGGGCCAAGAACTCTGTCTTCAGTACCCCTGGGCCAAGAACTCTGTCATCAGTACCCCTGGGCCAAGAACTCTGTCTTCAGTACCCCTGGGCCAATAACTCTGTCATCAGTACCCCTGGGCCACGAACTCTGTCATCAGTACTCTTGGGCCAAGAACTCCGTCTTCAGTACCCCCCGGCCAAGAACTCTGTCATCAGTACCCCTGCACCAAGAACTCTGTCATCAGTACCCCTGGGTCTAGAACTCTGTCATCAGTACCCCTGGGCCAAGAACTCTGTCATGAGTACCCCTGGGCCAAGAACTCTTTCTTGAGTACCCCTGGGCCAAGAACTCTGTCATCAGTACTCCTGGGCCAAGAACTCTCTCATCAGTACCCCCTGGCCAAGAACTCTGTCTTCAGTACCCCTGGGCCAAGAACTCTGTCATCAGTACCCCTGGGCTGAGAACTCTGTCTTCAGTACCCCTGCGCTAAGAACTCTGTCATCAGTACCCCTGGGCCAGGAACTCTGTCATCAGTACCCCTGGTCCAAGAACTCTGTCTTCAGTACCCCTGGGCCAAGAACTCTGTCATCAGTACCCCTGGGCCAAGAACTCTGTCTTCAGTACCCCTGGGCCAAGAACTCTGTCTTCAGTACCCCTGGGCCAAGAACGCTGTCATCAGTACCCCTCGACCAAGAACTCTGTCATCAGTACCCCTGGGCCAAGAACTCTGTCATCAGTACCCCTGGGCCAAGAACTCTGTCATCAGTACCCCTGGGCCAAGAAGTCTGTCTTCAGTACCCCTGGGCCAAGAACTCTGTTTTCAGTACCCCTGGGGCAAGAACCCTGTCATCAGTACCCCTGGGCCAAGAACTCTGTCATCAGTACCCCTGGGCCAAGAACTCTGTCATCAATACCCCTGGGTCAATAACTCTGTCATCAGTACCACTGGGCCAAGAACTCTGTCATCAGTACCCCTGGGACAAGAACTCTGTCATCAGTACCCCTGGGCCAAGAACTCAGTCATCAGTACCCCTGGGCCAAGAACTCGGTCATCAGTACCCCTGGGCTAAGAACTCGGTTTTCAGTACCCCTGGGGCAAGAACTCTGTCATCAGTACTCCTGGGCCAAGAACTCTGTCATCAGTACCCCTGGGCCAAGAACTCTGTCATCAGTACCCCTGGGCCAAGAACTCTGTCATCAGTACTCCTGGGGCAAGAACTCTGTCATCAGTACCCCTGGGCCAAGAACTCTTTCATCAGTACCCCTGGACCAAGAACTCTGTCATCAGTACCCCTGGGCCAAGATATCTGTCATCAGTACCCCTGGGCCAAGTACTCTGTCTTCAGTACCCCTGGGCCAAGAACTCTGTCATCAGTACCCCTGGGCCAGTAACTCTGTTTTCAGTACCCCTGGGCCAAGACCTCTGTCATCGGTACCCCTGGGCCAAGAGCTCTGTCATCAATACCCCTGGCCAAGAACTCTGTCATCAGTACCCCTGGGCCAATAACTCTGTCATCAGTACCCCTGGGCCAAGAAGTCTCTCATCAGTACCCCTGGGCCAATAACTCTGTCATCAGTACCTCTCGGCCAAAAAATCTGACTTCAGTACCCCTGGGCCAAGAACTCTGTCTTCAGTACCCCTCGGCCAAGAACTGTGTCATCAGTATCCCTGGGCCAAGAACTCTGTCTTCAGTACCCCTGGGTCAAGAACGCTGTCATCAGTACCCCTCGGCCAAGACATCTGTCATCAGTACCCCTGGGCCAAGAACTCTGTCATCAATACCCCTGGGCCAAGGACTCTGTCTTCAGTACCCCCAGGGGTACTGAACACAGAGTTCTTGACCCAGGGGTACTGATGACAGAGTTATTGGCCCAGGGGTACTGATGACAGAGTTCTTGGCGCAGGGGTACTGAAGACAGAGTTCTTGGCCCGGAGGTATTGATGACAGAGTTCTTGGCCGAGGGGTACTGATGACAGAGTTCTTGGCCCAGGGGTACTGATGACAGATTTCTTGGCCCAGGGGTATTGATGACAGAGATCTTGGCCAAGGGGTACTGATGACAGAGTTCTTGGCCCAGGAGTATTGATGACAGAGTTCTTGGCCCAGGGGTACTGATGACAGAGTTCTTGGCCCATGGGGGACTGATGACAGATTTCTTCGCCCAGGGGTACTGATGACAGAGTTCTTGGCCCAGGGGTACTGATGACGGAGTTCTTGGGCCAGGAGTACTGAAGACAGAGTTCTTGGCCCGGGGGTATTGATGACAGAGTTCTTGGCCCAGGGGTACTGATGACAGAGTTCTAGACCCAGGGGTACTGATGACAGAGTTCTTGGCCCAGGGGTACTGATGACAGAGTTCTTGGCCCAGGGGTACTGATGACAGAGCTTTTGGCCCAGGGGTACTGAAGGCAGAGTTCTTGGCCCAGGGGTACTGCCGACAGAGTTCTTGGCCCAGGGGTATGGATGACAGAGTTCGTGGCCCAGGGGTACTGATGACAGAGTTCTTGGCCCAGGGGTACTGATGACAGAGTTCTTGGCCCAGGGGTACTGATGACAGAGTTCTTGGCCCAGGGGTACTGATGACAGAGTTCCTGGCCCAGGGGTAGTGATGACAGAGTTCTTGGCCCAGGGGTACTGATGACAGAGCTTTTGGCCCAGGGGTACTGATGACAGAGTTCTTGGCCCAGGGGTACTGAAGACAGAACTCTTGGCCCAGGGGTACTGATGGCAGAGTTCTTGGCCCAGGGGTACTGAAGACAGAGTTCTTGCCCAAGGGGTACTGATGACAGAGTTCTTGGCCGAGGGGTACTGATGACAGAGTTCTTGGCCCAGGGGTACTGATGACAGAGTTCTGTGCCCAGGGGTACTGATGACAGAGTTCTTGGCCCAGGGGTACTGATGACAGAGTTCCTGGCCAAGGGGTATTGATGACACAGTTCTTGGCCCAGGGGTACTGATGACAGAGTCCTTGGCCCAGGGGTACTGATGACAGAGTTCTTGGCCCAGGGGTACTGATGACAGAATTCTTGGCCCAGGGGTACTGATGACAGAGTTCTTGGCCCAGGGGTACTGATGAGAGAGTTCTTGGCCCAGGGGTACTGATCACAGAGTTCTTGGCCCAGGGGTACTGATGAGAGAGTTCTTCGCCCAGGGGTACTGAAGACAGAGTTCTTGGCCCAGGGGTACTGATGACAGAGTTCTTGGCCCAGGGGTACTGATGACAGAGTTCTTGGCCCAGGGGTACTGAAGACAGAGTTCTTGGCCCAGGGGTATTGATGACAGAGTTCTTGGCCCAGGGGTACTGATGACAGAGTTCTTGGCCCAGGGGGACTGATGACACAGTTCTTGGCCCAGGGGTACTGATGACAGAGTTCTTGGCCCAGGGGTACTGATGACAGAGCTTACTGAAGACAGAGTTCTTGGCCCAGGGGTACTGATGACAGAGTTCTTGGCCCAGGGGTACTGAAGACAGAGTTCTTGGCCCAGGGGTACTGATGACAGAGTTCTTGGCCCAGGGGTACTGAAGACAGAGTTCTTGGCCCAGGGGTACTGATGACAGAGTTCATGGCCGAGGGGTACTGATGACAGAGTTCTTGGCCAAGGGGTACTGATGACAGAGTTCTTGGCCCAGGGGTACTGATGACGGAGTTCTTGGCCCAGGGGTACTAATGACAGAGTTCCTGGACCAGGGGTATTGATGACACAGTTCTTGGCCCAGGGGTACTGATGACAGAGTCCTTGGCCCAGGGGTACTGATGACAGAGTTCTTGGCCCAGGGGTACGAATCACAGAATTCTTGGCCCAGGGGTACTGATGACAGAGTTCTTGGCCAAGGGGTACTGATGACGGAGTTCTTGGCCCAGGGGTATTGTTGACGGACTTCTTGGCCCAGGGGTACTGATGACAGAGTTCTTGGCCCAGGGGGACTGATAACAGAGTTCCTGGCCCAGGGGTACTGAAGACAGAGTTGTTGGCCCGGGGGTACCGATGACACAGTTCTTGGCCCAGGGGTACTGAAGACGGAGTTCTTGGCCCAGGGGTACTGAAGACAGATTTCTTGGCCCAGGGGTACTGAAAACAGAATTCTTGGCTCAGAAGTACTGGATACAGAGTTCTTGGCCCAGGGGTACTGAAGACAGAGTTGTTGGCCCAGGGGTACTGATGACAGAGTTTGTGGCCCAGGGGTACTGATGACAGACTTCTTGGCCCAGGGGTACTGATGACAGAGTTCTTGGCCCAGGGGTACTGATGACAGAGTTCTTGGCCCAGGGGTACTGATGACAGAGTTCTTGGCCCAGGGGTACTGATGACAGAGTTCTTGGCCCAGGCACTGATGACAGAGTTCTTGGCCCAGGTGTACTGAAGACAGAGTTCTTGGCCCAGGGGTACTGATGACAGAGTTCCTGGCCAAGGGGTATTGATGACAGAGTTCTTGGCCAAGGGGTACTGATGACAGAGTTCTTGGCCCAGGGGTACTGATGACAGAGTTCTTGGCCCAGGGGTACTGATGACAGAGTTCTTGGCCCAGGCACTGATGACAGAGTTCTTGGCCAAGGTGTACTGAAGACAGAGTTCTTGGCCCAGGGGTACTGATGACAGAGTTCCTGGCCATGGGGTATTGATGACAGAGTTCTTGGCCCAGGGGTACTGATGACAGAGTTCTTGGCCCAGGGGTACTGATGACAGGGTTCTTGGCCCAGGGGTACTGATGACAGAGTTCTTGGCCCAGGGGTACTGAAGACAGAGTTCTTGGCCCAGGAGTACTGATGACAGAGTTCTTGGCCCAGGGGTACTGAAGACAGAGTTCTTGGCCCAGGGGTACTGATGACAGAGTTCTTGGCCCAGGGGTACTGAAGACGGAGTTCTTGGCCCAGGGGTACTGATGGCAGAGTTCTTGGCCCAGGGATACTGATGACAGTGTTCTTGGCCCAGGGGTACTGATGACAGAGTTCTTGGCCCAGGGGTACTGATGACAGAGGTCTTGGCCCAGGGGTACTGATGACAGAGTTCTTGGCCGAGGGGTATTGATGACGGTGTTCTTGGCCCAGGGGTACTGATGACAGAGTTCTTGGCCCAGGGGTACTGATGACAGAGTTCTCGGCCCAGGGGTACTGATGACAGAGTTCCTGGCCCAGGGGTACTGATGACAGAGTTCTTGGCCCAGGGGTACTGAAGACAGAGATCTTGGCCCAGGGGTACTGATGACAGAGTTCTTGGCCCAGGGGTACTGATGACAGAGTTCTTGGCCCAGGGGTACTGATGACAGAGTTCCTGGCCAAGGGGTATTGATGACAGAGTTCTTGGCCCAGGGGTACTGATGACAGAGTTCTTGGCCCAGGGGTACTGATGACAGGGTTCTTGGCCCAGGGGTACTGATGACAGAGTTCTTGGCCCAGGGGTACTGAAGACAGAGTTCTTGGCCCAGGAGTACTGATGACAGAGTTCTTGGCCCAGGGGTACTGAAGACAGAGTTCTTGGCCCAGGGGTACTGATGACAGAGTTCTTGGCCCAGGGGTACTGAAGACGGAGTTCTTGGCCCAGGGGTACTGATGGCAGAGTTCTTGGCCCAGGGATACTGATGACAGTGTTCTTGGCCCAGGGGTACTGATGACAGAGTTCTTGGCCGTGGGGTACTGATGACAGAGGTCTTGGCCCAGGGGTACTGATGACAGAGTTCTTGACCTAGGGGTATTGATGACAGTGTTCTTGGCCCAGGGGTACTGATGACAGAGTTCTTGGCCCAGGGGTACTGATGACAGAGTTCTCGGCCCAGGGGTACTGATGACAGAGTTCTTGGCCCAGGGGTACTGATGACAGAGTTCTTGGCCCAGGGGTACTGAAGACAGAGTTCTTGGCCCAGGGGTACTGATGACAGAGTTCTTGGCCCAGGGGTACTGATGACAGAGTTCTTGGCCCAGGGGTACTGATGACGGATTTCTTGGCTCAGGGGTACTGATGACAGAGGGCCTGGGCCTGGGCCAAGAACTCTGTCATCAGTACCCCTGGGCCAAGAACTCTGTCATCAGTACCCCTGGGCCAAGAACTCTGTCATCAATACCCCTGGGCGGAGAACTCTGTTTTCAGTACCCCTGGGCCAAGAATTCTGTCATCAGTACCCCTGGGCCAAGGACTCTGTCATCAATACCCCTGGGCCAAGAACTCTGTCTTCAGTACCCCTGGGCCAAGAATTCTGTCATCAGTACCCCTGGGCCAAGAACCCTGTCATCAGGACCCCTGGGCCAAGAACTCTGTCATCAGTACTCCTGGGCCCAGAACTCTGTCATCAATACCCCTTGGCCAGGAACTCTGTCATCAGTACCCCTGGGCCAAGAACTCTGTCATCAGTACCCCTGGGCCACGAACTATGTCATCAATACCCCTGGGCCAAGAACTCCGTCATCAGTACCCCTTGGCCAAGAACTCTGTCATCAGTACCCCTGGGCCAAGAACTCTGTCTTCAGTACCCCTGGGCCAAGAACTCTGTGTTCAGTACCCCTGGGCCAAGAACTCTGTCATCAGTACCCCTGGGCCAAGAACTCTGTCATTAAAACACCTGGGCCAAGAACTCTGTCTCCAGTACTCCTGGGCCAAGAACTCTGTCATGAGTACCCCTGGGCCAAGAATTCTGTCATCAGTACCCATGGGCCAAGAACTCTGTCTTCAGTACCCCTGGGCCAAGAACTCTGTCATCAGTACCCCTGGGCCAATAACTCTGTCATCCGTACCCTTGGGTCAAAAACTGTGTCTTCAGTACCCCTGGGCCAAGAACTCTGTCATCAGTACCCCTGAGCCAAGAATTCTGTCATCAGTACCCCTGGGCCAAGAACTCTGTCATCAGTACCCCTGGGCCAAGAACTCTGTCATCAGTACCCCTGGGCCAAGAACTCTGTCTTCAGTACCCCTGCGGCAAGAACTCTGTCGTCAGTACCCCTGGGCCAAGACATCTGTCATCAGTACCCCTGGGCCAAGAACTCTGTCATCAGTACCCCTGGGCCCAGAACTCTGTCATCAATACCCCTTGGCCAGGAACTCTGTCATCAGTACCCCTGGGCCAAGAACTCTGTCATCAGTACCCCTGGGCCACGAACTATGTCATCAATACAACTGGGCCAAGAACTCCGTCATCAGTACCCCTTGGCCAAGAACTCTGTCATCAGTACCCCTGGGCCAAGAACTCTGTCTTCAGTACCCCTGGGCCAAGAACTCTGTGTTCAGTACCCCTGGGCCAAGAACTCTGTCTTCAGTACCCCTGGGCCAAGAACTCTGTCATTAAAACACCTGGGCCAAGAACTCTGTCTTCAGTACTCCTGGGCCAAGAACTCTGTCATGAGTACCCCTGGGCCAAGAATTCTGTCATCAGTACCCATGGGCCAAGAACTCTGTCTTCAGTACCCCTGGGCCAAGAACTCTGTCATCAGTACCCCTGGGCCAATAACTCTGTCATCAGTACCCTTGGGTCAAAAACTGTGTCTTCAGTACCCCTGGGCCAAGAACTCTGTCATCAGTACCCCTGAGCCAAGAATTCTGTCATCAGTACCCCTGGGCCAAGAACTCTGTCATCAGTACCCCTGGGCCAAGAACTCTGTCATCAGTACCCCTGGGCCAAGAACTCTGTCTTCAGTACCCCTGGGGCAAGAACTCTGTCGTCAGTACCCCTGGGCCAAGACATCTGTCATCAGTACCCCTGGGCCAAGAACTCTGTCATCAGTACCCCTGGGCCAAGAACTCTGTCATCAGTACCCCTGGGCCAAGAACTCTGTCATCAATACCCCTGGGCCAAGAACTCTGTCATCAGTACCCCTGATCCAAGACCTCTGTCATCAGTACCCCTGGGCCAAGAACTCTGTCATCAGTACCCCTGGGCCAAGAACTCTGTCATCAGTACCCCTGGGCCAAGAACTCTGTCATCAGTACCCCTGGGCCAAGAACTCTGTCTTCAGTACCCCTGGGCCAAGAACTCTGTCATCAGTACCCCTGGGCCAAGAACTCTGTCATCATTACCCCTGGCCAAGGACTCTGTCATCAGTACCCCTGGGCCAAGAACTCTGTCTTCAGTACCCCTGGGCCAAGAACTCTGTCATCAGTACCCCTGGGCAAAGAACCCTGTCATCAGTACCCCTGGGCCAAGAACTCTGTCATCAGTACCCCTGGGCCAAGAACTCTGTCATCAGTACCCCTGGGCCAGGAACTCTGTCATCAATACCCCTTGGCCAAGAACTCTGTCATCAGTACCCCTGGGCCAAGAACTCTGTCCTCAGTACCCCTGGGCCAAAAACTCTGTCATCAGTACCCCTGGGCCAAGAGCTCTGTCATCAGTACCCCTGGGCCAAGAACTCTGTCATCAGTACCCCTGGGCCAAGAACTCTGTCATCAATACCCCTGGGCCAAGAACTCTGTCTTCAGTACCCCTGGGCCAAGAGCTCTGTCATCAGTACCCCTGGGCCAAGAACTCTGTCATCAATACCCCTGGGCGAAGAGCTCTGTCTTCAGTACCCCTGGGCCAAGAATTCTTTCATCAGTACCCCTGGGCCAAGAGTTCTGTCCTCAGTACCCCTGGGCCAAGAACTCTGTGATCAGGACCCCTTGGCCAAGAACTCTGTCATCAGTACCCCTGGGCCAAGAACTCTGTCATCAATACCCCTGGGCCAAGAGCTCTGTCATCAGTACCCCTGGGCCAAGAACTCTGTCATCAGTACCCCTGGGCCAGGAACTCTGTCATCAATACCCCTGGGCCAAGAACTCTGTCATCAGTACCCCTGGGCCAAGAACTCTGTCATCAATACCCCTTGGCCAAGAACTCTGTCATCAGTACCCCTGGGCCAAGAACTCTGTCATCAATACCCCTGGGCCAAGAACTCTATGTTCAGTACCCCTGGGCCAAAAACTCTGTCATCAGTACCCCTGGGCCAAGAACTCTGTCATCAAAACACCTGAGCCAAGAACTCTGTCTTCAGTATCCCTGGGCCAAGAACTCTGTCATCAGTACCCCTGGGCCAGGAACTCTGTCATCAATACCCCTGGGCCAAGAACTCTGTCATCAGTACCCCTGGGCCAAGAACTCTGTCATCAGTACCCCTGGGCCAAGAACTCTGTCATCAATACCCCTGGGCCAAGAACTCTGTCACTAGTACCCCTGGGCCAAGAACTTTCTCATCAGTACCCCTGGGCCAAGAACTCTGTCATCAGTACCCCTGGGCCAAGACCTTTGTCATCAGTACCCCTGGGCCAAGAACTCTGTCATCAGTACTCCTGGGCCAAGAACTCTGTCATCAGTACCCCTGGGCCAAGAACCCTGTCATCAGTACCCCTGGGCCAAGAACTCTGTCATCAATACCCCTTGGCCAAGAACTCTGTCATCAGTACCCCTGGGCCAAGAACTCTGTCCTCAGTACCCCTGGGCCAAAAACTCTGTCATCAGTACCCCTGGGCCAAGAACTCTGTCATCAGTACCCCTGGGCCACGAACTCTGTCATCAGTACCCCTGGACCAAGAACTCGGTCATCAATACCCCTGGGCCAAGAACTCTGTCTTCAGTACCCCTGGGCCAAGAGCTCTGTCATCAGTACCCCTGGGCCAAGAACTCTGTCATCAGTACCCCTGGGCCAAGAACTCTGTCTTCAGTACCCCTGGGCCAAGAGTTCTTTCATCAGTACCCCTGGGCCAAGAGTTCTGTCATCAGTACCCCTGGGCCAAGAACTCTGTCATTGTGACCCCTGGGCCAAGAACTCTGTCATCAGTACCCCTGGGCCAAGAACTCTGTCATCAATACCCCTGGGCCAAGAACTCCGTCATCAGTACCCCTGGGCCAAGAACTCTGTCATCAGTACCCCTGGGCTAAGAACTCTGTCATCAATACCCCTGGGCCAAGAACTCTGTGTTCAGTACCCCTCGGCCAAAAACTCTGTCATCAGTACCCCTTGGCCAAGAACTCTGTCATCAAAACACCTGGGCCAAGAACTCTGTCTTCAGTATCCCTGGGCAAAGAACTCTGTCATCAGTACCCCTGGGCCAGGAACTCTGTCATCAATACCCCTGGGCCAAGAACTCTGTCATCAGTACCCCTGGGCCAAGAACTCTGTCATCAGTACCCCTGGGCCAAGAACTCTGTCATCAATACCCCTGGGCCAAGAACTCTGTCATCAGTACCCCTGGGCCAAGAATTCTCTCATCAGTACCCCTGGGCCAAGAACTCTGTCATCAGTACCCCTGGGCCAAGACCTCTGTCATCAGTACCCCTGGGCCAAGAACTCTGTCATCAGTACCCCTGGGACAAGAACTCTGTCTTCAGTACCCCTGGGCCAAGAACTCTGTCATCAGTACCCCTGGGCCAAGAACTTTGCCTTCAGTATCCGTGGGCCAATAACTCTGTCATCAGTATTCCGCGGCCAAGAACTCTGTCATCAGTACCCCTGGGCCAATAACTCTGTCATCAGTACCCCTGCGCCAAGAACTCTGTCATCAGTACTCCTGGGCCAAGAACTCTGTCTTCAGTACCCCTGGGCCAAGAACTCTGTCATCAGTACCCCTGGGCCAAGAACTCTGTCTTCAGTACCCCTGGGCGAAGAACTCTGTCATCACTACCCCTAGGCCAAGAACTCTGTCATCATTACCCCTGGGCCAAGAACTCTGTCATCAGTACCCCTGGGCCAAGAACTCTGTCATCAGTACCCCTGGGCCAAGAATTCTGTCATCAATACCCCTGGGCCAAGAACTCTCTCATCAGTACACCTGGGCCAAGAACTCGGTCATCAGTATTAGTGGGCCAAGAACTCTGTCATCAATACCCCTGGGCCAAGAACTCTGTCTTCAGTACCCCTGGGCCAAGAACTCTGTCATCAGTACCTCTGGGCCAGGAATTCTGTCATCAGTACCCCTGGGCCAAGAACTCCGTCATCAGTACCCCTGGGCCAAGAACTCTGTCATGAGTACCCCTGGGCCAAAGAACTCTGTCATCAATACCCCTGGGCCAAGAACTCTGTCATCAGTACCCCTCGGCCAAGAGCACTGTCATCAGTACCCCTGGGCCAAGAACTCTGTCATCAGTACCCCTGGGCCAACAACTCTGTCATCAGTACCCCTGGGTCAAGAACCCTGTCATCAGTACCCCTGGGCCAAGAACTCTGTCATCAGTACCCCTGGGCCAAGACTTCTGTCATCAGTACCCCTGGGCCAAGAACTCTGTCATCAGTACCCCTGGGCCGAGAACTCTGTCATCAGTACCCCTGGGCCAAGAAATCTGTCATCAATACCCCTGGGCCAGGAACTCTGTCTTCAGTACCCCTGGGCCAGGAACTCTGTCATCAGTACTCCTGGGCCACGAATTCTGTCATCAGTACCCCTGGGCCAAGAAGTCTGTCATCAGTACCCCTGGGCCAAGAACTCTGTCATCAGTACCCCTGGGCCAAGAACTCTGTCATCAGTACCCCTGGGCTAAGAACTCTGTCATCAATACCCCTGGGCCAAGAACTCTGTGTTCAGTACCCCTCGGCCAAAAACTCTGTCATCAGTACCCCTTGGCCAAGAACTCTGTCATCAAAACACTGGGCCAAGAACTCTGTCTTCAGTATCCCTGGGCAAAGAACTCTGTCATCAGTACCCCTGGGCCAGGAACTCTGTCATCAATACCCCTGGGCCAAGAACTCTGTCATCAGTACCCCTGGGCCAAGAACTCTGTCATCAGTACCCCTGGGCCAAGAACTCTGTCATCAATACCCCTGGGCCAGGAACTCTGTCATCAGTACCCCTGGGCCAAGAATTCTCTCATCAGTACCCCTGGGCCAAGAACTCTGTCATCAGTACCCCTGGGCCAAGACCTCTGTCATCAGTACCCCTGGGCCACGAACTCTGTCATCAGTACCCCTGGGACAAGAACTCTGTCTTCAGTACCCCTGGGCCAAGAACTCTGTCATCAGTACCCCTCGGCCAAGACCTCTGTCATCAGTACCCCTGGGCCAAGAACTCTGTCATCAGTACCCCTGGGACAAGAACTCTGTCTTCAGTACCCCTGGGCCAAGAACTCTGTCATCAGTACCCCTGGGCCAAGAACTTTGCCTTCAGTATCCGTGGGCCAATAACTCTGTCATCAGTACCCCGCGGCCAAGAACTCTGTCATCAGTACCCCTGGGCCAATAACTCTGTCATCAGTACCCCTGCGCCAAGAACTCTGTCATCAGTACTCCTGGGCCAAGAACTCTGTCATCAGTACCCCTGGGCCAAGAACTCTGTCATCAGTACCCCTGGGCCAAGAACTCTGTCTTCAGTACCCCTGGGCGAAGAACTCTGTCATCAGTACCCCTGGGCCAAGAACTCTGTCATCATTACCCCTGGGCCAAGAACTCTGTCATCAGTACCCCTGGGCCAAGAACTCTGTCATCAGTACCCCTGGGCCAAGAATTCTGTCATCAATACCCCTGGGCCAAGAACTCTCTCATCAGTACACCTGGGCCAAGAACTCGGTCATCAGTACCCCTGGGCCATGAACTCTGTCATCAATACCCCTGGGCCAAGAACTCTGTCTTCAGTACCTCTGGGCCAGGAATTCTGTCATCAGTACCCCTGGGCCAAGAACTCCGTCATCAGTACCCTTGGGCCAAGAACTCTGTCATGAGTACCCCTGGGCCAAAGAACTCTGTCATCAATACCCCTGGGCCAAGAACTCTGTCATCAGTACCCCTGGGCCAAGAGCACTGTCATCAGTACCCCTGGGCCAAGAACTCTGTCATCAGTACACCTGGGCCAACAACTCTGTCATCAGTACCCCTGGGTCAAGAACCCTGTCATCAGTACCCCTGGGCCAAGAACTCTGTCATCAGTACCCCTGGGCCAAGACTTCTGTCATCAGTACCCCTGGGCCAAGAACTCTGTCATCAGTACCCCTGGGCCAAGAACTCTGTCATCAGTACCCCTGGGCCAAGAAATCCGTCATCAATACCCCTGGGCCAGGAACTCTGTCTTCAGAACCCCTGGGCCAGGAACTCTGTCATCAGTACCCCTGGACCACGAATTCTGTCATCAGTACCCCTGGGCCAAGAAGTCTGTCATCAGTACCCCTGGGCCAAGAACTCTGTCATCAGTACCCCTGGGCCAAGAACTCTGTCATCAGTACCCCTGGGCTAAGAACTCTGTCATCAATACCCCTGGGCCAAGAACTCTGTGTTCAGTACCCCTCGGCCAAAAACTCTGTCATCAGTACCCCTGGGCCAAGAACTCTGTCATCAAAACACCTGGGCCAAGAACTCTGTCCTCAGTATCCCTGGGCAAAGAACTCTGTCATCAGTACCCCTGGGCCAGGAACTCTGTCATCAATACCCCTGGGCCAAGAACTCTGTCACCAGTACCCCTGGGCCAAGAACTCTGTCATCAGTACCCCTGGGCCAAGAACTCTGTCATCAATACCCCTGGGCCAAGAACTCTGTCATCAGTACCCCTGGGCCAAGAATTCTCTCATCAGTACCCCTGGGCCAAGAACTCTGTCATCAGTACCCCTGGGCCAAGAACTCTGTCATCAGTACCCCTGGGACAAGAACTCTGTCTTCAGTACCCCTGGGCCAAGAACTCTGTCATCAGTACCCCTGGGCCAAGAACTCTGTCTTCAGTATCCGTGGGCCAATAACTCTGTCATCAGTACCCCGCGGCCAAAAACTCTGTCATCAGTACCCCTGGGCCAGTAACTCTGTCATCAGTACCCCTGCGCCAAGAACTCTGTCATCAGTACTCCTGGGCCAAGAACTCTGTCATCAGTACCCCTGGGCCAAGAACTCTGTCATCAGTACGCCTGGGCCAAGAACTCTGTCTTCAGTACCCCTGGGCGAAGAACTCTGTCATCAGTACCCCTTGGCCAAGAACTCTGTCATCATTACCCCTGGGCCAAGAACTCTGTCATCAGTACCCCTGGGCCAAGAACTCTGTCATCAATACCCCTGGGCCAAGAACTCTGTCATCAGTACCCCTGGGCCAAGAATTCTGTCATCAATACCCCTGGGCCAAGAACTCTCTCATCAGTACACCTGGGCCAAGAACTCTGTCATCAGTATTAGTGGGCCAAGAACTCTGTCATCAATACCCCTGGGCCAAGAACTCTGTCTTCAGTACCCCTGGGCCAAGAACTCTGTCATCAGTACCTCTGGGCCAGGAATTCTGTCATCAGTACCCCTGGGCCAGGAACTCCGTCATCAGTACCCCTGGGCCAAGAACTCTGTCATGAGTACCCCTGGGCCAAGAACTCTGTCATCAATACCCCTGGGCCAAGAACTCTGTCATCAGTACCCCTGGGCCAAGAACTCTGTCATCAGTACCCCTGGGCCAAGAACTCTGTCATCAGTACCCCTGGGCCAACAACTCTGTCATCAGTACCCCTGGGTCAAGAACCCTGTCATCAGTACCCCTGGGCCAAGAACTCTGTCATCAGTACCCCTGGGCCAAGACTTCTGTCATCAGTACCCCTGGGCCAAGAACTCTGTCATCAGTACCCCTGGGCCAAGAACTCTGTCATCAGTACCCCTGCGCCAAGAACTCTGTCATCAATACCCCGGGGCCAGGAACTCTGTCTTCAGTACCCCTGGGCCAGGAACTCTGTCATCAGTACCCCTGGGCCACGAACTCTGTCATCAGTACCCCTGGGCCAAGAAGTCTGTCATCAGTACTCCTGGGCCAAGAACTCTGTCATCAGAACCCCTGGGCCAGGAACTCTGTCATCAATACCCCTGGGCCAAGAAGTCTGTCATCAGTACCCCTGGGCCAAGAACTCTGTCATCAGTACCCTGGGCCAAGAACTCTGTCATCAGTACCCCTGGGCCAAGAATTCTGTCATCAATACACCTGGGCCAAGAACTCTCTGATCAGTACCCCTGGGCCAAGAACTCTGTCATCAGTACTCCTGGGCCAATAACTCTGTCATCAGTACCCCTGGGCCAAGAACTCTGTCATCAGTACCCCTTGGCCAAGAACTCTGTCATCAGTACCCCTGGGCCAAGGACTCTGTCCTCAGTACCCCTGGGCCAAAAGCTCTGTCATCAGTACCCCTGGGCCACGAACTCTGTCTTCAGTACCCCTGGGCCAAGAACTCTGTCATCAGTACCCCTGGGCCAAGAACTCTGTCATAAATACCCCTGGGCCAAGAACATTGTCTTCAGTACCCCTGGGCCAAGAGCTCTGTCATCAGTACCACTGGGCCAAGAACTCTGTCATCAATACCCCTGGGCCAAGAACTCTGTGTTTAGTACCCCTGGGCCAAGAATTTCTTCATCAGTACCCCTGGGCCAAGAGTTCTGTCATCAGTACCCCTGGGCCAAGAACTCTGTCATCGGGACCCCTGGGCCAAGAACTCTGTCATCAGTACCCCTGGGCCAAGAACTCTGTCATCAATACCCCTGGGCCAAGAACTCTGTCATCAGTACCCCTGGGCCAAGAACTCTGTCATCAGTACCCCTGGGCCAAGAACTCTGTCATCAGTACCCCTGGGCCAAGAACTCTGTCATCAGTACCCCTGGGCTAAGAACTCTGTCATCAGTACCCCTGAGCCAAGAACTCTGTGTTCAGTACCCCTGGGCCAAGGATTCTTTCTTCTGTACCCCTGGGCCAGGAACTCTGTCATCAGTACCCCAGGGCCAAGAACTCTGTCTTCAGTATCCCTGGGCCATGAACTCTGTCATCAGTAGCCCTGGACCAGGACCTCTGTCATCAATACCCCAGGGCCAAGAACTCTGTCATCAGTACCCCTGGGCCAAGAACTCTGTCATCACTACCCCTGGGCCAGGAACTCTGTCATCAATACCCCTGGGCCAAGAACTCTGTCATCAGTACCCCTGGGCCAGGAACTCTCTCATCAGTACCCCTGGGCCAAGAACTCTGTCATCAGTACCCCTGGGTCAAGACCTCTGTCATCAGTACCCCTGGGCCAAGAACTCTGTCATCAGTACCCCTGGGACAAGAACTCTGTCTTCAGTACCCCTGGGCCAAGAACTCTGTCATCAGTACCCCTGGACCAAGAACTAAGTCTTCAGTGCCCCTGGGCCAATAACTCTGTCATCAGTACCCCGCGGCCAAGAACTCTGTCATCAGTACCCCTGGGCCAAGAACTCTGTCATCAGTACCCCTGGGCCAAGAACTCTGTCATCAGTACTCCTGGGCCAAGAACTCTGTCATCAATACCCCTGGGCCAAAGACTCTGTCATCAGTACCCCTGGGCCCAGAACTCTGTCTCCAGTACCCCTGGGCCAAGAACTCTGTCATCAGTACCCCTGGGCCAAAAACTCTGTCATGTTTACCCCTGGGCCAAGAACTCTGTCATCAGTACCCCTGGGCCAGGAACTCTGTCATCAGTACCCCTGGGCAAAGAATTCTGTCATCAGTACTCCTGGGCCAAGAACTCTCTCATCAGTACCCCTGGGCCAACAACTCTGTCATCAGTACCCCTGGGCCAAGAACTCTGTCTTCAGTACCCCTGGGCCAAGAACTCTGTCATCATTACCCCTGGGCCAAGAACTCTGTCATCAGTACCCCTGGGCCAAGAACTCTCTCATGAGTACCCCTGGGCCAAGAACTCTGTCATCAGTACTCCTGGGCCAAGAACTCTGTCATCAGTACCCCTGGGCCAAGAACCCTGTCATCAGTACCCCTGGGCCAAGAACTCTGTCATCAATACCCCTTGGCCAAGAACTCTGTCATCAGTACCCCTGGGCCACGAACTCTGTCCTCAGTACCCCTGGGCCAAAAAATCTGTCATCAGTACCCCTGGGCCAAGAACTCTGTCATCAGTACCACTGGGCCACGAACTCTGTCATCAGTACCCCTGGGCCAGGAACTCTGTCATCAATACCCCTGAGCCAAGAACTCTGTCATCAGTACCCCTGGGCCAAGAACTCTGTCTTCAGTACCCCTGGGCCAAGAATTCTTTCATCAGTACCCCTGGGCCAAGAGTTCTGTCATCAGTACCCCTGGGCCAAGAACACTGTCATCGTGACCCCTGGGCCAAGAACTCTGTCATCAGTACCCCTGGGCCAAGAACTCTGTCATCAAAACCCCTGGGCCAAGAACTCTGTCATCAGTACCCCTGGGTCAAGAACTCTGTCATCAGTACCCCTGGGCTAAGAACTCTGTCATCAATACCCCTGGGCCAAGAACTCTGTGTTCAGTACCCCCGGGCCAAAAACTCTGTCATCAGTACGCCTGGGCCAAGAACTCTGTGTTCAGTACCCCTGGGCCAAGGATTCTTTCTTCTGTACCCCTGGGCCAGGAACTCTGTCATCAGTACCCCAGGGCCAAGAACTCTGTCTTCAGTATCCCTGGGCCATGAACTCTGTCATCAGTAGCCCTGGGCCAGGACCTCTGTCATCAATACCCCAGGGCCAAGAACTCTGTCATCAGTACCCCTGGGCCAAGAACTCTGTCATCACTACCCCTGGGCCAGGAACTCTGTCATCAATACCCCTGGGCCAAGAACTCTGTCATCAGTACCCCTGGGCCAGGAACTCTCTCATCAGTACCCCTGGGCCAAGAACTCTGTCATCAGTACCCCTGGGTCAAGACCTCTGTCATCAGTACCCCTGGGCCAAGAACTCTGTCTTCAGTACCCCTGGGCCAAGAACTCTGTCATCAGTACCCCTGGACCAAGAACTAAGTCATCATTACCCCTGGGCCAATAACTCTGTCATCAGTACCCCGCGGCCAAGAACTCTGTCATCAGTACCCCAGGGCCAAGAACTCTGTCATCAGTACCCCTGGGCCAAGAACTCTGTCATCAGTACTCCTGGGCCAAGAACTCTGTCATCAATACCCCTGGGCCAAAAACTCTGTCATCAGTACCCCTGGGCCCAGAACTCTGTCTCCAGTACCCCTGGGCCAAGAACTCTGTCATCAGTACCCCTGGGCCAAAAACTCTGTCATGTTTACCCCTGGGCCAAGAACTCTGTCATCAGTACCCCTGGGCCAGGAACTCTGTCATCAGTACCCCTGGGCAAAGAATTCTGTCATCAGTACTCCTGGGCCAAGAACTCTCTCATCAGTACCCCTGGGCCAACAACTCTGTCATCAGTACCCCTGGGCCAAGAACTCTGTCTTCAGTACCCCTGGGCCAAGAACTCTGTCATCATTACCCCTGGGCCAAGAACTCTGTCATCAGTACCCCTGGGCCAAGAACTCTCTCATGAGTACCCCTGGGCCAAGAACTCTGTCATCAGTACTCCTGGGCCAAGAACTCTGTCATCAGTACCCCTGGGCCAAGAACCCTGTCATCAGTACCCCTGGGCCAAGAACTCTGTCATCAATACCCCTTGGCCAAGAACTCTGTCATCAGTACCCCTGGGCCACGAACTCTGTCCTCAGTACCCCTGGGCCAAAAAATCTGTCATCAGTACCCCTGGGCCAAGAACTCTGTCATCAGTACCACTGGGCCACGAACTCTGTCATCAGTACCCCTGGGCCAAGAACTCTGTCATCAATACCCCTTGGCCAAGAACTCTGTCATCAGTACCCCTGGGCCAATAACTCTGTCTTCAGTACCCCTGGGCCAAGAATTCTTTCATCAGTACCCCTGGGCCAAGAATTCTGTCATCAGTACCCCTGGGCCAAGAACACTGTCATCGTGACCCCTGGGCCAAGAACTCTGTCATCAGTACCCCTGGGCCAAGAACTCTGTCATCAATACCCCTGGGCCAAGAACTCTGTCATCAGTACCCCTGGGTCAAGAACTCTGTCATCAGTACCCCTGGGCTAAGAACTCTGTCATCAATACCCCTGGGCCAAGAACTCTGTGTTCAGTACCCCTGGGCCAAAAACTCTGTCATCAGTACCCCTGGGCCAAGAACTCTGTCATCAAAACACCTGGGCCAAGAACTCTGTCTTCAGTATCCCTGGGCAAAGAACTCTGTCATCAGAACCCCTGGGCCAGGAACTCTGTCATCAATACCCCTGGGCCAAGAACTCTGTCATCAGTACCCCTGGGCCAAGAACTCTGTCATCAGTACCCCTGGGCTAAGAACTCTGTCATCAATACCCCTGGGCCAAGAACTCTGTCATCAGTACCCCTGGGCCAAGAATTCTCTCATCAGTACCCCTGGGCCAAGAACTCTGTCATCAGTACCCCTGGGCCAAGACCTCTGTCATCAGTACCCCTGGGCCAAGAACTCTGTCATCAGAACCCCTGGGCCAGGAACTCTGTCATCAATACCCCTGGGCCAAGAACTCTGTCATCAGTACCCCTGGGCAAAGAACTCTGTCATCAGAACCCCTGGGCCAGGAACTCTGTCATCAATACCCCTGGGCCAAGAACTCTGTCATCAGTACCCCTGGGCCAAGAACTCTGTCATCAGTACCCCTGGGCCAAGAACTCTGTCATCATTACCCCTGGGCCAAGAACTCTGTCATCAGTACCCCTGGGCCAAGAACTCTCTCATCAGTACCCCTGGGCCAAGAACTCTGTCATCAGTACCCCTGGGCCAAGACCTCTGTCATCAGTACCCCTGGGCCAAGAACTCTGTCATCAGTACCCCTGGGACAAGAATTCTGTCTTCAGTACCCCTGGGCCAAGAACTCTGTCATCAGTACACCTGGGCCAAGAACTCTGTCTTCAGTAACCGTGGGCCAATAACTCTGTCATCAGTACCCCGCGGCCAAGAACTCTGTCATCAGTACCCCTGGGCCAAGAACTCTGTCATCAGTACCCCTGCGCCAAGAACTCTGTCATCAGTACTCCTGGGCCAAGAACTCTGTCATCAGTACCCCTAGGCCAAGAACTCTGTCATCAGTACCCCTGGGCCAAGAACTCTGTCTCCAGTACCCCTGGGCGAAGAACTCTGTCATCAGTACCCCTGGGCCAAGAACTCTGTCATCATTACCCCTGGGCCAAGAACTCTGTCATCAGTACCCCTGGGCCAAGAACTCTGTCATCAGTACCCCTGGGCCAAGAATTCTGTCATCAATACCCCTGGGCCAAGAACTCTCTCATCAGTACACCTGGGCCAAGAACTCTGTCATCAGTATTCGTGGGCCAAGAACTCTGTCATCAATACCCCTGGGCCAAGAACTCTGTCTTCAGTACCCCTGGGCCAAGAACTCTGTCATCAGTACCTCTGGGCCAGGAATTCTGTCATCAGTACCCCTGGGCCAAGAACTCCGTCATCAGTACCCCTGGGCCAAGAACTCTGTCATGAGTACCCCTGGGCCAAGAACTCTGTCATCAATACCCCTGGGCCAAGAACTCTGTCATCAGTACCCCTGGGCCAAGAACTCTGTCATCAGTACCCCTGGGCCAAGAACTCTGTCATCAGTACCCCTGGGCCAAGAACTCTGTCATCAGTACCCCTGGGTCAAGAACCCTGTCATCAGTACCCCTGGGCCAAGAACTCTGTCATCAGTACCCCTGGGCCAAGACTTCTGTCATCAGTACCCCTGGGCCAAGAACTCTGTCATCAGTACCCCTGGGCCAAGAACTCTGTCATCAGTACCCCTGGGCCAAGAACTCTGTCATCAATACCCCTGGGCCAGGAACTCTGTCTTCAGTACTCCTGGGCCAGGAACTCTGTCATCAGTACCCCTGGGCCACGAATTCTGTCATCAGTACCCCTGGGCCAAGAGGTCTGTCATCAGTACCCCTGGGCCAAGAACTCTGTCATCAGTACCCCTGGGCCAGGAACTCTGTCATCAATACCCCTGGGCCAAGAACTCTGTCATCAGTACCCCTGGGCCAAGAACTCTGTCATCAGTACCCCTGGGCCAAGAACTCTGTCATCAGTACCCCTGGGCCAAGAAATCTGTCATCAGTACCCCTGGGCCAAGAACTCTGTCAACAGTACCCCTGGGTCTAGAACTCTGTCATCAGTACCCCTGGGCCAAGAACTCTGTCATCAGTACACCTGGGCCAAGAACTCTGTCATCAGTACCCCTGGGCCAAGAAATCTGTCATCAGTACCCGTGGGCCAAGAACTCTGTCATCAGTACCCCTGGGTCAAGAACTCTGTCATCAATACCCCTGGGCCAAGAACTCTCTGATCAGTACCCCTGGGCCAAGAACTCTGTCATCAGTACTCCTGGGCCAATAACGCTGTCATCAGTACCCCTGGGCCAAGAACTCTGTCATCAGTACCCCTGGGCCAAGAACTCTGTCATCAATACCCCTTGGCCAAGAACTCTGTCATCAGTACCCCTGGGCCAAGAACTCTGTCCTCAGTACCCCTGGGCCAAAAACTCTGTCATCAGTACCCCTGGGCCAAGAACTCTGTCTTCAGTACCCCTGGGCCAAGAACTCTGTCATCAGTACCCCTGGGCCAAGAACTCTGTCATAAATACCCCTGGGCCAAGACCATTGTCTTCAGTACCCCTGGGCCAAGAGCTCTGTCATCAGTACCCCTGGGCCAAGAACTCTGTCATCAATACCCCTGGGCCAAGAACTCTGTCATCAGTACTCCTGGGCCAAGAATTTCTTCATCAGTACCCCTGGCCCAAGAGTTCTGTCATCAGTACCCCTGGGCCAAGAACTCTGTCATCAGGACCCCTGGGCCAAGAACTCTGTCATCAGTACCCCTGGGCCAAGAACTCTGTCATCAATACCCCTGGGCCAAGAACTCTGTCATCAGTAGCCCTGGGCCAGGAACTCTGTCATCAATACCCCAGGGCCAAGAACTCTGTCATCAGTACCCCTGGGCCAAGAACTCTGTCATCAGTACCCCTGGGCCAAGAACTCTGTCATCAGTACCCCTGGGCCAAGAACTCTGTCATCAGTACCCCTGGGCCAGGAACTCTCTCATCAGTACCCCTGGGCCAAGAACTCTGTCATCAGTACCCCTGGGCCAAGACCTCTGTCATCAGTACCCCTGGGCCAAGAACTCTGTCATCAGTACCCCTGGGACAAGAACTCTGTCTTCAGTACCCCTGGGCCAAGAACTCTGTCATCAGTACCCCTGGACCAAGAACTCTGTCTTCAGTACCCCTGGGCCAATAACTCTGTCATCAGTACCCCGCGGCCAAGAACTCTGTCATCAGTACCCCTGGGCCAAGAACTCTGTCATCAGTACCCCTGGGCCAAGAACTCTGTCATCAGTACTCCTGGACCAAGAACTCTGTCATCAATACCCCTGGGCCAAAAACTCTGTCATCAGTACCCCTGGGCCCAGAACTCTGTCTCCAGTACCCCTGGGCCAAGAACTCTGTCATCAGTACCCCTGGGCCAAGAACTCTGTCATGTTTACCCCTGTGCCAAGAACTCTGTCATCAGTACCCCTGGGCCAAGAACTCTGTCATCAGTACCCTTGGGCAAAGAACTCTGTCATCAGTA
Source organism: Eutreptiella sp. 'Long Island Sound 2002' (assembly GCA_964036045.1). Classification (NCBI taxonomy): domain Eukaryota; phylum Euglenozoa; class Euglenophyceae; order Eutreptiales; family Eutreptiaceae; genus Eutreptiella; species Eutreptiella sp. 'Long Island Sound 2002'. The sequence goes on along the minus strand of OZ038400.1, from coordinate 27,413,260 downwards.
CCCCTGGGCCAAGAACTCTGTCATCAGTACACCTGGGCCAAGAACTCTGTCATCAGTATTCCTGGGCCAAGAACTCTGTCATCAATACCCCTGGGCCAAGAACTCTGTCTTCAGTACCCCTGGGCCAAGAACTCTGTAATCAGTCATTCTGGGCCAGGAATTCTGTCACCAGTACCCCTGGGCCAAGACCTCTGTCATCAGTACCCCTGGGCCAAGAACTCTGTCATGAGTACCCCTGGGCCAAGAACTCTGTCATCAATACCCCTGGGCCAAGAACTCTGTCATCAGTACCCCTGGGCCAAGAACTCTGTCATCAGTACCCCTGGGCCAAGAACTCTGTCATCAGTACCCCTGGGCCAAGAACTCTGTCATCAGTACCCCTGGGCCAAGAACTCTGTCATCAGTACCCCTGGGCCAAGAACTCTGTCTTCAGTACCCTTGGGCCAAGACTTCTGTCATCAGTACCCCTGGGCCAAGAGCTCTGTCTTCAGTACCCTTGGGCCAAGAACTCTGTCATCAGTACCCCTGGGCCAAGAACCCTGTCATCAATACCCCTGGGCCAAGAACTCTGTCATCAGTACCCCTGGGCCAAGAACTCTGTCATCAGTACCCCTGGGCCAAGAATTCTGTCATCAGTACCCCTGGGCCAAGAACTCTGTCATCAGTACCCCTGGGCCAAGAACTCTGTCATCAGTACCCCTGGGCCAGGAACTCTGTCATCAATACCCCTGGGCCAAGAACTCTGTCATCAGTACCCCTGGGCCAAGAACTCTGTCATCAGTACCCCTGGGCCAAGAACTCTGTCATCAATACCCCTGGGCAAGGAACTCTGTCATCAGTACCCCTGGGCCAAGAACTCTCTCATCAGTACCCCTGGGCCAAGAACTCTGTCATCAGTACCCCTGGGCCAAGAACTCTGTCATCAGTACCCCTTGGCCAAGAACTCTCTCATCAGTAGCCCTGGGACAAGAACTCTGTCTTCAGTACCCCTGGGCCAAGAACTCTTTCATCAGTACCCCTGGGCCAAGAACTCTGTCTTCAGTACCCCTGGGCCAAGAGCTCTGTCTTCAGTACCCCTGGGCCAAGAACTCTGTCTTCAGTACCCCTGGGCCAAGACACTGTCATCAGTACCCCTGGGCCAAGAACTCTGTCATCAGTACCCCTGGGCCAAGAACTCTGTCATCAATACCCCAGGGCCAAGAACTCTGTCATCAGTACCCCTGGGCCAAGAACTCTGTCATCAGTACCCCTGGGCCAAGAACTCTGTCATCAGTACCCCTGGGCCAAGAACTCTGTCATCAGTACCCCTGGGCCAGGAACTCTCTCATCAGTACCCCTGGGCCAAGAACTCTGTCATCAGTACCCCTGGGCCAAGACCTCTGTCATCAGTACCCCTGGGCCAAGAACTCTGTCATCAGTACCCCTGGGACAAGAACTCTCTCTTCAGTACCCCTGGGCCAAGAACTCTGTCATCAGTACCCCTGGACCAAGAACTCTGTCTTCAGTACCCCTGGGCCAATAACTCTGTCTTCAGTACCCCTGGGCCAATAACTCTGTCATCAGTAAAAAAACTGCGGGTCGCGCTGGTCACAACAATGTTTTACAAACTCATCGCAACTTATCGCAATCTTTACAATGTCGCCAAATTCTGAAGATTTACGTTCATTCCATAAAAATCGCAATGTTGGATTTACTGGAATCAAAAGAAGAATTTCAAAAGATCGAAGCACCACAATTCAACGAAGACGACAGAGAGTTACCGAATTACTGGATTCTGCTTAAATTCTACGCCGCCTTCCGGTTAAAAGCACAGCAAACCAATTGCAAACACGGCTCTGCCTGTAAATTCGGGCGTAAATGTTGGTTCAAACACCCCAACCGCTTGTCTCCTCGCCCCAACACTCACTCGCACTGCTCCACAATCACAGACCACAGTCTCACAGCAGAAGTTCACCAACCTTACTGTTTGGATACAAATATATTAACAAAGCAACAAGACAAGGTCGACTCAGGTTTGTCTGTGCGTGCGCATGCAACAGCTCACACCACAACTCACCCTGAAGTACCAACGTGTACGACAAGCCGACCAGTCACCCCACCGCAGCACCTCCAAGCCCAAACACAACCAAGCCACACCTCCGCTGCCACAGAATCAACCGCCGATCAATCGCAGGCAAGCCCTCGTACAAAGGTCAAGCAGCCGCAATTTCCACAGGACCGAGGCAAACCAAACTACCCAGATACCGCAGATGGAGTATGGCAAACAGTTGCAAAGCGGCCACGAACACACACGCATCAAGACCCGCAACCGCAACAGGAGGACCAGCGATGCAAGGACTGCCAAGCGCCCTTCCAGACATCTCACGATAAAATAGAGTGGTTTCTTAACAGAGGTCTGAATCTCCCTCTACGATGCGACTCCTGCATCCAACAAAGAAAGGAAAAACCCGGTAGTCAATCCACATCAACTCCTCAGATCATCCGCCAAGCTGACAACCTGCTGATTCACTGCACTAACCCTTGGACCGTCACCAAGAATACCGCTCCTCCGCAACAAAATGAGTTCCCTCCTCTACCGAAGCCGAGTGCGAGTCCTCAAGCAAATGGCCGCGCCAAGCTATGTCAAGCGAATCACGACTCAACTTCGACAAGCGAAAAAGAAGATCCAATCAATCAACACGATGAATCAAGCCCAGAATCAACCTCAAACCAAGAGACCGACACCGAAGAGAGCGACACGGAATCCAATGCAAGCGAATCTCGTACAGTCAGCGTCAAGACTACTGCAATTCACCACTACGGATCCTACTCTGAACCGCTAACGGGTCGCTTTTGGGACACGAGCACAACGGCGTCCTCTGAGGAGCAATCTTCACAGTCTGCGCCTGCCTCTTATTGGTCACCACAAGAAAAGCATCACTATGACTCACCACGTGAACAAGAAAGAACTTTCGCTGCGAATTCTGACACCACCACAGACTGCTTGCCTGAACTCCAGGACTCAAGTTCCAGCGATGGGGACAATGAACCATACCTTCCAGATCCCGAACAATTTGTCATGAACGACCAAAGGCTCAAAAAAAGAATCAAACAACTGTTACATGAAAGGCCCACTTACCAAGCCCTAATGCGCCGTGCCTGGAGTAATACTTTGAATCAGTGCAAGGTTTCTTCTCAGACCGGAAGCAGATATAAAGCACATGTGGCTATATATCTCATCAATCAATTTGAACACCTTCGCCGCACGAACCCTGAACTTCTGCAAGGCCCTGAAAAGGACTGCGATGAACTCCACTAATACACTCACTGAGCTGTTGCATGTGTTCACCACAGACTTGCCTCGTGCCTTTGCTTTTGCCTGTTTCCCCTTTTTATTTACCTCAAAAGACACACAAACACATCCAACTTTCTTTAGCCTACATATAGGCCTCATCCGACACAGTCAACCTGCAGGGGAAAGCCTGCCTTGTTTCTTTTTCAAAACAGACTTTTTTGTGGCCTATGGTGCCGAAAGGGCAGTGCATTGCACCCCAGATTTGCTCTGTTTTTTGAAATTGTAAATACTGCAGCAGTCCTTCGAGGAACCTCGCAGATGCGCAATGATTGTGTGTTTTGGGCGGGAGACCGCCATGCCTAAAAAAAAAAAAAAACTCTGTCATCAGTACCCCGCGTCCAAGAACTCTGTCATCAGTACCCCTGAGCCAAGAACTCTGTCATCAGTACCCCTGGACCAAGAACTCTGTCATCAGTACTCCTGGGCCAAGAACTCTGTCATCAATACCCCTGGGCCAAAAACTCTGTCATCAGTACCCCTGGGCCCAGAACTCTGTCTCCAGTACCCCTGGGCCAAGAACTCTGTCATCAGTACCCCTGGGCCAAGAACTCTGTCATGTTTACCCCTGTGCCAAGAACTCTGTCATCAGTACCCCTGGGCCAAGAACTCTGTCATCAGTACCCTTGGGCAAAGAACTCTGTCATCAGTACCCCTGGGCCAAGAACTCTGTCATCAGTACACCTGGGCCAAGAACTCTGTCATCAGTATTCCTGGGCCAAGAACTCTGTCATCAATACCCCTGGGCCAAGAACTCTGTCTTCAGTACCCCTGGGCCAAGAACTCTGTAATCAGTCATTCTGGGCCAGGAATTCTGTCACCAGTACCCCTGGGCCAAGACCTCTGTCATCAGTACCCCTGGGCCAAGAACTCTGTCATGAGTACCCCTGGGCCAAGAACTCTGTCATCAATACCCCTGGGCCAAGAACTCTGTCATCAGTACCCCTGGGCCAAGAACTCCGTCATCAGTACCCCTGGGCCAAGAACTCTGTCATCAGTACCCCCCGGCCAAGAACTCTGTCATCAGTACCCCTGGGCCAACAACTCTGTCATCAGTACCCCTGGGCCAAGAACTCTGTCTTCAGTACCCTTGGGCCACGACTTCTGTCATCAGTACCCCTGGGCCAAGAGCTCTGTCTTCAGTACCCTTGGGCCAAGAACTCTGTCATCAGTACCCCTGGGCCAAGAACTCTGTCATCAATACCCCTGGGCCAAGAACTCTGTCATCAGTACACCTGGGCCAAGAACTCTGTCATCAGTATTCCTGGGCCAAGAACTCTGTCATCAATACCCCTGGGCCAAGAACTCTGTCTTCAGTACCCCTGGGCCAAGAACTCTGTAATCAGTCATTCTGGGCCAGGAATTCTGTCACCAGTACCCCTGGGCCAAGACCTCTGTCATCAGTACCCCTGGGCCAAGAACTCTGTCATGAGTACCCCTGGGCCAAGAACTCTGTCATCAATACCCCTGGGCCAAGAACTCTGTCATCAGTACCCCTGGGCCAAGAACTCTGTCATCAGTACCCCTGGGCCAAGAACTCTGTCATCAGTACCCCTGGGCCAAGAACTCTGTCATCAGTACCCCTGGGCCAACAACTCTGTCATCAGTACCCCTGGGCCAAGAACTCTGTCTTCAGTACCCTTGGGCCACGACTTCTGTCATCAGTACCCCTGGGCCAAGAGCTCTGTCTTCAGTACCCTTGGGCCAAGAACTCTGTCATCAGTACCCCTGGGCCAAGAACTCTGTCATCAATACCCCTGGGCCAAGAACTCTGTCATCAGTACCCCTGGGCCAAGAACTCTGCCCTCAGTACCCCTGGGCCAAGAATTCTGTCATCAGTACCCCTGGGCCAAGAACTCTGTCATCAGTACCCCTGGGCCAAGAACTCTGTCATCAGTACCCCTGGGCCAGGAACTCTGTCATCAATACCCCTGGGCCAAGAACTCTGTCATCAGTACCCCTGGGCCAAGAACTCTGTCATCAGTACCCCTGGGCCAAGAACTCTGTCATCAATACCCCTGGGCAAGGAACTCTGTCATCAGTACCCCTGGGCCAAGAACTCTGTCATCAATACCCCTGGGCCAAGAACTCTGTCTTCAGTACCCCTGGGCCAAGAACTCTGCCCTCAGTACCCCTGGGCCAAGAATTCTGTCATCAGTACCCCTGGGCCAAGAACTCTGTCATCAGTACCCCTGGGCCAAGAACTCTGTCATCAGTACCCCTGGGCCAGGAACTCTGTCATCAATACCCCTGGGCCAAGAACTCTGTCATCAGTACCCCTGGGCCAAGAACTCTGTCATCAGTACCCCTGGGCCAAGAACTCTGTCATCAATACCCCTGGGCAAGGAACTCTGTCATCAGTACCCCTGGGCCAAGAACTCTCTCATCAGTACCCCTGGGCCAAGAACTCTGTCATCAGTACCCCTGGGCCAAGAACTCTGTCATCAGTACCCCTTGGCCAAGAACTCTCTCATCAGTAGCCCTGGGACAAGAACTCTGTCTTCAGTACCCCTGGGCCAAGAACTCTTTCATCAGTACCCCTGGGCCAAGAACTCTGTCTTCAGTACCCCTGGGCCAAGAGCTCTGTCTTCAGTACCCCTGGGCCAAGAACTCTGTCTTCAGTACCCCTGGGCCAAGACACTGTCATCAGTACCCCTGGGCCAAGAACTCTGTCATCAGTACCCCTGGGCCAAGAACTCTGTCATCAATACCCCTGGGCCAAGAACTCTGTCTTCAGTACCCCTTGGCCAAGAACTCTGTCATCAGTACCCCTGGGCCAAGAACTCTGTCCTCAACAAAGACTGCTTGCACGCCGTGAACGCAAGCTCAGGCTACGAAAAAGAATCCGACGCCATGCAAAGAATACGAAACGCGTTCTGTTGAGAGAGTTCCTTGGGTCTTTCAAACCGCACGGAAACTACCACGATGAAAGCAGCTCTGACAGCGTAGGCGACCTTCATGACCTCCAAAGGTATCCTCCTCTTCTTCGCGAAGCTACAGAGTCGACTGCTTGCCATCGTCCAACTGCGCTAAGAAGAACTCGCCCTCGACAACGCCATGACACGAGTCAGCGACGGCAACTTGGCTCCGAAGCTACGCCCCAGACGGCCGCCCTGCCTACCATGCACTCAACGGCGACTTGTCAAAATGCAGCCCTGGTTTACGCCGAGGCATACCACGGACTCAACCAAGGAGTCCGCATCCAGAGAGTGAGAGACTCGATAGGCCGCATGCGTCACGATTGGTGGTGCTCTTGCGGATATCAAAACTTCCAGGACCGTACTGAATGCCGCCGCTGTCGATTGAGCAAGGGACGCCCACCGCCGCTATCGTCACCGCCATCTCCTAGCAACCAAAAGGGCTGCCTGCTTCAGTAGCAGAGTGTTCACGAGCACTTCAAGCCAAGTAACTGAAAAGCGACTGCCTGCTCTTTACGGAATGTAAGATTTGATCCACGCATCTCAAAAAAGGCGATTGCGTGCAGCTTCACATGCCGTCCATCAAAGCTTTCGTTGCTTTCTCTATGCTATATATGGATTCACCTTTGCTTTTATATTGCCCGGCGCCCCATATTCAACAGCCTCGCTGTGTGCCCTTCCAGCCTTTGGCACTGATTTTTCAGTCAGAGTCGGCTCTGCCCTTCTCCACAGTGCTTTGCGCTGTTCTGCCTATGCTGCACTGCCCTGATCAACTTGTTTCAATTCGTAGTTCACTTTGCCACTGTGCAAGCGCAGGTGTTACCTGCAGCGCACGCTCAAGAACGGGAATAGCTTATTTCGCTCTTGAACGGTGTTCTTTTTGCTTACACACACCGACACCCACCAGGCACCTGCACGTCAGCTCACTTCACACGCAACACAAACAACAGCCGCTTTCTTGGCTACAGTGGAACCACACACATTCACACAAACACACACACACCTAATTACATACCCAGCAAACGTTAACGTACTCTGACTTGTCTTTTTTGTGGCAGAAAACTGACACCAGCATCCAGCCTGAAACAACATCGACTTTCTCCTGCAGATCACTCTGCAGCCATCAACCAGCCTTTTGATTATGCACCCATCAAATCAACCACCCTTGATCTATGTACCTGTTATTTAATTCAGCCAATCAATTTCTTTCTGAAGTGGAAACACTTCATCACAGCTGGCAAAGGGCGTTTTGTTTTTTTTTACAAAACAAACTTTGATGGTTCCAGTCACGGTCCGCCGAGCACCTCCAGGGCCTAAAAGCCAAGAGGGGACTGACAGCACTGTTTTTTCCTTTCCTTGAAACATCAACTGTACATACTGTGATTCTGTTCATTTGGCACTAGGTAAAGCCACAGGTACACGCGCTGGGTGGACGCTAGGCCACAGGGGAGCCCGATGGACCCATAGGGAGCCAAAGAAAGCCACTGTAAGCCACAAACACCCCCTGTACATACCACTGTGTGTAAAATTGAACCCACATGAACCCACAGAGATGTTGACATGGTTTGAAAGAACTCTGTCATCAATACCCCTGGGCCAAGAACTCTGTCTTCAGTACCCCTGAACCAAGAACTCTGTCATCAGTACTCCTGGGCCAGGAATTCTGTCAGCAGTACCCCTGGGCCAAGAACTCTGTCATCAGTACCCCTGGGCCAAGACCTCTGTCATCAGTACCCCTTGGCCAAGAACTCTGTCATCAGTACCCCTGGGCCAAGTACTCTGTCATCAGTACCCCTGGGCCAAGAACTCTGTCATCAGTACCCCTGGGCCACGAACTCTGTCATCAGTACCCCTGGGCCGAGAACTCTGTCTTCAGTACCCCTGGGCCAAGAACTCTGTCATCAGTACCCCTGGGCCAAGAACTCTGTCATCAGTACCCCTGGGCCAGGAACTCTGTCATCAGTACCCCTGGGCCAAGAACTTTGTCATCAGTACCCCTGGACCAAGAACTCTGTCATCAGTACCCCTGGGCCAAGAACTCTGTCTTCAGTACCCCTGGGCCAAGAACTCTGTCATCAGTACCCCAGGGCCAAGAACTCTGTCTTCAGTACCCCTGGGCCAAGAACTCTGTCATCAGTACCCCTGGGCCAAGAACTCTGTCTCCAGTACCCCTGGGCCAAGAACTCTGTCATCAGTGCCCCTGGGCCAAAAACTCGGTCATCAGTACCCCTGGGCCAGGAACTCTGTCATCAGTACCCCTAGGCCAAGAACTCTGTCATCAGTACCCCTGGGCCAAGAACTCTGTCATCAATACCCCGGGGCCAAGAACTCTGTCTTCAGTACCCCTTGGCCAAGAACGCTGTCCTCAGTACTCCTGGGCCAAGAACTCTGTCATGATGACCCCTTGGCCAAGAACTCTGTCATCAGTACCCCTCGGCCAAGTACTCTGTCATCAATACCCCTGGGCCAAGAACTCTGTCATCAGTACCCCTGGGCCAAGAACTCTGTCATCAGTACCCCTGGGTCAAGACCTCTGTCATCAGTACCCCTGGGCTAAGAACTCTGTCATCAGTACCCCTGGGCCAAGAACTCTGTCCTCAGTACCCCTGGGCCAAGAACTCTGTCGTCAGTACCCCTGGGCCAGGAACTCTGTCATCAATACCCCTGGGCCAAGAACTCTGTCATGAGTACCTCTGGGCCAAGAACTCTGTCATCAATACCCCTGGGCCAAGAACTCTGTCATCAGTACCCCTGGGCCAAGAACTCTGTCATCAGTACCCCTGGGTCAAGACCTCTGTCATCAGTACCCCTGGGCCAAGAACTCTGTCATCAGTACCCCTGGGCCAAGAACTCTGCCCTCAGTACCCCTGGGCCAAGAACTCTGTCGTCAGTACCCCTGGGCCAAGAACTCTGTCATCAATACCCCTGGGCCAAGAACTCTGTCATGAGTACCTCTGGGCCAAGAACTCTGTCATCAGTACCCCTGGGCCATTAACTCTGTCATTAGTACCCCTGGGCCAAGAACCCTGTCTTCAGTACCCCTGGGCCAAGAACTCTGTCATGAGTACCCCTGGGCCAAGAACTCCGTCATGAGTACCCCTGGGCCACGAACTCTGTCATGAGTACCCCTGGGCCAAGAGCTCTGTCTTCAGTACCCCTTGGCCAAGAACTCTGTCTTCAGTACCCCTGGGCCAAGAACTCTGTTATCAGTACCCCTGGGCCAAGAACTCTGTCTTCAGTACCCCTGGGCCACGAACTCTGTCATCAGTACCCCTGGGCCAAGAGCTCTGTCTTCAGTACCCCCCGGGCAAGAACTCTGTCATCAGTACCCCTGGGCCAAGAACTCTGTCATCAGTACCCCTGGGCCAAGAACTCTGTCCTCAGTACCCCTGGGCCAAGAACTCTGTCGTCAGTACCCCTGGGCCAAGAACTCTGTCATCAGTACCCCTGGGCCAAGAACTCTGTCATGAGTACCTGCGGGCAAGAACTCTGTCATCAGTACCCCTGGGCCAAGAACTCTGTCATCAGTACCCCTGGGCCAAGAACTCTGTCCTCAGTACCCCTGGGCCAAGAACTCTGTCGTCAGTACCCCTGGGCCAAGAACTCTGTCATCAGTACCCCTGGGCCAAGAACTCTGTCATGAGTACCTGTGGGCCAAGAACTCTGTCATGAGTACCCCTGGGCCAAGAACTCCGTCATGAGTACCCCTGGGCCACGAACTCTGTCATGAGTACCCCTGGGCCAAGAGCTCTGTCTTCAGTACCCCTTGGCCAAGAACTCTGTCTTCAGTACCCCTGGGCCAAGAACTCTGTCTTCAGTACCCCTGGGCCAAGAACTCTGTCTTCAGTACCCCTGGGCCAAGAACTCTGTCATCAGTACCCCTGGGCCAAGAGCTCTGTCTTCAGTACCCCTGGGGCAAGAACTCTGTCATCAGTACCCTTGGGCCAGGAACTCTGTCATCAGTACCCCTGGGCCAAGAACTCTGTCTTCAGTACCCCTGGGCCAAGAACTCTGTCATCGGTACCCCTGGGCCAAGAGCTCTGTCTTCAGTACCCCTGGGCCAAGAACTCTGTCATCAGTACCCCTGGGCCAAGAACTCTGTCTTCAGTACCCCTGGGCCAAGAACTCTGTCTTCAGTACCCCTGGGCCAAGAACTCTGTCATCAGTACCCCTGGGCCAAGAACTCTGTCATCAGTACCCCTGGGCCAAGAACTCTGTCATGAGTACCCCTGGGCCAAGAACTCTGTCATCAGTACCCGTGGGCCAAGAACCCTGTCATCAGGACCCCTGGGCCAAGAACTCTGTCATCAGTACCCCTGGGCCAAGAACTCTGTCTTCAGTACCCCTGGGCCAAGAACTCTGTCATGAGTACCCCTGGGCCAGTAACTCTGTCATCAGTACCCGTGTGCCAAGAACTCTGTCATCAGTACCCCTGGGCCAAGAACTCTGTCATCAGTACCGCTGGGCCAAGAACTCTGTCTTCAGTACCCCTGGGCCAAGAACTCTGTCATCAGGACCCCTGGGCCAAGAACTCTGTTATCAGTACCCCTGAGCCAAGAACTCTGTCATGAGTACCCCTGGGCCAGTAACTCTGTCATCAGTACCCGTGTGCCAAGAACTCTGTCATCAGTACCCCTGGGCCAAGAACTCTGTCATCAGTACCGCTGGGCCAAGAACTCTGTCTTCAGTACCCCTGGGCCAAGAACTCTGTCATCAGGACCCCTGGGCCAAGAACTCTGTTATCAGTACCCCTGAGCCAAGAACTCTGTCTTCAGTACCCCTGGGCCAAGAACTCTGTCATCAGGACCCCTGGGCCAAGAACTCTGTTATCAGTACCCCTGAGCCAAGAACTCTGTCATGAGTACCCCTGGGCCAAGAACTCTGTCTTCAGTACCCCTGGGCCAAGAACTCTGTCATCAGGACCCCTAGGCCAAGAACTCTGTCACCAGTACCCCTGGGACGAGAACTCTGTCATCAGGACCCCTCGGCCAAGAACTCTGTCATCAGTACCCCTGGGCCAAGAACTCTGTCATCAGTACCCCTGGACCAAGAACTCTGTCTTCAGTACCCCTGGGCCAAGAACTCTGTCTTCAGTACCCCTTGGCCAAGAACGCTGTCCTCAGTACTCCTGGGCCAAGAACTCTGTCATGATGACACCTGGGCCAAGAACTCTGTCATCAAGTACCCCTCGGCCAAGTACTCTGTCATCAATACCCCTGGGCCAAGAACTCTGTCATCAGTACCCCTGGGCCAAGAACTCTGTCATCAGTACCCCTGGGTCAAGACCTCTGTCATCAGTACACCTGGGCCAAGAACTCTGTCATCAGTACCCCTGGGCCAAGAACTCTGTCTTCAGTACCCCTGGGCCAAGAACTCTGTCGTCACTACCCCTGGGCCAAGAACTCTGTCATCAGTACCCCTGGGCCCAGAACTCTGTCATGAGTACCCCTGGGCCAAGAGCTCTGTCATCAGTACCCCTGGGCCAAGAGCTCTGTCATTAGTACCCCTGGGCCAAGAACTCTGTATTCAGTACCCCTGGGCCAAGAACTCTGTCATGAGTACCCCTGGGCCAAGAACTCCGTCATGAGTACCCCTGGGCCACGCACTCCGTCATGAGTACCCCTGCGCCAAGAGCTCTGTCTTCAGTACCCCTTGGCCAAGAACTCTGTCTTCAGTACCCCTGGGCCAAGAACTCTGTCTTCAGTACCTCTGGGCCAAGACCTCTGTCTTCAGTACCCCTGGGCCAGGAACTCTGTCTTCAGTACCCCTTGGCCAAGAACGCTGTCCTCAGTACTCCTGGGCCAAGAACTCTGTCATGATGACACCTGGGCCAAGAACTCTGTCATCAGTACCCCTCGGCCAAGTACTCTGTCATCAATACCCCTGGGCCAAGAAGTCTGTCATCAGTACCCCTGGGCCAAGAACTCTGTCATCAGTACCCCTGGGTCAAGACCTCTGTCATCAGTACCCCTGGGCCAAGAACTCTGTCATCAGTACCCCTGGGCCAAGAACTCTGTCTTCAGTACCCCTGGGCCAAGAACTCTGTCGTCAGTACCCCTGGGCCAAGAACTCTGTCATCAGTACCCCTGGGCCCAGAACTCTGTCATGAGTACCCCTGGGCCAAGAGCTCTGTCATCAGTACCCCTGGGCCAAGAGCTCTGTCATTAGTACCCCTGGGCCAAGAACTCTGTATTCAGTACCCCTGGGCCAAGAACTCTGTCATGAGTACCCCTGGGCCAAGAACTCCGTCATGAGTACCCCTGGGCCACGCACACTGTCATGAGTACCCCTTGGCCAAGAACTCTGTCTTCAGTACCCCTGGGCCAAGAACTCTGTCTTCAGTACCCCTGGGCCAAGAACTCTGTCTTCAGTACCCCTGGGCCAAGAACTTCGTCTTCAGTACCCCTGGGCCAAGAACTCTGTCATCAGTACCCCTGGGCCAAGAGCTCTGTCTTCAGTACCCCTGGGGCAAGAACTCTGTCATCAGTACCCCTGGGCCAAGAACTCTGTCATCAGTACCCCTGGGCCAAGAACTCTGTCTTCAGTACCCCTGGGCCAAGAACTCTGTCATCGGTACCCCTGGGCCAAGAACTCTGTCTTCAGTACCCCTGGGCCAAGAACTCTGTCATCAGTACCCCTGGGCCAAGAACTCTTTCATGAGTACCCCTGGGCCAAGAACTCTGTCATCAGTACCCGTGGGCCAAGCACTCTGTCTTCAGTACCCCTGGGCCAAGAACTCTGTCTTCAGTACCCCTGGGCCAAGAACTCTGTCTTCAGTACCCCTGGGCCAAGAACTCTGTCATCAGTACCCCTGGGCCAAGAACTCTGTCATCAGTACCCCTGGGCCAAGAACTCTGTCATGAGTACCCCTGGGCCAAGAACTCTGTCATCAGTACCCGTGGGCCAAGCACTCTGTCTTCAGTACCCCTGGGCCAAGAACACTGTCATCAGGACCCCTGGGCCAAGAACTCTGTCATCAGTACCCCTGGGCCAAGAACTCTGTCTTCAGTACCCCTGGGCCAAGAACTCTGTCTTCAGTACCCCTGGGCCAAGAACTCTGTCATGAGTACCCCTGGGCCAAGAACTCTGTCTTCAGTACCCCTGGGCCAAGAACTCTGTCATCAGTACCCCTGGGCCAAGCACTCTGTCTTCAGTACCCCTGGGCCAAGAACACTGTCATCAGGACCCCTGGGCCAAGAACTCTGTCATCAGTACCCCTGGGCCAAGAACTCTGTCTTCAGTACCCCTGGGCCAAGAACTCTGTCTTCAGTACCCCTGGGCCAAGAACTCTGTCATGAGTACCCCTGGGCCAAGAACTCTGTCTTCAGTACCCCTGGGCCAAGAACTCTGTCATCAGGACCCCTGGGCCAAGAATTCTGTCACCAGTACCCCTGGGACGAGAACTCTGTCATCATGACCCCTCGGCCAAGAACTCTGTCATCAGTACCCCTGGACCAAGAACTCTGTCTTCAGTACCCCTGGGCCAAGAACTCTGTCTTCAGTACCCCTTGGCCAAGAACGCTGTCCTCAGTACTCCTGGGCCAAGAACTCTGTCATGATGACACCTGGGCCAAGAACTCTGTCATCAGTACCCCTCGGCCAAGTACTCTGTCATCAATACCCCTGGGCCAAGAACTCTGTCATCAGTACCCCTGGGCCAAGAACTCTGTCATCAGTACCCCTGGGTCAAGACCTCTGTCATCAGTACCCCTGGGCCAAGAACTCTGTCATCAGTACCCCTGGGCCAAGAACTCTGTCTTCAGAACCCCTGGGCCAAGAACTCTGTCGTCAGTACCCCTGGGCCAAGAACTCTGTCATCAGTACCCCTGGGCCCAGAACTCTGTCATGAGTACCCCTGGGCCAAGAGCTCTGTCATCAGTACCCCTGGGCCAAGAGCTCTGTCATGAGTACCCCTGGGCCAGGCACTCCGTCATGAGTACCCCTGGGCCAAGAGCTCTGTCTTCAGTACCCCTTGGCCAAGAACTCTGTCTTCAGTACCCCTGGGCCAAGAACTCTGTCTTCAGTACTCCTGGGCCAAGACCTCTGTCTTCAGTACCCCTGGGCCAAGAACTCTGTCGTCAGTACCCCCGGGCCAAGAGCTCTGTCTTCAGTACCCCTGGGGCAAGAACTCTGTCATCAGTACCCCTGGGCCAAGAACTCTGTCATCAGTACCTCTGGGCCAAGAACTCTGTCTTCAGTACCCCTGGGCCAAGAACTCTGTCATCGGTACCCCTGGGCCAAGAACTCTGTCTTCAGTACCCCTGGGCCAAGAACTCTGTCATCAGTACCCCTGGGCCAAGAACTCTGTCTTCAGTACCCCTGGGCCAGGAACTCTGTCTTCAGTACCCCTGGGCCAAGAACTCTGTCATCGATACCCCTGGGCCAAGAACTCTGTCATCAGTACCCCTGGGCCAACAACTCTGTCATGAGTACCCCTGGGCCAAGAACTCTGTCATCAGTACCCCTGGGCCAGGAACTCTGTCATCAGGACCCCTGGGCCAAGAACTCTGTCATCAGTACCCCTGGGCCAAGAACTCTGTCTTCAGTACCCCTGGGCCAAGAACTCTGTCATCAGGACGCCTGGGCCAAGTACTCTGTCATCAGTACCCCTGGGCCAAGAACTCTGTCCTCAGTACCCCTGGGCCAAGAACTCTGTCTTCAGTACCCCTGGGCCAAGAACTCTGTCATGAGTACCCCTGGGCCAAGAACTCTGTCTTCAGTACCCCTGGGCCAAGAACTCTGTCATGAGTACCCCTGGGCCAAGAACTCTGTCATCAGTACCCCTGGGCCAAGAACTCTGTCTTCAGTACCCCTGGGCCAAGAACTCTGTCATCAGTACCCCAGGGCCAAGAACTCTGTCTTCAGTACCCCTGGGCCAAGAACCCTGTCTTCAGTACCCCTGGGCCAAGAACTCTGTAATCAGTCATTCTGGGCCAAGAACTCTGTCATCAGTACCCCTGGGCGGAGACCTCTGTCTTCAGTACCCCTGAGCCAAGAACTCTGTCATCAGTACCCCTTGGCCAAGAACTCTGTCATCAGTACCCCTGGGCCAAGAACTCTGTCTTCAGTACCCCTGGGCAAAGAACTCTGTCATCAGGACCCCTGGGCCAAGAACTCTGTCATCAGGACCCCTGGGCCAAGAACTCTGTTATCAGTACCCCTGAGCCAAGAACTCTGTCTTCAGTACCCCTGGGCCAAGAACTCTGTCTTCAGTACCCCTGGGCCAAGAATTCTGTCATGAGTACCCCTGGGCCAAGAACTCTGTCTTCAGTACCCCTGGGCCAAGAACTCTGTCATCAGGACCCCTGGGCCAAGAACTCTGTCACCAGTACCCCTGGGACGAGAACTCTGTCATCAGGACCCCTCGGCCAAGAACTCTGTCATCAGTACCCCTGGGCCAAGAACTCTGTCATCAGTACCCCTGGACCAAGAACTCTGTCTTCAGTACCCCTGGGCCAAGAACTCTGTCTTCAGTACCCCTTGGCCAAGAACGCTGTCCTCAGTACTCCTGGGCCAAGAACTCTGTCATGATGACACCTGGGCCAAGAACTCTGTCATCAAGTACCCCTCGGCCAAGTACTCTGTCATCAATACCCCTGGGCCAAGAACTCTGTCATCAGTACCCCTGGGCCAAGAACTCTGTCATCAGTACCCCTGGGTCAAGACCTCTGTCATCAGTACCCCTGGGCCAAGAACTCTGTCATCAGTACCCCTGGGCCAAGAACTCTGTCTTCAGTACCCCTGGGCCAAGAACTCTGTCGTCACTACCCCTGGGCCAAGAACTCTGTCATCAGTACCCCTGGGCCCAGAACTCTGTCATGAGTACCCCTGGGCCAAGAGCTCTGTCATCAGTACCCCTTGGCCAAGAACTCTGTCTTCAGTACCCCTGGGCCAGAAAACTCTGTCTTCAGTACCTCTGGGCCAAGACCTCTGTCTTCAGTACCCCTGGGCCAAGAACTCTGTCTTCAGTACCCTATGGCCAAGAACGCTGTCCTCAGTACTCCTGGGCCAAGAACTCTGTCATGATGACACCTGGGCCAAGAACTCTGTCATCAGTACCCCTCGGCCAAGTACTCTGTCATCAATACCCCTGGGCCAAGAAGTCTGTCATCAGTACCCCTGGGCCAAGAACTCTGTCATCAGTACCCCTGGGTCAAGACCTCTGTCATCAGTACCCCTGGGCCAAGAACTCTGTCATCAGTACCCCTGGGCCAAGAACTCTGTCTTCAGTACCCCTGGGCCAAGAACTCTGCCGTCAGTACCCCTGGGCCAAGAACTCTGTCATCAGTACCCCTGGGCCCAGAACTCTGTCATGAGTACCCCTGGGCCAAGAGCTCTGTCATCAGTACCCCTGGGCCAAGAGCTCTGTCATTAGTACCCCTGGGCCAAGAACTCTGTATTCAGTACCCCTGGGCCAAGAACTCTGTCATGAGTACCCCTGGGCCAAGAACTCCGTCATGAGTACCCCTGGGCCACGCACACCGTCATGAGTACCCCTGGGCCAAGAGCTCTGTCTCCAGTACCCCTTGGCCAAGAACTCTGTCTTCAGTACCCCTGGGCCAAGAACTCTGTCTTCAGTACCCCTGGGCCAAGAACTCTGTCTTCAGTACCCCTGGGCCAAGAACTCTGTCTTCAGTACCCCTGGGCCAAGAACTCTGTCATCAGTACCCCTGGGCCAAGAGCTCTGTCTTCAGTACCCCTGGGGCAAGAACTCTGTCATCAGTACCCCTGGGCCAACAACTCTGTCATCAGTACCCCTGGGCCAAGAACTCTGTCTTCAGTACCCCTGGGCCAAGAACTCTGTCATCAGGACCCCTGGGCCAAGAATTCTGTCACCAGTACCCCTGGGACGAGAACTCTGTCATCATGACCCCTCGGCCAAGAACTCTGTCATCAGTACCCCTGGGCCAAGAACTCTGTCATCAGTACCCCTGCCCCAAGAACTCTGTCTTCAGTACCCCTGGGCCAAGAACTCTGTCTTCAGTACCCCTTGGCCAAGAACGCTGTCCTCAGTACTCCTGGGCCAAGAACTCTGTCATGATGACACCTGGGCCAAGAACTCTGTCATCAGTACCCCTCGGGCAAGTACTCTGTCATCAATACCCCTGGGCCAAGAACTCTGTCATCAGTACCCCTGGGCCAAGAACTCTGTCATCAGTACCCCTGGGTCAAGACCTCTGTCATCAGTACCCCTGGGCCAAGAACTCTGTCATCAGTACCCCTGGGCCAAGAACTCTGTCTTCAGAACCCCTGGGCCAAGAACTCTGTCGTCAGTACCCCTGGGCCAAGAACTCTGTCATCAGTACCCCTGGGCCCAGAGCTCTGTCATGAGTACCCCTGGGCCAAGAGCTCTGTCATCAGTACCCCTGGGCCAAGAGCTCTGTCATTAGTACCCCTGGGCCAAGAACTCTGTATTCAGTACCCCTGGGCCAAGAACTCTGTCATGAGTACCCCTGGGCCAAGAACTCCGTCATGAGTACCCCTGGGGCACGCACTCCGTCATGAGTACCCCTGGGCCAAGAGCTCTGTCTTCAGTACCCCTTGGCCAAGAACTCTGTCTTCAGTACCCCTGGGCCAAGAACTCTGTCTTCAGTACCCCTGGGCCAAGACCTCTGTCTTCAGTACCCCTGGGCCAAGAACTCTGTCGTCAGTACCCCCGGGCCAAGAGCTCTGTCTTCAGTACCCCTGGGGCAAGAACTCTGTCATCAGTACCCCTGGGCCAAGAACTCTGTCATCAGTACCTCTGGGCCAAGAACTCTGTCTTCAGTACCCCTGGGCCAAGAACTCTGTCATTGGTACCCCTGGGCCAAGAACTCTGTCTTCAGTACCCCTGGGCCAAGAACTCTGTCATCAGTACCCCTGGGCCAAGAACTCTGTCTTCAGTACCCCTGGGCCAAGAACTCTGTCTTCAGTACCCCTGGGCCAAGAACTCTGTCATCAGTACCCCTGGGCCAAGAACTCTGTCATCAGTACCCCTGGGCCAACAACTCTGTCATGAGTACCCCTGGGCCAAGAACTCTGTCATCAGGACCCCCGGGCCAAGAACTCTGTCATCAGTACCCCTGGGCCAAGAACTCCGTCTTCAGTACCCCTGGGCCAAGAACTCTGTCATCAGGACGCCTGGGCCAAGTACTCTGTCATCAGTACCCCTGGGCCAAGAACTCTGTCCTCAGTACCCCTGGGCCAAGAACTCTGTCTTCAGTACCCCTGGGCCAAGAACTCTGTCATGAGTACCCCTGGGCCAAGAACTCTGTCATCAGTACCCCTGGGCCAATAGCTCTGTCATCAGTACCCCTGGGCCAAGAACCCTGTCATCAGTACCCCTGGGCCAAGAACTCTGTCATTAGTACCCCTGGGCCAAGAACTCTGTCATCAGGACCCCTGGGCCAAGAACTCCGTCATCAGTACCCCTGGGCCAAGAACTCTGTCTTCAGTACCCCTGGGCCAAGAACTCTGTCTTCAGTACCCCTGGGCCAAGAACTCTGTCATGAGTACCCCTGGGCCAAGAACTCTGTCATCATTACCCCTTGGCCAAGACCTCTGTCATGAGTACCCCTGGGCCAAGAGCTCTGTCGTCAGTACCCCTGGGCCAAGAACTCTGTCTTCAGTACCCCTGGGCCAAGAACTCTGTCATCAGTACCCCAGGGCCAAGAACTCTGTCTTCAGTACTCCTGGGGCCAAGAATTCTGTCTTCAGTACGCCTAGGCCAAGAACTCTGTCTTCAGTACCCCTGGGCCAAGAACTCTGTCATCAGTACCCCTGGGCCAAGAACTCTGTCATCGGGACCCCTGGGCCAAGAACTCTGTCTTCAGTACCCCTGGGCCAAGAACTGTGTCATCAGTACCCCTGGGCCAAGAACTCTGTCATCAGTACCCCTGGGCCAAGAACTCTGTCTTCAGTACCCCTGAGCCAAGAATTCTGTCATCAGTACCCCTGGGCCAAGAACTCTGTCATAAGTACCCCTGGGCCAAGAACTCTGTCTTCAGTACTCCTGGGCCACGAACTCTGTCATCAGGACCCCTGGGCCAAGAACTCTGTCACCAGTACCCCTGGGACGAGAACTCTGTCATCAGGACCCCTGGGCCAAGAACTCTGTCATCAGTACCCCTGGGCCAAGAACTCTGTCATCAGTACCCCTGGGCCAAGAACTCTGTCATCAATACCCCTGGGTCAATAACTCTGTCATCAGTACCACTGGGCCAAGAACTCTGTCATCAGTACCCCTGGGACAAGAACTCTGTCATCAGTACCCCTGGGCCAAGAACTCAGTCATCAGTACCCCTGGGCCAGGAACTCGGTCATCAGTACCCCTGGACCAAGAACTCTGTCTTCAGTACCCCTGGGCCAAGAACTCTGTCATTAGTACCCCAGGGCCAAGAACTCTGTCATCAGTACCCCAGGGCGAAGAACTCTGTCATCAGTACCCCTGGGCCAAGAACTCTGTCTTCAGTACCCCTGGGCCAAGAACTCTGTCATCAGTACCCCAGGGCCAAGAACTCTGTCGGCAGTACCCCTGGGCCAACAACTCTGTCATCAATATCCCTCGACCAAGAACTCTGTCATCAGTACCCCTGGGCCAAGAACTCTGTCATCGGTACACCTGGGCCAAGAAGTCTGTCATCAGTACCCCTGGGCCAAGAACTCTGTCATCAGTACCCCTGGGCCAAGAACTCTGTCATCAGTACCCCAGGGCCAAGAACTCTGTCATCAGTACCCCAGGGCCAAAGAACTCTGTCTTCAGTACCCCAGGGCCAAGAACTCTGTCATCAGTACCCCTGGGCCAAGAATTCTGTCATCAGTACCCCTGGGCCAAGAACTCTCTCATCAGTACCCCTGGGCCAAGAACTCTGTCTTCAGTACCCCTGGGCCAAGAACTCTGTCATCAGTACCCCTGGACCAAGAGCTCTGTCATCAGTACCCCTGGGCCAAGAACTCTGTCATCAGTACCCCTGGGCCAGGTACTCTGTCATGAGTACCCCTGGGCCACGAACTCTGTCATCCGTACCCCTGGGCCAAGAACTCTGTCTTCAGTACCCCTGGGCCAAGAACTCTGTCTTCAGTACCCCTGGGCCAGGAACTCTGTCTTCAGTACCCCTGGGCCAAGAACTCTGTCTTCAGTACCCCTGGGCCAAGAACTCTGTCTTCAGTACCCCTGGGCCAAGTACTCTGTCATCAGGACCCCTGGGCCAAGAACTCTGTCATCAGTACCCCTGGGCCAAGAACTCTGTCTTTAGTACCCCTGGGCCAAGAACTCTGTCATCAGTACCCCTGGGCCAAGAACTCTGTCATCAGTACCCCTGGGCCAAGAACTCTGTCATCGGTACCCCTGGGCCAGGTACTCTGTCATGAGTACCCCTGGGCCAAGAACTCTGTCATCCGTACCCCTGGGCCAAGAACTCTGTCATCAGTACCCCTGGGCCAAGAACTCTGTCTTCAGTACCCCTGGGCCAGGAACTCTGTCTTCAGTACCCCTGGGCCAAAAGCTCTGTCTCCAGTACGCCTGGGCCAAGAACTCTGTCATCAGTACCCCTGGGCCAAGAACTCTGTCATCAGTACCCCTGGGCCAAGAACTCTGTTATCAGTACCCCTCGGCCAAGAACTCTGTCATCAATACCACCTCGGCCAAGAACTCTGTCATCGGTACCCCTGGGCCAAGAACTCTCTCTTCAGAACCCCTCGGCCAAGAATCCTGTCATCAGTACCCCTGGGCCAAGTACTCTGTTTTCAGTACCCCTGGGCCAAGAACTCTGTCTTCAGTACCCCTGGGCCAAGAACTCTGTCTTCAGTACCCCTGGGCCAAGAACTCTGTCATCAGTACCCCTGGGCCAAGAACTCTGTCATCCCTACCCCTCGGCCAAGAACTCTGTCATCGGTACCCCTGGGCCAGGAACTCTGTCTTCAGTACCCCTGGGCCAAGAACTCTGTCATTAGTACCCCTGGGCCAAGTACTCTGTCATCAGTACCCCAGGGCCAACAACTCTGTCATCAGTACCCCTCGGCCAAGAACTCTGTCTTCAGTACCCCTTGGCCAAGAACACTGTCATCAGTACCCCTGGGCCAAGAACTCTGCCATCATAACCCCTGGGCCAAGTACTCTGTCTTCAGTAACCCTGGGCCAAGAGCTCTGTCATCAGTACCCCAGGGCCAAGAACACTGTCATCAGTACCCCTGGGCCAACAACTCTGTCATCAGTACCCCTGGGCCAAGAATTCTGTCATCAGTACCCCTGGGCCAAGAATTCTGTCTTCTGTACCCCTGGGCCAAGAACTCTGTCATCAGTACCCCTGGGCTGAGAACTCAGTCTTCAGTACCCCTGGGCCAAGAACTCTGTCATCAGTACCCCTGGGCCAAGAACTCTGTCATCAGTACCCCTGGGCCAAGAACTCTGTCATCAGTACCCCTGGGCCAAGAACTCTGGCTTCAGTACCCCTGGGCCAAGAACTCTGTCTTCAGTACCCCTGGGCCAAGAACTCTGTCATGAGTACCCCTGGGCCAAGAACTCTGTCATCAGTACCCCTGGACCAAGAGCTCTGTCTTCAGTACCCCTGGGCCAAGAACTCTGTCTTCAGTACCCCAGGGCCAAGAACTCTGTCTTCAGTACCCCAGGGCCAAGAACTCTGTCATCAGTACCCCTGGGCCAAGAACTCTGTCTCCAGTACCCCTGGGCCGAGAACTCTGTCATCAGTACCCCTGGGCCAAGAACTCTGTCATCAGTACCCCTGGGCCCAGAACTCTGTGATCAGTACCCCTGGGCCAAGAACTCAGTCTTCTGTACCCCTTGGCCAAGAACTCTGTTATCAGTACCCCGGGGCCAAGTACTCTGTCATCCGTACCCCTGGGCCAAGAACTCTGTCTTCAGTACCCCTGGGCCAAGAACTCTGTCATCAGAACCCCGGGGCCAAGAACTCTATCATCAGTACCCCTGGGCCAAGAACTCTGTCTTCAGTACCCCTGGGCCAAGAACTCTGTCTTCAGTACCCCTGGGCCAAGAACTCTGTCATCAGTACCCCTGGGCCAAGAACTCTGTCATCCGTACCCCTGGGCCAAGAACTCTGTCATCCGTACCCCTGGGCCAAGAACTCTGTCTTCAGTACCCCTGGGCCAAGAACTCTGTCATCAGTACCCCTGGGCCAAGTACTCTGTCATCAGTACCCCAGGGCCAAGAACTCTGTCATCAGTACCCCTGGGCCAACAGCTCTGTCATCAGTACCCCTGGGCCAAGAACTCTGTCTTCAGTACCCTTTGGCCAAGAACACTGTCATCAGTACCCCTGGGCCAAGGACTCTGTCATCAGTACCCCTGGGCCAAGTACTCTGTCATCCGTACCCCTGGGCCAAGAACTCTGTCTTCAGTACCCCTGGGCCAAGAACTCTGTCATCAGTACCCCAGGGCCTAGAACACTGTCCTCAGTACCCCTGGGCCAGCAAATCTGTCATCAGTACCCCTGGGCCAAGAACTCTGTCTTCAGTACCCCTGGGCCAAGAACTCTGTCATCAGTACCCCTGGGCCAAGACCTCTGTCATCAGTACCCCTGGGCCAAGAACTCTGTCTTCAGCACCCCTGGGCCAAGAACTCTGTCTTCAGTACCCCTGGGCCAGGAACTCTGTCATCAGTACCCCCGGGCCAAGAACTCTGTCATCCGTACCCCTCGGCCAAGAACTCTGTCATCGGTAACCCTTGGCCAAGAATTCTGTCCTCAGTACCCCTGGGCCAAGAACTCTGTCATCAGTACCCCTGGGCCAAGAACTCTGTCATCCGTACCCCTGGGCCAAGAACTCTGTCATCAGTACCCCTCGGCCAAGTACTCTGTCCTCAGTCCCCCTGGGCCAAGAACTCTGTCTTCAGTACCCCTGGGCCAAGAACTCTGTCATCAGTACACCAGGGCCAAGAACTCTGTCATCAGTACCCCCGGGCCAACAACTCTGTCATCAGTACCCCTCGGCCAAGAACTCTGTCATCAGTACCCCTGGGGCAAGAACTCTGTCATCAGTACCCCTGGGCCAAGTAGTCTGTCATCAGTACCCCTGGGCCAAGAGCTCTGTCTTCAGTACCCCTGGGCCAAGAACTCTGTCTTCAGTACCCCTCGGCCAAGAACTCTGTCATCAGTAACCCTGGGCCAAGAACTCTGTCATCAGTACCCCTGGGCCAACAACTCTGTCATCAGTACGCCTGGGCCAAGAACTCTGTCATCAGTACCCCTGGGCCAAGAACTCTGTCATCAGTACCCCTCGGCCAAGTACTCTGTCCTCAGTCCCCCTGGGCCAAGAACTCTGTCTTCAGTACCCCTGGGCCAAGAACTCTGTCATCAGTACACCAGGGCCAAGAACTCTGTCATCAGTACCCCTGGGCCAACAACTCTGTCATCAGTACCCCTGGGCCAAGAACTCTGTCATCAGTACCCCTAGGCCAAGAACTCTGTCATCAGTACCCCTGGGCCAAGTAGTCTGTCATCAGTACCCCTGGGCCAAGAACTCTGTCTTCAGTACCCCTGGGCCAAGAACTCTGTCATCAGTACCCCTGGGCCAAGAACTCTGTCTTCAGTACCCCTGGGCCCAGAACTCTGTCATCAGTACCCCTGGGCCAAGAACTCTGTCTTCAGTACCCCTGGGCCAAGAACTCTGTCATGAGTACCCCTGGGCCAAGAACTCTGTCATCAGTACCCCTGGGCCAAGAGCCCTGTCATCAGTACCCCTGGGCCGAGAACTCTGTCATCAGGACCCCACGGCCAAGAACTCTGTCATCAGTACCCCTGGGCCAGGAACTCTGTCTTCAGTACCCCTTGGCCAAGAACTCTGTCATCAGTACCCCTGGGCCAAGAACTCTGTCATCAGTACCCCTGGGCCAAGACCTCTGTCATCAGTACCCCTGGGCCAAGAACTCTGTCTTCAGCACCCCTGGGCCAAGAACTCTGTCTTCAGTACCCCTGGGCCAGGAACTCTGTCATCAGTACCCCCGGGCCAAGAACTCTGTCATCCGTACCCCTCGGCCAAGAACTCTGTCATCGGTAACCCTTGGCCAAGAATTCTGTCCTCAGTACCCCTGGGCCAAGAACTCTGTCATCAGTACCCCTCGGCCAAGTACTCTGTCCTCAGTCCCCCTGGGCCAAGAACTCTGTCTTCAGTACTACTGGGCCAAGAACTCTGTCATCAGTACACCAGGGCCAAGAACTCTGTCATCAGTACCCCTGGGCCAACAACTCTGTCTTCAGTACCCCTGGGCCAAGAACTCTGTCTTCAGTACCCCTGGGCCAAGAACTCTGTCATCAGTAACCCTGGGTCAAAAACTCTGTCTTCAGTACCCCTGGGCCAAGAACTCTGTCATCAGGACCCCTGGGCCAAGAACTCTGTCATCAGTTCCCCTGGGCCGAGAACCCTGTCATCAGGACCCCTGGGCGGAGAACCCTGTCATCAGTACCCCTGGGCCAAGAACTCTGTCTTCAGTACCCATGGGCCAAGAACTCTGTCATCAGTACCCCTGGGCCAAGAACTCTGTCTTCAGTACCCCTTGGCCCAGAACTCTGTCATCAGTACCCCTGGGCCAAGAACTCTGTCTTCAGTACCCCTGGGCCAAGAACTCTGTCATGAGTACCCCTGGGCCAAGAACTCTGTCATCAGTACCCCTGGGCCAAGAGCCCTGTCATCAGTACCCCTGGGCCGAGAACTCTGTCATCAGGACCCCACGGCCAAAAACTCTGTCATCAGTACCCCTGGGCCAGGAACTCTGTCATCAGTACCCCTTGGCCAAGAACTCTGTCATCAGTACCCCTGGGCCAAGAACTCTGTCATCAGTACCCCTGGGCCAAGAACTCTGTCTTCAGTACCCCTGGGCCAAGAACTCTGTCTTCAGTACCGCTGGGCCAAGAACTCTGTCATGAGTACCCCTGGGCCAAGAACTCTGTCATCAGTACCCCTGGGCCAAGAACTCTGTCATCAGTACCCCTGGGCCAAGAACTCTGTCATCAGTACCCCTGGGCCGAGAACTCTGTCTTCAGTACCCCTGGGCCAAGAACTCTGTCATCAGTACCCCTGGGCCAAGAACTCTGTCATCAGTACCCCTGGGCCAAGAACTCTGTCATCAGTACCCCAGGGCCGGGAACTCTGTCTTCAGTACCCCAGGGCCAAGAACTCTGTCATCAGTACCCCTGGGCCAAGAACTCTGTCTTCAGTACCCCTGGGCCAAGAACTCTGTCATCAGTACCCCAGGGCCAAGAACTCTGTCATCAGTACCCCTGGGCCAAGAACTCTGTCATCAGTACCCCTGGGCCAAGGACTCTGTCATCAGTACCCTTGGGCCAAAAACTCTCTCATCAGTACCCCTGGGCCAAGAACTCTGTCATCAGTACCCCTGGGCCAAGAACTCTGTCATCAGTACCCCTGGTCCAAGAACTCCGTCTTGAGTACCCCTGGGCCAAGAACTCTGTCATCAGTACCCCTGGGCCAGAAACTTTGTCACCAGTACCCCTGGGCCAAGAACTAGAACTCTGTCATCAGTACCCCAGGGCCTAGGACTCTGTCATCAGTACCCCAGGGCCAAGAACTCTGTCTTCAGTACCCCAGGGCCAAGAACTCTCCCACCAGTACGCCTGGGCCAAGAACTCTGTCATCAGTACCCCTGGGCCAAGAACTCTCTCATCAGTACCCCCGGGCCAAGAACTCTGTCTTCGGTACCCCTGGGCCAAGAACTCTGTCATCAGTACCCCTGGGCCAAGAACTCTGTCTTCAGTACCCCTGGGCCAGGAACTCTGTAATCGGTACCCCTGGGCCAAGAACTCTGTCATCAGTACCCCTGGACCAAGAACTCTGTCATCAGTACCCCTGGGCCAAGAACTCTGTCATCAGTACCCCAGGGCCAAGAACTCTGTCATCCGTACCCCAGGGCCAAGACCTCTGTCTTCAGTACCCCAGGGCCAAGAACTCTGTCATCAGTTCCCCTGGGCCGAGAACCCTGTCATCAGGACCCTTGGGCGGAGGACCCTGTCATCAGTACCCCTGGGCCAAGAACTCTGTCATCAGTACCCCTGGGCCAAGAACTCTGTCATCAGTACCCCTGGGCCAAGAACTCTGTCTTCAGTACCCCTGGGCCCAGAACTCTGTCATCAGTACCCCTGGGCCAAGAACTCTGTCTTCAGTACCCCTCGGCCAAGAAATCTGTCATGAGTACCCCTGGGCCAAGAACTCTGTCATCAGTACCCCTTGGCCAAGAGCCCTGTCATCAGTACCCCTAGGCTGAGAACTCTGTCATCAGGACCCCACGGCCAAGGTCTCTGTCATCAGTACCCCTGCGCCAGGAACTCTGTATTCAGTACCCCTTGGCCAAGAACTCTGTCATCACCACCCCTGGGCCAAGAACTCTGTCATCAGTACCCCTGCGCCAAGACCTCTGTCATCAGTACTCATGGGCCAAGAACTCTGTCTTCAGCACCCCTGGGCCAAGAACTCTGTCTTCAGTACCCCTGGGCCAGGAACTCTGTCATCAGTACCCCCGGAGCAAGAACTCTGTCATCCGTACCCCTCGGCCAAGAACTCTGTCATCGGTAACCCTTGGCCAAGAACTCTGTCCTCAGTACCCCTGGGCCAAGAACTCTGTCATCAGTACCCCTCGGCCAAGTACTCTGTCCTCAGTCCCCCTGGGCCAAGAACTCTGTCTTCAGTACCCCTGGGCCAAGAACTCTGTCATCAGTACCCCAGGGCCAAGAACTCTGTCATCAGTACCCCTGGGCCAACAACTCTGTCATCAGTACCCCTGGGCCAAGAACTCTGTCATCAGTACCCCTGGGCCAAGAACTCTGTCATCAGTACCCCTGGGCCAAGTAGTCTGTCATCAGTACCCCTGGGCCAAGAGCTCTGTCTTCAGTACCCCTGGGCCAAGAACTTCGTCTTCAGTACCCCTGGGCCAAGAACTCTGTCATCAGTAACCCTGGGTCAAGAACTCTGTCTTCAGTACCCCTGGGCCAAGAACTCTGTCATCAGGACCCCTGGGCCAAGAACTCTGTCATCAGTTCCCCTGGGCCGAGAACCCTGTCATCAGGACCCCTGGGCGGAGAACCCTGTCATCAGTACCCCTGGGCCAAGAACTCTGTCTTCAGTACCCCTGGGCCAAGAACTCTGTCATCAGTACCCCTGGGCCAAGAACTCTGTCTTCAGTACCCCTGGGCCCAGAACTCTGTCTTCAGTACCCCTGGGCCAAGAACTCTGTCTTCAGTACCCCTGGGCCGCGAACTCTGTCATGAGTACCCCTGGGCCAAGAACTCTGTTATCAGTACCCCTGGGCCAAGAGCCCTGTCATCAGTACCCCTGGGCCGAGAACTCTGTCATCAGGACCCCACGGCCAAGAACTCTGTCATCAGTACCCCTGGGCCAGGAACTCTGTCTTCAGTACCCCTTGGCCAAGAACTCTGTCTTCAGTACCCCTGGGCCAAGAACTCTGTCATCAGTACCCCTCGGCCAAGAACTCTGTCTTCAGTACCCCTGGGCCAAGAACTCTGTCATGAGTACCCCTGGGCCAAGACCTCTGTCATCAGTACCCCTGGGCCAAGAACTCTGTCATCAGTACCCCTGGGCCAAGAACTCTGTCATCAGTACCCCTGGGCCGAGAACTCTGTCTTCAGTACCCCTGGGCCAAGAACTCTGTCATCAGTACCCCTGGGTCAAGAACTCTGTCTTCAGTACCCCTGGGCCAAGAACTCTGTCATCAGTACCCCAGGGCCGAGAACTCTGTCTTCAGTACCCCAGGGCCAAGAACTCTGTCATCAGTACCCCTGGGCCAAGAACTCTGTCTTCAGTACCCCTGGGCCAAGAACTCTGTCATCAGTACCCCAGGGCCAAGAACTCTGTCATCAGTACCCCTGGGCCAAGAACTCTGTCATCAGTACCCCTGTGCCAAGAACTCTGTCATCAGTACCCTTGGGCCAAGAACTCTCTCATCAGTACCCCTGGGCCAAGAACTCTGTCATCAGTACCCCTGGGCCAAGAACTCTGTCATCAGTACCCCGTGGCCAAGAACTCTGTCATCAGTACCCCTGGGCCAGAAGCCTTGTCACCAGTACCCCTGGGCCAAGAACTAGAACTCTGTCATCAGTACCCCAGGGCCAAGGACTCTGTCATCAGTACCCCAGGGCCAAGAACTCTGTCTTCAGTACCCCAGGGCCAAGAACTCTCCCACCAGTACGCCTGGGCCAAGAACTCTGTCATCAGTACCCCTGGGCCAAGAACTCTCTCATCAGTACCCCTGGGCCAAGAACTCTGTCTTCGGTACCCCTGGGCCAAGAACTCTGTCATCAGTACCCCTGGGCCAAGAACTCTGTCTTCAGTACCCCTGGGCCAGGAACTCGGTAATCGGTACCCCTGGGCCAAGAACTCTGTCATCAGTACCCCTGGACCAAGAACTCTGTCATCAGTACCCCTGGGCCAAGAACTCTGTCATCAGTACCCCAGGGCCAAGAACTCTGTCATCAGTACCCCAGGGCCAAGACCTCTGTCTTCAGTACCCCAGAGCCAAGAACTCTGTCATCGGTACCCCTGGGCCAAGAACTCTCTCATCAGTACCCCTGGGCCAAGAACTCTGTCTTCAGTACCCCTGGGCCAAGAACTCTGTCATCAGGACCCCTGGGCCAAGGGCTCTGTCTTCAGTACCCCTGGGCCAAGAACTCTGTCATCAGTACCCCTGGGCCAAGAACTCTGTCTTCAGTACCCCTGGGCCAAGAACTCTGTCATCAGTACCCCTGGGCGAAGAACTCTGTCATCAGTACCCCTGCGCCAAGAACTCTGTCATCAGTACCCCTGGGCCAAGAACTCTGTCATCAGTACCCCTTGGCCAAGAACTCTGTCATCTGTACCAATGGGCCAAGAACTCTGTCATCAGTACCCCTGGGCCAAGAACTCTGTCTTCAGTACCCCTGGGCCAAGAACTCTGTCTTCAGTACCCCTGGGCCAAGAACTCTGTCTTCAGTAGCCCTGGCCCAAGAACTCTGTCTTCAGTACCCCTGGGCCAAGAACTCTGTCATCAGTACCCCTGGGCCAAGTACTCTGTCTTCAGTACCCCTGGGCCAATAACTATGTCATCAGTACCCCTGGGTCAGTAACTCTCTCATCAGTACCCCTGGGCCAAGAACTCTGTCATCAGTAACCGTGCGCCAAGTACTCTGTCATCGGGACCCCTGGGCCAAGAACTCGGTCATCAGTACCCCTGGGCCAAGTACTCTGTCATCAGTACCCCTGGGCCAAGAACCCTGTCTTCAGTACCTCTGGGCCAAGAACTCTGTCTTCAGTACCCCTGGGCCAAGAACTCTGTCTTCAGTACCCCTGGGCCAAGTACTGAAGCGGTACCCAGAACCCCATGGCCAGGTTACGGCATACAACCGGTCTCCGGTCCACTAACCCCATGTACGGCGTGTTCCGTGCCGTGAAGCCCCGCATCGGCAACCGATGCACCGCCAGCGGAGATCTGTGTGTCAGAATATCAGGAATCAACAGGGTTTTATTTTCATATTGTTTCCGTCAATTTTTACGCTTCCGTTCTGATATTCACTGTTTTGACTGCTGGCGGTTGGTTCGCGACTTTACCGTAACCGCCAGTTTAACTGTTTATAATGGAAATATTAACGCTATCCGCGACGAAGGCTCCAAAGCCTTCAGGAACTGCATGGACGCTTCCGCAATTTTCATAATTAATACTCGCAACCTTAATCCGAATTTTTCAGGATGTCGAAATCGGATTTTCGACTTCGACATCCCCGCACTTGATTTGACCTCTTTCGAGTGGACCTACGTGCTTCCCTATGCACGAATCAACTTCCCTTTTATCCTGCCCTCCATTTGTCTTAAAGATATGGGCAAAACAAAGTTGATTCGTGAGGCCACTTGTGAAGGTCATATCTCGTGCCGCTTGCGAGGAATGACAATAAGAAAACGTGGGATGTATTCCCAATACTCCCGACGTAATTTAGAAAGCTTTATATGCCTTGCGTTTCCACACATGCGCGCTAGTGTAATGGATCATGGTCAAGAGGGTAGAGCTTGCGTTAAAACTCTTTGACCGTGATATTGCGTGCGTTAAGATAACTTTCGAGTGTAGCGCGCAAGTGTTGGTGTTGCATAGGAACTCTCCTTGAGTTCCTATGAGCGATTGACACAAAGTTATGCCCTTGGAGGGGCATGACATATCGTGGTGGGAGCTACCTTTTGGGGCAATATGTGGTATGTGCCATGTGTTGTGTTGCGTGCCCATTTGGCGGGTCCATTGCTCCAAGCCAAGCCCGCCAATGGACCTCATATTGTGCAAGCCCCTTCTCCATACTCATTACAGTCAATTGCAACCCTAACCTTCGTGAAGGGAAGCTTGTGTGGTGAACCCGAAGCGATGCGTTGGGAGCAAGGTGTGTGTTTTGCAATTTTCCATATTTTCATGTGCCCACTTGGAAGGCAGCGCTCGTTACCCTTCAAAGCGCCCCAAGTGGAGCACATATGTGGGATCGAAGGTCATTGGTGTCAAGTCATTGTGTATAGAAGGATTAGTTGATTACTCAATCCAAGGCAAAGATATTATAATATATTTGTGCGCCTTTCAAGGCACCTTTGTGTGTCTTTTTTCCAATTTTGCCATTTTTGGCTCGTCATGATGTCAAGTGGCGACCGTGTATCTCAACGTTGCGCTCAATTGACATCATGACCCAAGTATGTTATGGGGGTACATACTTCGGTAGCCAACATATCTTGGACCCGGCGAATAACTCCTCTTAGGCTTGGCATACCGTGGCCGCCATGTTGGCGATTTGGGACTATCCCAAATCATGGGCTCACTTGGCGACCCTGCCATTCCCAATACCGGAGGAGTTGGGCGACGCCCGGGAGATGTGTTGGACACATATGACTTGATATCAATCCTATGGCACACTCCGGTCCAAGTCGGGCATGTGCCTCATTTGCCCCAACCATGAGTGTGCGCATTTTTGACCATTTTGAGCAATTTTCCACTTTTGTTGCCCGCCGTGCACTATGTGCTAAGCCTCGTGCATGCCGGACGCATGGACCAATGGACCATATATGAGATGGGTGTTATGGGTAATGGTCCCCATGGTCCACACACCACGTGGGCGAAGCGGAGCCGCCTTCGTTAAGGCGCTAGGCCAAATTGAGTATGGGCAATTTTGCCATTTTTGCATTTGTGGACCCAATTGGGATCGTCACCACGCCAAGCAGCATGGAGATCTCAGGGAGCCAAGGGCATGGGAGTCTCTGTTGGACTCCCGGTGGATTGCGTATGGAATGGCGGATCCGATCTCCAAGCCAGCGTGGAGATATACTATTGGGAGCACACCGAATTTTGGCTCATTTCAGGCAGCCAAAATGACCAAATTTTGGGACCCCAATTTCCCCCTTCCGTGTGGTCAATTGGCGGCCCCATTTCTCTAAGCCCATAGGGAACCCGGACCTAAATTCAGGTTGTACACTCAGATAGAAGTCCTAGGTCCTGCCTCCTACCCTGTGAGTCATTGGCCTTACCTTGGCCGGGCGAGCCACGCGTGGGAATGACGCCAATTTTGGTGATTTTGGCATCATGACCCCACATGACTCATCCGTGTTGCCCTGATGCCGGGACCTCAGAGTGAACCAGGTTGGATGAGGGCTCCAGGGAGTTTGTACTCGAAGGGCATAGGGTCAGTTGCCTCCTCCCCGCCTCTGGCGGGTCTGGACAAGGGGTCAATTTTGGAGTTTTTCAAGCTAATTTCAGTTTGGGCTGAAACAGCCCATTTTCAGCTACCAACTCCTGAGGGATAATGGCGGGGCCATATCTCTGGCCCAGAGTGGAGTTGAGACCTGCCATTGGGGGGGCATAGGGAGCTACTGTCGGTGGGCCTTGAAGCAACTTGGTTTCCAAGAACTCGCCTGTGGCTGGGCGGGACACCTTCCCTATGGGCAGGGTTTCAGGGTCCGGACTGAGCAGGGCATGGGTTGTGTTTGAGCCCCCGCCCCAACCAGCCACTGAGAGGGTCAGACCTGGGATTGGGCTATGAGTTGGGACTGAGTGTCTATGGTCCTGTGATGCCCTTACCCCAGTCCAGTCTTAACCCCATGTGTACATATCCTGATGTGTTGTTGTACATACTTTTGTTCCCTCTTTGCAGAGTGGCAAGGATTCTGAAACGCTTTGTCACATGACACAGGCGTATTGATGCCCTTGTGAGCATAGTGCCTTGCCTGCCTGGTCACCTGTGCGTGTCACCGCAGCGTCCCGTGGCCGGCCCCCCACGGGAACGCGTCAAAAGCGTTTCACCGCCGCGGGGTTACCCAGCCCTCGCGTGCCACTCGGGGCCACCAACCCCGAGCAGCGCGTCGCAACAGCGCGGCGCAGCTCGCACCTCGCAGCGCAGCGCAGCGTCTCGCAGCGCAGCGCAGCGGCTCGCAGCGCCACTCAGCGACAGCGCCGAGTTCGTCACGGAGCCAGCAGCGCCGTCCAGAGCTTCGCCCTGACCGCGCAGCAGCCGTGAAAGAGGTGCACAGACCAGGACTCCTGCATCAGCCCCATCGGCCGACCCGGAGTCCCATCGGCCGACCAGCAAGGCCGCGTCAACCACCTCTACAACCACCGGCTGACCAGCACCAGCCGCACTTCCAATCCAGTGCTGCAGCACCCTCCTCAACGACCACAACCAGTTCGTTGAGTTGAACGAGTGCACATCAAGGACCTCAAGATCAACTACGCCCCCGCTGCCATGGTGAATTGGCAAGAAGCGGGTAGGAGGTGGCCGCAGCCCCACCCCCATGTGGCGCGCCTGCTGCGCGGATTGCTGTGGGACCAGCAATACCGCTACAGCAATCCCCAGTGCGAAGGCGGCATGCCCGGGAGCTTCGAGCTCCGGGAGGACATGGGGGAGGACCGCCTTCGGGCAGTGGAGGAGTGGCTGCGGGCGGAAGGGTACGAGTACCGCTTCCGCCGCAAGCGCTGGCGGACCTGGACCCGGCCGGACAGGCCCGGCGAAGGGCTGCGCCCCGACGGGATTGAGGAGGACGAGGACCCCAACGCCTACCTGTCGGGCGCCTCGATCAACGTCTCCTTGTGGGACGTGATCGAGAAGAAGTTCCCCGAACCGGGGAGAGAGCGCAGGCTGCAGGGCAGCAGCAGCGCGTCTCCGGCGACGGAGAAGCGGTCCGCCGGGGACAAGAAGCGGGACCGGAAGTGGCGGGAGTACCAGGAGTCCCTGGCCGCCGAAGCCGCCCAAGGCGCCAAGGGCGGAACCCCAGCCCCCAGTCCCCAACGGCCCAATGGTGGTCACCACCCCGGCTCCACCACCCTTGGCGACTACATCCAAGTCGCCAAGCAGACCCAGGCCAAGCCCCGTCCGCTGCCCCTGAGGGCCCGGCAGGCCCCAGCAGGCCCCAGCAGCGACGTGGAGTCGGCCCAACCCGGGAGGATGCCGGCCGACCAGGCCAGCTCCAGCAGCAGCGTCGCTCCCGAAAGGGACGTGGCGCGCGCTTGTGAGCGCGCCTGTGGGGTGCCCTGCAACCGTCGGGTTGCCCGGCAACGGGCCAGGCAGTACAGCGCTGCCGTGGAGGGCGCCACCGGCATCGCTCAGGAGGAGGCTGCGGAGTGGGCGCATGGCATGGCCATCCACGCCCAGACCGTGGCGGCCATTGCGGCCGGACTCACGGCCGTAGCCGCCCATGGGGCAGCGACCGCCCAGGTCAACGGTGAGTTGGCGGCAGCCGACGAGGAAGCCCGCCTGACGCAGGAGGCCATTGCCTGCAAGGAGGCCGAGGTGAAGGCGCTGGAAGAGGCGCTTGCCCAAGAGAGGGCAAAGAAGGAGGCGGAGGAAAGGGCCCACGCCGAAGCGACGGCTAAGGCCCAGGAGGACGCCGCCAAGAAGGAAGCCATCGAGGCCGCGCGACGGAAGGTCGCTGAGGAGAAGGCCAAGACGGAGGCGGAGCTGGCAGCGTTGGAAGCGCAGAAGGCGCGGCTGCTGCAGGCCCGGGAAGCCGAGGCGGCTCGTGCTCGGGAGGAAGCCGAGGCGCGAGCTGCCGCAGCCACCGCCGCCGCAATGGAGGAGGCAGAGGCCAAACTCCGCCGTGAGACTCCCCCGGGAGCATCACGAGTGGAGACCCTTCGAAAGCTTTTCGAAGGGGACGCCTCCTCCAGGATGGTGCTGGATGAGGCCGACACGGGCAGCAGTGGGAGCAGTGGCACCACCGCCCGTCGACGGAGGAAGGGCAAGGGGAAGACCCCCGAGAGGCCGCAGAGGCCAGCGGGTGGGCACCCCCACGACAGTGACCCCTTCTTCACCGCCAGTGACGGGGATGAACGAGGCCGTCGACATCGCCAAGTGGTGGCTTGGACGGGCGGAGGCGGCAGAGACGTTCCCATGGAACCGGAAGGTGTGGATGAGGATCTTCCTCCTCCCTACCGGAGCTCGGTGTCCTCCGTGACCGAGACGCCCAGGCGGGGCGAC
The DNA here is from genome assembly GCA_964036045.1 of Eutreptiella sp. 'Long Island Sound 2002'. Taxonomy (NCBI): domain Eukaryota; phylum Euglenozoa; class Euglenophyceae; order Eutreptiales; family Eutreptiaceae; genus Eutreptiella; species Eutreptiella sp. 'Long Island Sound 2002'. Next base: position 27,378,570 of record OZ038400.1, on the reverse strand, counting down.
ATGGACGAGGATGACGACATGGAGTTCGGCATCACGAAGAAGCGCCCATCCTCGGACCCACCGAGGCGACCCGGCGGAGACCCACCGGGACCCCCTGGCGGAGGACCATCAGGACCCCCTGGAGGACGCCCACCAAGTGGACCCCCTGGAGGCGGACCACCGGGCGGGGGAGGACCCCCTGGACCGGGCGGACCCGGCGGAGGCCCTCCTGGAGGACCCCCTGGGGACCCTGACGACCAACCAGGGAACGGCGACCCGGATACCACCTGGCGGTGGATTGTCTACCTCCGCAGGAGGGTCTTTGCCCTCGAGTGCGAGGTAGACACGGGCAAGGTCCAGATGGCTCGCATCTCCGGGGTCGCCGCGCGCGCGCAGAAGGACCTGGACATCGCCAGGGCCGAGACCAAGTCGCTGACCAACGTCGTCAGCGGCCTGCAGGAGAGGCTGGATGCGCTGGAAGCCCGTGGGAGCGTCGGCAGCGACCACCCACCCCTGGAGTCTGGCTCGTCGGACGACGGCTGGGGACCCGGACCAGGTCCAGGCAGACCCCACGCCCCCAGCGGAGCCCCCAGGAGTCGCCCCAGCGCTAGTGCCCCCTCTCTCTCCGCCCCCTCTCACCACAGCGCGGGCCGCCGCAACGAGCGCGTGCCACCCGGCAGTGGCAGTGAGGAATGGCGCGATGAGTGGCTCAGCGCGGACTACCACAACCGCCGTGCCCCACCGCGGACGCCTGTACGCCCCCGACGCCCGGCACCAGCCCCGGCGCCAATCCCCAGGGCTGGAGGACGTTATGGTGGACTCAGGGATGAGGTCCCCAGAGGAGACGTGGAGTGGGATGTCGGCGAAGGTGAGGACCTGGACCTGGACCTGGACCTGGAGGAGTTCGACATCAGCCCGCCGCGTGGTGTACGACGGGAGGCCGCTGAACGCAGCCGCCGGCGCCGTGATGAGGATGCGTACATGGATGCAGTACGGCGTGAACATTTTGGTTCAGCGTACGTGGAGGAACCGCGGCGCGGCCACAGGGATTCCATGGAGGAGATGGACGTGGCGGCCGTGGGAGTCCGTGGGCGAGGCCGATGGGAACCTCGGTCGACCTCGCGGCCAGCGTTCATGGTCTCTAAGGCCGCGGACGCCGCCGTGTGGGAAGACTTGAAGGACATCAAGCCCCCCATGTACGACGGCAACCCCCTCAACCTCGATCGCTTCTTGGAGAAGCTGGACGATTGGGGGCTGACCGTCACTGAAGACCTGCCTCCCGCTGATGCGGAGAAGTATGTCTTCAAACGGTTCAGGTGCCGCCTGCCGGAAGTGCTCGGAGAGCTATACTTCATGGCGACCAAGGAGGGGAAAATCAAGACCCTCAAGGAAGCCAAGAAGTGGCTCAACGAGCAGGAGCGGGTGGACGCTCCGCAGGTGGCGGCCAAGCGCTGGAAGTCCATCAAGCTTGAGCATGATGGACGGGAGATCCGCCTACGAGAGTGGCGAGACTTCCGAGGGAAATACGCCCTCTTCCGCCGCAACGTGGAGGATTGGAACGAGGGTGACGAGCAGGCTCGCCTGCTCTCCATGCTACCGGAAGCATGGATCAAGAGGGTCACCAAGGAGGAATCCAAGAGGGCCAAGTCCAACCACACGGTCAAGATGATGCTCCCCAAAGAGTATCATACGAACGTGGTGTCTTGGGCGAAGAAGAACGTGGCCCGGGATGTCAAACGGCACTCCCTGCGGAACGCTCTTCTCATCACCGTCTCGGGCGATCGCGAGAAGACCGCGATGTGGCGCCTTGACGATTGTGAGTTGAGCGGCCAGACCATCCGTCTGCAGCCCATCCCGGCACGGATGAGCTGCGACGAGATCCTGGAGTGGGTTGGCGAGGAAGTACTCAAGGAGTACCGAAACCTCCACCACACCCGCGGGTTGAGGCCCGGCGACCGCGACGTCAACTACGTTGGCGAGGGACCTGGCGGAGAATCTGCCATGGACCCAGCGGGAGCCGGCGGCGATGAGACTCTCGTCGACGATGACGACGACGATGAGCCCGCCGAAGTGGCCGTTTGTGCCTTCGTGGCCAAGAACCTGAACACGGGGAGCAAGCCGGGAAACTGGAAGCCCCTGCAGCAGGGTTGGAGGAAGCAGGAGAAGAGGGACCCTCGCCGCATTGGCGACCCTCCGCTGTCCTTTGGGGAGTTCATACGAGCTCACCCTCAGGGCTGTTTCGTGTGTTATGGGAGGAAGAAAGGCTTCAACCATGACCACCGAACATGCCCCGTCCACAAGGCCGACACGGAGGCTTACAAGAAGGCGCACGGGTCGAAGAAGCGTGCGCCCGCGGGTATCCGGGAAGCCAGAATGGAGGTCGACAAGGACGAGCTGGCCAAGCTGATGTCGTCGGTGGGGACCGAGTTGGCCAAGGAGATCCAGGAGATCAAGCGGAACTGGGTCCCCAGGTCGGACAACAAGAACAAGGAGAACAACCAGAATGACCAGAACAAGGACAAGGACAAGAAGGGTAAAGGAGGAGGTAAAGGGGGAAGAAAGAAGGGCGTCAACGACGTTGAAGCCGAGGAGAACACCCCCTCTTCCACAACCGACGCCCCCTAGCAGAGCCCCTGCAGCCAAGGGCCCCAGCTAGGGCGGTCGCAGGATGGTGACGTGGGAAGCGCCGAGCCATCCCAGTCGGGAGTCGATAAGCACAAGGGGACTGCCGCGGGCGGAAGGCCCGGTCCGGCGCCCAGTCGCGGAGGCGGGGTGAGGGCAAGTGAAGGCACGAACCCTTGCACCCGTCCGTCCTTCGCGACCAAGAATGTGTTTGATGTACTACAAGATCTTTCCGAGAGTATCGGAGGATCACCCGGACCGCAGCTGGATGCTGCAGATGGGCAGCCTGAGCCCATTGTCCACGACCTGCACCAGTCGCTTGTTGAGCTTCTGGAACGGCCGGAGATCGGCGAGCGGCAGTTGCATCTTAAGGTCCGTGCCTTATGCGGGGAAGTGGAAAAGGTTTTCGACGTGTTGGTCGACACGGGAGCTCAGGTCAGCTTGGTCAAGGCTGGCCTACTTCCACCAGAGTGTCTGACCGACAGTCGGAAACCTGTCAGGCTGAAGGTGGCGAACGGCCAGTACATGGTGGGAGGCACGAAGGAAGCGGCCATTGGGCTGCAGTTCGTGAACCATCGTGAGCTGAGCCGCCCAGACCTCGGCAAGGAAATCCTCCTGCACGGTAGCTTCTACGAGGCCGAGATGGACTGGGACATGATCGTCGGGTACGACTTCATGATGGAGACGGACTCCGGCGTCCTCCCGGCCCAGGCCTCCATGACCCTGTACCAGGACGACCAGCTCTCGTGGCTTTCGTCACCTGAGCACCATGTGGAATGCCAATGGATCCACCCCGAACGCAATCAGCTCGAAGTGGCCGCACTGGACACTGAGCCCACTGGGCCAGCGAACCAGGAGTACGGCGTAAGGCCGGAAGTGGCGAACCGAGTGGTCGCGGACCTGGGAGCGTCGGATCTGGCCCTGGATGCGTTCTCTTCAGGAACCTCCACCCATCTACGGGTATGTGAGAAGTACCGGAGCGCACAGGACTCCCCGTGGAAGAAGCACTGGGGTCCGCATCAGGGCTTGATGTGGATCCATTGCCCTCGATGGGACATTCCAAGAGCGATAGCGAAGATTCGCAAGGACCGCTCCAAGGCAGTGCTGGTTGTTCCTATGGGAGGCACCGAGGAGGAAAGTACCCGACATTGGGTAGCCTCATTGACCAACATGACCTTAAACAAGGTCGTCCTACCGGCTGGAGAGAGTGTCTATCAGGACGCTAAGGGACAGCCCATGCCACCCCAGAGATGGCCAACGGAATTCCACTATGTGGATGGGGGCCTTGATCAGGCCGACACCACGGACTTCGTGTGTGTCAACCGTATCATAGCAGAGCCTTGGAGGCAATGCTTTGCGGTTCCCCCTGTTGACATCGAAGAATCGGACTCCGAAGACCCCCTCACTGAAGAGGAGTGGGATCTGGTTCAGGGGTATATGGATCAGCCCTTTCACGACTGGGGAAACCAGCGTGAGGGCAAAGGCCAGGACAAAGCCTGGTGGGAAGTGGACTCAATCGTCTTCGGTTCCTATGACGGGAATACCTTCGTACAGAGGGTGCTGGATCACATGTCCAGCCAAGACGAGCCGCCTGGCGGTAACCCACCCACCTACGGCGATCTGTTCCGAGGCAAGACCAGAGATGGCCCTTTAGGCCACCTGGGAAGACCACCTGAGCCGAAAGCGAGCGGGGTCGCTACCCCTCAAGTAAGCTCCGTGGTTCAAGTGCCCGGAAAAGCCAAGGCGGAGTCCGATGACTGCCCCACTATCCAGGCGTTGAGGGCCAGGCTGAAGCAGAAGTATGGCGAGACCTTCTTCAGCGGAAAACCTGTGTTCCCCCCACCGGTGCGTGGACCGTATGGCGAGGCCAAGATACGACTGAAGCAGGACCCCCGTGTGTACCGGCACCGGGAGTTTGCCCTGAGGGGCGAGAGGAAAGAGGCCATGGAGAAGATCCTCCGTGACTTCATCCAGAGAGGCTGGCTTGAGCCGTGCCACTCCGAGTGGGCCTCTCCGTGCTTCGTCGTCCCCAAGAAGGTTGCCGGTGAGTGGCGGCTCGTGGTTGACTACCGCGGCCTGAACGCCCAAACGCAGCACGACAGCTATACGCTGCGCCTCATTGAGGACATGCTGCAAAAGCAACACCGGCGGAGGATCTTCACGGTGATTGACCTGAAACATGGTTATCATCAGATGCCTCTCGCCGAAGAGTCCCGTGCCTGCACAGCCATGAGCACTCCACTTGGACCTCTCCAGTGGAAGGTGATGCCCATGGGCGTTACCAACGGCAATGCGGCTTTTCAGCGGATGCTGGAGAACCTGCTTGAGCCGGTGCGCGACTGTGCGGACCCCTTCATGGACGACGTGATCATCGCGTCCGGGGACCCCAGCATGAGCTACGAGGAACTCCTGGAGGCACACGAGAGGGACGTCACTCGAGTGCTGGACCTTCTGGTTCAGCACAAGCTCACGGGCAGCAGTGACAAGGCCACCATGGCGGTAAGCGAGGTGGTCTTCGCTGGCCACGTGGTCGGGAACGGGCAGCGAAAGCCCATACCTGGCAAGGTGGCTGCGATTGAGCACTGGGAAAAGCCCAAGATGGTCTCTGAGCTACGGGCGTATCTGGGGTTCTGCAACTACTACTCGGGGTATATCAAAATGTATGCCGAGTATGCAGCCCCCATGACGACCATGCTCAAGGGCAACCGAGAGGAGACCAAGAAGGTGTCCAAGAAGGCTCTGGTCTGGACTGAAGAGTCCGACCGTGCCTTTGAGGGGATGAAGCAGGCGCTGCTATCCGCAGTGGGTCTGCACCTCGTGGATCCCGACCGAGGGTTCGTCCTGCGCACCGACGCTTCCGACTATGCCATTGGCGCTGTGTTGGAGCAAGTGCTTGACGACGGGAGGCACGTGCCCGTGGCCTTCTGGAGCCGAGTCCTGGCGGAAGGCCAGAGACGGACGTGGACGCCCCGTGAAAAGGAGGCGTATGCCATCGTCATGGCTCTCAGGAAATGGGCTGGGTACATAGCCCTCCATCCCGTCACCGTCTGCACCGACCATCAGAGTCTGCAGTCGTGGCACAAGGAGCACGTGGACACCCCCTCAGGTCCCGCCTCCCGACGGGCAAGGTGGCACGAGACCTTGGCCAAGTTCGACCTTACGGTTGTTTACATTCCTGGAAAGGATAACACCGTGGCGGACTGTCTCAGTAGGTGGGCCTATCCCGCCAGCAAGGGCATGCAGGATATCTCTGCCCATGGCGATGAGGCTGAGACCGCTGAAGCCAAGAGGATCATTGAAATGGAGCGCCTGATTGAGGAGGAGGGTGCTTAATGCTTCGTCGTCATGGCTGCAGATGCCCCCCTCGCTTCGAGGGTGAGCAGAACGGTCAGTGTACTCGCCCCTGTGGGTGCCGCGGGCGGAAGGCCCGGTCCGGCACCCCCTGTGGGAACTGAGTCCGACAAGCACCTCTTCCCGGAGTCTTGCCTCCAGGACGACTGGACCGACGACTACGCCAAGTCTGAGGCCTTTGCGGCCGAATATAGGGCTGTGACCGACCCTGACGACGGGCACAAGTGGCCAAAGGGGCTGACCGAGGAAGATGGCAAGCTCTACCGGAATGGTAAGCTGCTAGTCCCGGAGTCCCGGGTGCTCGAGCTTTGTGAAGCTTGGCACCACCACATGCTGCACCCAGGGGTCAAGAAGCAAGCCCTTGACATGCAGCGTCGGTTCGAGATCGACCATATCGTTCTCTACACCGCCATCAAGAAGGTCAGGAAGGGTTGCTCGGTCTGTCAGGCCTGCAATCCCGATAACCGGAACATCAAGGGGGAACCCCAATGGACCCTGGTTCCTGACCAGCCCATGGAGAGCGTGGCCATGGACGTCTTCTCCATGCCCGAAGTGCACATTGGCAAGGAGACCTTTGACTGTGTGGTTCTCTGTGTGGACCGCCACAGCGGCTACGTTGTAGCCGTTCCGGCACGCAAAAAGGGGTTGCTTGCCAGAGAAGTGGCAGTCATGATGATTCTCCATTGGCTGACCGTCTTTGACATCCCCCGCACCATTTGCAGTGACCGAGGGCCCCAGTTTACTGGTGGCTGGTTCAAGGCTATGTCTTCCCTCATGGGGATACGTCATGCCACGAGCGTCGCCTATCTCAGCCGGTCTAACGGCCGTGCTGAAGTGGCTGGACGGCAGCTGTTCGAGAAGCTGCGCAAGATCCACATCACCAATCCACGGCGGAACTGGTTCGAGGAGATGTGGCCTGCTCTGAAGGCCCATCATGACACCCCCACTCCGGGCGGTTTGTCCCCTCACCAGATTCTGTTTGGCAGGGACCCCCTGGGTAGGGGACTTCCCTTATCTGGTGATGGCATGGCCATGGATGCCAAAGAGTTCTTCGCGCGGCAAGAGCAAACGGCGCGGGACATCCGCCAGCAGCTTGAGAAAGAGCATGCTGAGCGTCAGAAGTCCGCCCCGAGCTCGACAGCGCAGAAGTTCAGGGTGGGAGACCCGGTGTGGGTGATCAGACCCCGCCCCATGGGCACCCACCGCACCAAGACCTGGTTCACACCCGGCGAGGTGGTCCGCAGGATTGGTGAGGACACCTACCGCATCAAGGTGGGTCACGGACAGTTCCGGGAGCGCCACGAGAGTCAACTCCGTGTGCGGGAACCCGACCTCCGTGGCCGACATGTGTCCCTGGACTACGCCAAACATGAGGCCGATTCGGACGACGACTATGCTGAGCAGGACGGCAATACTGTCGAGAAGATCCTGGCTCAGCGTCCGAAGGCCTCGGCACCCGGAGGTCTGGAGTTCAAGGTTCGTTGGCGAGGCTATGGGCCGTCCCACGACACCTGGGAATCCGTCTCATCGTTCGTGCCGCGGGTCAACACTCCCTTCATGGAGTACATCCGCAAACACAAGACCAAGATCCACGTCTCGGACTTGGCAGCACTCACCCGGGCGATTGCAGCCAGGGGTGCCTGATCAGCGCCCTGGGCTCTCCCCTGATGCGTTTTGAGCGCTTGTGAGGCCGACGAATCGTCCCTTACTTGCTTGCTCTCTTCCATCTTTTGGTGACAGAGTGGCCATATACCCCCCCCTGCTGTATCCAGAGGAGGATGGCCCCTCTCTTCTTCTATTCGTCACTCCCCCCTCTGCTGAATTCTTGGGAAACCAGGTAGGGCGACTGACAATCACTTTTCTGAGCTCTTGGGGCCTTGAAGCCCATACGACGTTGCGCAACGGATGCCGCTGTCATCGGCATTGCGATTTCTGAGTGTGTGGTCTGGTTCCATGGCATTTGCGGAATCCAGACCAGTCGACGTGTGTCTCGAGACTATATATGCCTGAACTCAGGCGTTTTCCTGTCCACCCTCCTGCATTTGCCTTATCCTGACCGTGGCGTGGTTTGGCACTCTGTCCAGAGTGTGTTTACACGCCTATTTACCCAGATTATTGCTTGTTTTTCTGCCCTCCAGGATATGTGCATCTGTATGTTAAGTGTCATCGGCCCATCGCTGAGGGATGGACTGCTTTTCACCACGAATCGGGATACAGAGGCGCCTTGAGTCGCCGTGTACATATTCTTACAGCCTGGTCCAGTCTGGACCAGTACATGATTACATGTTCTTCTGTTTGAGTGCCTGTGATACCGTGTTGCCCTATTCGCTGTGATGTGTGGAGATCCTGATGGCGCCAGGCGGGAAGCCCAGTTGCCTGACTACACCCCCAGCGGTCCGCCACTGTCAGTCCCAGTGTGAGCCTACCGATTCGCAGACGCACTTGCATTCGGATGGCGGCCTCCGGTGCTCCTGACCTCGGTCAGTCTGCCTGGGAAACTGGTGGTTTGAGGAGTCGACGCCTCCGCCCACACTGCATGAGGACTCCCTCATGTATGGCCCTCGTGGCAGTAGGGCGAGGGAAAAGACGGCCTTGATGCCCGATCCCTTCAGGAGGAGTTCCCTTACGATCTGGGGTTCGTAAGGAGTTCGACTATGGCACTCTGGACTCGCGTCGTATGGATATGGACATGGTGCGCCCGAGGAAGGACCCGTGGGGACTCTCCCCAGTCGGCGGGCCTTGGGAAGCTTGGGGTAGCCTGATGGATCTTTGTGGTCGCTCTCGACTTGTGGGACCACCTCGGTCGTCGTGTGTCGCCTATGTTGGCCGTGTATGCCACTGCCACTGTGGTGGTGACCGTAGCAGCCGGCACCCGGTGCGCCTGGTATGGGTTAACGGGTCCTTTGGATGCCGAACAATCGCCGCCAGGACCCGGGACCTGATACTGGATACTATACATGTGCTACAAGCTTTTACAGCATCATACTATATACCTATCCCACTGTGGGATACCTATCTTACTGTGACTTACTGGAGTGAGGATGTGACACCCCCCCCCTTCAGGAAGTGGTCCTGGGTACCCGCTGCCATGCGTGGGTGTTATCGAGCCCCCCCAGGGTTTGCTCTAAGGAGGGGGGTGAAGCGGTACCCAGAACCCCATGGCCAGGTTACGGCATACAACCGGTCTCCGGTCCACTAACCCCATGTACGGCGTGTTCCGTGCCGTGAAGCCCCGCATCGGCAACCGATGCACCGCCAGCGGAGATCTGTGTGTCAGAATATCAGGAATCAACAGGGTTTTTTTTTTCATATTGTTTCCGTCAATTTTTACGCTTCCGTTCTGATATTCACTGTTTTGACTGCTGGCAGTTGGTTCGCGACTTTACCGCCAGTTTAACTGTTTATAATGGAAATATTAACGCTATCCGCGACGAAGGCTCCAAAGCCTTCAGGAACTGCATGGACGCTTCCGCAATTTTCATAATTAATACTCGCAACCTTAATCCGAATTTTTCAGGATGTCGAAATCGGATTTTCGACTTCGACATCCCCGCACTTGATTTGACCTCTTTCGAGTGGACCTACGTGCTTCCCTATGCACGAATCAACTTCCCTTTTATCCTGCCCTCCATTTGTCTTAAAGATATGGGCAAAACAAAGTTGATTCGTGAGGCCACTTGTGAAGGTCATATCTCGTGCCGCTTGCGAGGAATGACAATAAGGAAACGTGGGATGTATTCCCAAGACTCCCGACGTAATTTAGGAAGCTTTATATGCCTTGCGTTTCCACACATGCGCGCTAGTGTAATGGATCATGGTCAAGAGGGTAGAGCTTGCGTTAAAACTCTTTGACCGTGATATTGCGTGCGTTAAGATAACTTTCGAGTGTAGCGCGCAAGTGTTGGTGTTGCATAGGAACTCTCCTTGAGTTCCTATGAGCGATTGACACAAAGTTATGCCCTTGGAGGGGCATGACATATCGTGGTGGGAGCTACCTTTTGGGGCAATATGTGGTATGTGCCATGTGTTGTGTTGCGTGCCCATTTGGCGGGTCCATTGCTCCAAGCCAAGCCCGCCAATGGACCTCATATTGTGCAAGCCCCTTCTCCATACTCCCTACAGTCAATTGCGAGCCTAACCTTCGTGAAGGGAAGCTTGTGTGGTGAACCCGAAGCGATGCGTTGGGAGCAAGGTGTGTGTTTTGCAATTTTCCATATTTTCATGTGCCCACTTGGAAGGCAGCGCTCGTTACCCTTCAAAGCGCCCCAAGTGGAGCACATATGTGGGATCGAAGGTCATTGGTGTCATATCATTGTGTATAGAAGGATTAGTTGATTACTCAATCCAAGGCAAAGATATTATAATATATTTGTGCGCCTTTCAAGGCACCTTTGTGTGTCTTTTTTCCAATTTTGCCATTTTTGGCTCGTCATGATGTCAAGTGGCGACCGTGTATCTCAACGTTGCGCTCAATTGACATCATGACCCAAGTATGTTATGAGGGTACATACTTTGGTAGCCAACATATCTTGGACCCGGCGAATAACTCTTCTTAGGCTTGGCATACCGTGGCCGCCATGTTGGCGATTTGGGACTATCCCAAATCATGGGCTCACTTGACGACCCTGCCATTCCCAATACCGGAGGAGTTGGGCGACGCCCCAAAGATATGTTGGACACATATGACTTGAAATCAATCCTATGGCACACTCCGGTCCAAGTCGGGCATGTGCCTCATTTGCCCCAACCATGAGTGTGCGCATTTTTGACCATTTTGAGCAATTTTCTACTTTTGTTGCCCGCCGTGCACTATGTGCTAACCCTCGTGCATGCCGGACGCATGGACCAATGGACCATATATGACATGGGTGTTATGGGTAATGGTCCCCATGGTCCACACACCACGTGGGCGAAGCGGAGCCGCCTTCGTTAAGGCGCTAGGCCAAATTGAGTATGGGCAATTTTGCCATTTTCGCATTTGTGGACCCAATTGGGATCGTCACCACGCCAGGCAGCATGGAGATCTCTGAGAGCCAAGGGCATGGAAGTCTCTGTTGGACTCCCAGTGGATCGCGTATGGAATGGCGGATCCGATCTCCAAGCCAGCGTGGAGATATACTATTGGGAGCACACCGAATTTTGGCTCATTTCAGGAAGCCAAAATGACCCAATTTTGGGACCCCAATTTCCCCCTTCCGTGTGGTCAATTGGCGGCCCCATTCCTCTAAGCCCATAGGGAGCCCGGACCCAAATTCAAGTTGTACACTCAGATATGAGTCCCAGGTCCTGCCTCCTACCCTGTGAGCCATTGGCCTTACCTTGGCCGGGCGAGCCACGCGTGGGAATGACGCCAATTTTGGTGATTTTGGCATCATGACCCCACATGACTCATCCCTGTTGCCCTGATGCCGGGACCTCAGAGGAAACCAGGTTGGGTGAGGGCTCCAGGGAGTTTGTACTCGAAGGGCATAGGGTCAGTTGCCTCGTCCCTACCTCTGGCGGGTCCGGAGGAGGGGTCAATTTTGGAGTTTTTCAAGCTAATTTCAGTTTGGGCTGAAACAGCCCATTTTCAGCTACCAACTCCTGAGGGATAATGGCGGGGCCATATCTCTCGCTCAGAGTGGAGTTAGGACCTGCCATTAGGGAGCATAGGGAGCCACTGTCGGTTGGCCTTGAAGCTCCTTGGTTCTCAGGAACTCGCCTGTGGCTGGGCGGGACACCTTCCCTATGGGCAGGGTTTCAGGGTCCGGACTGAGCAGGGCATGGGTTGTGTTTGAGCCCCCGCCCCCACCAGCCACTGAGAGGGTCGGACCTGGGATTGGGATATGAGTTGGGACTGAGTGTCTATGGTCCTGTGATGCCCTTACCCCAGTCCAGTCTTAACCCCATGTGTACATATCCTGAAGTGTTGTTGTACATACTTTTGTTCCCTCTTTGCAGAGTGGCAAGGATTCTGAAACGCTTTGTCACATGACACAGGCGTATTGATGCCCTTGTGAGCGTAGTGCCTTGCCTGCCTGGTCACCTGTGCGTGTCACCGCAGCGTCCCGTGGCCGGCCTTCCACGGGACTGCGTCAGTACGGTGTCATCACTACCCCTTGGCCAAGAACTCTGTCTTCAGTACCCCTTGGTCAAGAACTCTCTCATCGGTACCCCTGGGCCAAGTACTCTGTCATCAGTACCCCTGGGCCAGAAAACTGTCATCAGTACCCCTGGGCCAAGAACTCTGTCATCAGAACCCCTGGGCCAAGAACTCTGTCTTCAGTACCCCTGGGCGAAGAACTCTGTCATCAGTACCCCTGGGCCAAGAACTCTGTCATCAGTACCCCTGGGCCAAGAACTCTGTCATCAGTACCCCAGGGCCGAGAACTGTGTCATCAGTACCCCTGGGCCAAGAACTCTGTCTTCAGTACCCCTTGGCCAAGAACTCTGTCATCAGTACCCCAGGGCCAAGAAGTCTGTCATCAGTACCCCTGGGCCAAGAACTCTGTCATCAGTACCCCTGGGCCAAGAACTCTGTCATCAGTACCCTAGGGCCAAGAACTCTCTCATCAGTACCCCTGGGCCAAGAGGTCTGTCATCAGTACCCCTGGGCCAAGAGCTCTGTCATCAGTACGCCAAGAACTCTGTCTTGAGTACCCCTGGGCCAAGAACTCTGTCATCAGTACCCCTGGGCCAGGAACTTTGTCATCAGTACCCCTGGGCCAAGAACTCGGTAATAGGTACCCCTGGGCCAAGAACTCTGTCATCAGTACCCCTGGACCAAGAACTCTGTCATCAGTACCCCTGGGTCAAGAACTCTGTCATCAGTACCCCAGGGCCAAGAACTCTGTCATCAGTACCCCAGGGCCAAGACCTCTGTCTTCAGTACCCCAGGGCCAAGAACTCTGTCATCGGTACCCCTGGGCCAAGAACTCTCTCATCAGTACCCCTGGGCCAAGAACTCTGTCCTCAGTACCCCTGGGCCAAGAACTCTGTCATCAGGACCCCTGGGCCAAGAGCTCTGTCATCAGTACCCCTGGGCCAAGAACTCTGTCATCAGTACCCCTGAGCCAAGAACTCTGTCTTCAGTACCCCTGGGCCAAGAACTCTGTCATCAGTACCCCTGGGCGAGGAACTCTGTCATCAGTACCCCTGGGCCAAGAACTCTGTCATCAGTACCCCTGGACCACGAACTCTGTCATCAGTACCCCTGGGCCAAGAACTCTGTCATCTGTACCAATGGGCCAAGAACTCTGTCATCAGTACCCCTGGGCCAAGAACTCTGTCTTCAGTACCCCTGGGGCAAGAACTCTGTCTTCAGTACCCCTGGGCCAAGAACTCTGTCTTCAGTAGCCCTTGGCCAAGAACTCTGTCCTCAGTACCCCTGGGCCAACAACTCTGTCATCAGTACCCCTGGGCCAAGTACTCTGTCTTCAGTACCCCTGGGCCAAGAACTCGGTCATCACTACCCCTGCGCCAAGTACTCTGTCATCAGTACCCCCGGGCCAAGAACTCGGTCATCAGTACCCCTGGGCCAAGTACTCTGTCATCACCACCCCTGGGCCAAGAACCCTGTCTTCAGTACCCCTGGGCCAAGAACTCTGTCTTCAGATCCCCTGGGCCAAGAACTCTGTCTTCAGTACCCCTGGGCCAAGTACTCTGTCATCAGTACCCCTGGGCCAAGAACTCTGTCTTCAGTACCCCTTGGTCAAGAACTCTGTCATCAGTACCCCTGGGTCAAGAACTCTGTCTTCAGTACCCCTGGGCCAAGTACTCTGTCTTCAGTACCCCTTGGTCAAGAACTCTGTCATCAGTACCCCTGGGTCAAGAACTCTGTCTTCAGTACCCCCGGGCCAGAAAACTGTCATCAGTACCCCTGGGCCAAGAACTCTGTCATCAGAACCCCTGGGCCAAGAACTCTGTCCTCAGTACCCCTGGGCCAACAACTCTGTCATCAGTACCCCTGGGCCAAGTACTCTGTCTTCAGTACCCCTTGGCGAAGAACTCGGTCATCACTACCCCTGCGCCAAGTACTCTGTCATCAGTACCCCCGGGCCAAGAACTCGGTCATCAGTACCCCTGGGCCAAGTACTCTGTCATCACCACCCCTGGGCCAAGAACCCTGTCTTCAGTACCCCTGGGCCAAGAACTCTGTCTTCAGAACCCCTGGGCCAAGAACTCTGTCTTCAGTACCCCTGGTTCAAGTACTCTGTCATCAGTACCCCTGGGCCAAGAACTCTGTCTTCAGTACTCCTTGGTCAAGAACTCTGTCATCAGTACCCCTGGGTCAAGAACTCTGTCTTCAGTACCCCTGGGCCAAGTACTCTGTCTTCAGTACCCCTTGGTCAAGAACTCTGTCATCAGTACCCCTGGGTCAAGAACTCTGTCTTCAGTACCCCTGGGCCAGAAAACTGTCATCAGAACCCCTGGGCCAAGAACTCTGTCATCAGAACCCCTGGGCCAAGAACTCTGTCTTCAGTACCCCAGGGCCACAACTCTGTCATCAGTACCCCTGGGCCAAGAACTCTGTCATCAGTACCCCTGGGCCCAGAACTCTGTCATCAGTACCCCTGGGCCAAGAACTCTGTCTTCAGTACCCCTGGGCCAAGAACTCTGTCATCAGTACCCCTGGGCCAAGAACTCTGTCTTCAGTACCGCTGGGCCAAGAACTCTGTCTTCAGTACCCCTGGGCCAAGAACTCTGTCATCAGCCGTGGATACATCCTGAAGGGGTCCCTTGCGTTGCCGACTATGCCCATGGAGAACTAACCAGAAACATGCCTTTTTTGTATGTATGGTTTGTGGTACATAGCGGAGAGACCAGCAAGGGGAGCATCCCGGGTGAGCAACTATTGGTTGGAATGTGATGTAATCATAGGGAGGAAGGCATTTGTGAAGTGGACTGCATTCTGAAGGTGGTAGGAGGCCGTGGTGCAGTGCAAAGTATACCCAGCACACTCCTTGTGTGGCGAAGAACATGCCCAATTTTTACCCCGATTTTACCAGTAAGCGGTGGACCTTATCGGAGCTGCGGCAGCTGGACGAAGTTTTGGTTTGGCAAAGCGAGTTCAGATGTCCATGACCTGATCCCAGAGACCCCACCAACGCGATTGGCTTGGGGCACAGAAGCCGTGGATACATTCTGAAGGGGTCCCTTGGGTTGCCGACTATGCCTATGGAGAACTACCCAGAAACATGCCTTTTTTGTATGTATGGTTTGTGGTAAACATCGGAGAGACCAGCATGGGGAGTGCCATGCATTTTGAATGAAAATGCATGGTGGCTTTTTGTGCAATTGCTACATGAACAAATCCACCAATGAACATCTCATCACATTAGTGCCAGAGAGTCACCCGTGAGGCTGAACCTTTACTAGGTAGCACGTTCAGCGTGGATAATCCACGTTGTCTTGCAGGGTGCTCAGAGGCTCTGCAATCGCCGTGCATTTTTTTGCTTCACTGTTGACTACCCTAGCCACAGCTGTGCTACCCAGCTGGGTGCAGGGCATGAGCTTTTGAATGACAATGCATGGTGTGGTTCGGCTGAATCGCCAGGGCAGCAGGGTTCAGCCAGATAGCTAGGATCCATAGAGCGAAAAAAAAAACGAAAAAAACGGACAATAGGACGGACAATAGGATATTCCCCCTAACTCTAACCCTAACCCTAACCTGTCATCAGTACCCCTGGGCCAAGAACTCTGTCATCGGTACCCCTGGGCCAAGAACTCTGTCATCAGTACCCCTGGGCCAAGAACTCTGTCATCAGTACCCCTGGGTCTAGAACTCTCTCATTAGTACCCCTGGGCCAAGAACTCTGTCATCAGTACCCCTGGGCCAAGAACGCTGTCATCAGTACCCCTGGGCCAAGAACTCTGTCATCAGTACCCCTGGCTCAAGAACTCTGTCATCAGTACCCCTGGGTCAGGAACTCTCTCATCAGTAACCCTGGGCCAAGAACTCTGTCATCAGTACCCCTGTGTCAAGAACTCTGTCATTAATATCCCTGGGTCCAGAACTCTGTCATCAGTACCCCTGGGCCAAGAAATCTGTCTTCAGTACCCCTGGGCCAAGAACTCTGTCTTCAGTACCCTTGGGCCAAGTACTCTGTCGTCAGTAGCCCTGGGCCAAGAACTCTGTCGTCAGTAGCCCTGGGTCAAGAACTCTCTAATCAATACCCCGGGGTCTAGAACTCTGTCATCAGTACCCCTCGGTCAAGAACTCTGTCATCAGTACCCCTGGGTCAAGAACTCTGTCATCAGTACCCCCGTGCCAGGAACTCTCTCATCAGTACCCCTGGGCCAAGAACTCTGTCTTCAGTACCCCTGGGCCAAGAACTCTGTCATCAGTACAGCCGGGTCAAGAACTCTCTCATCAGTACCCCTGGGTCAAGAACTCTCTCATCAGTACCCCTGGGTCAACAACTCTCTCATCAGTAACCCTGGGCCAAGAACTCTGTCATCAGTACCCCTGGATCAAGAACTCTGTCATTAATATCGCTGGGTCTAGAACTCTGTCATCAGTACCCCTGGGCAAGGAAGTCTGTCTTCAGTACCCTTGGGCCAAGTACTCTGTCTTCAGTAGCCCTGGGCCAAGAACTCTGTCTTCAGTACCCCTGGGTCAAGAACTCTTTTATCAATACCCCTGGGTCTAGAACTGTGTCATCAGTACTGCTGGGTCAAGAACTCTGTCATCAGTACCCCTGGGCCAGAACCTCTCTCATCCGTACCCCTGGGCCAAGAAATCTGACTTCAGTACCCCTGGGCCAAGAACTCTGTCATCAGTACCGCCGGGTCAAGTACTCTCTCATCAGTACCCCTGGGTCAAGACCTCTCTCATCAGTACCCCTGGGTCAAGAACTCTCTCATCAGAACCCCTGGGCCAAGTACTCTATCGTCAGTACCCCTTGGTCAAGAACTCTCTCATCAGTACCCCTGGGCCAAGAACTCTGTCATCAGTACCCCTGGGTCAACAACTCTGTCATTAATATCCCTGGGTCTACAACTCTGTCATCATTACCCCTGGGCCAAGAAATCTGTCTTCGGTACCCTTGGGCCAAGTACTCTGTCTTCAGTAGCCCTGGGCCAAGAACTCTGTCGTCAGTAGCCCTGGGTCAAATACTCTTTTATCAATACCCCTGTGTCCAGAACCCTAACATCAGTACCCCTGGGTGAAGAACCCCGTCTTCAGTACCCCTGGGTCAGGAACTCTCTCATCAGTACCCCTGGGCCAAGAACTCTGTCATCAGTACCCCTGCGCCAAGTACTCTGTCATCGGTACCCCTGGGCCAAGAACTCGGTCATCAGTACCCCTGGGCCAAGTACTCTGTCATCAGTACCCCTGGGCCAAGAACCCTGTCTTCAGTACCCCTGGGCCAAGAACTCTGTCTTCAGTACCCCTGGGACAAGAACTCTGTCTTCAGTACCCCTGGGCCAAGTACGGTGTCATCAGTACCCCTGGGCCAACAACTCTGTCTTCAGTACCCCTTGGTCAAGAACTCTCTCATCGGTACCCCTGGGCCAAGTACTCTGTCTTCAGTACCCCTGGGCCAGAAAACTGTCATCAGTACCCCTGGGCCAAGAACTCTGTCATCAGAACCCCTGGGCCAAGAACTCTGTCTTCAGTACCCCTGGGCCAAGAACTCTGTCATCAGTACCCCTGGGCCAAGAGCTCTGTCATCAGTACCCCTGGGCCAAGAACTCTGTCATCAGTAGCCCAGGGCCGAGAACTCTGTCTTCAGTACCCCAGGGCCAAGAACTCTGTCATCAGTACCCCTGGGCCAAGAACTCTGTCTTCAGTACCCCTGGGCCAAGAACTCTGTCATCAGTACCCAAGGGCCAAGAACTCTGTCATCAGTACCCCTGGGCCAAGAACTCTGTCATCAGTACCCCTGGGCCAAGAACTCTGTCATCAGTACCCCTGGGCCAAGAACTCTGTCATCAGTAGCCCAGGGCCGAGAACTCTGTCTTCAGTACCCCAGGGCCAAGAACTCTGTCATCAGTACCCCTGGGCCAAGAACTCCGTCATCAGTACCCCTGGGCCAAGAACTCTGTCATCAGTACCCTTGGGCCAAGAACTCTCTCATCAGTACGCCTGGGCCAAGAGGTCTGTCATCAGTACCCCTGGGCCAAGAGCTCTGTCATCAGTACCCCTGGGCCAAGAACTCTGTCTTGAGTACCCATGGGCCAAGAACCCTGTCATCAGTACCCCTGGGCCAGGAACGTTGTCACCAGTACCCCTGGGCCAAGAACTAGAACCCTGTCATCAGTACCCCAGGGCCAAGGACTCTGTCATCAGTACCCCAGGGCCAAGAACTTCGTCTTCAGTACCCCAGGGCCAAGAACTCTCCCACCAGTACGCCTGGGCCAAGAACTCTGTCATCAGTACCCCTGGGCCAAGAACTCTCTCATCAGTACCCCTGGGCCAAGAACTCTGTCATCAGTACCCCAGGGCCAAGACCTCTGTCTTCAGTACCCCAGGGCCAAGAACTCTGTCATCAGTACACCTGGGCCAGGAACTTTGTCACCAGTACCCCTGGGCCAAGAACTCTGTCATCAGTACCCCTGGGCCAAGAACTCTGTCTTCAGTATTCCTGGGCCAAGAACGCGGTAATCGGTACCCCTGGGCCAAGAACTCTGTCATCACTACCCCTGGACCAAGAACTCTGTCATCAGTACCCCTGGGCCAAGAACTCTGTCATCAGTACCCCAGGGCCAAGAACTCTGTCATCAGTACCCCAGGGCCAAGACCTCTGTCTTCAGTACCCCAGAGCCAAGAACTCTGTCATCGGTACCCCTGGGCCAAGAACTCTCTCATCAGTACCCCTGGGCCAAGAACTCTGTCTTCAGTACCCCTGGGCCAAGAACTCTGTCATCAGGACCCCTGGGACAAGAGCTCTGTCATCAGTACCCCTGGGCCAAGAACTCTGTCATCAGTACCCCTAGGCCAAGAACTCTGTCTTCAGTACCCCTGGGCCAAGAACTCTGTCATCAGTACCCCTGGGCGAAGAACTCTGTCATCAGTACCCCTGGGCCAAGAACTCTGTCATCAGTACCCCTGGACCACGAACTCTGTCATCAGTACCCCTGGGCCAAGAACTCTGTCATCTGTACCAATGGGCCAAGAACTCTGTCATCAGTACCCCTGGGCCAAGAACTCTGTCTTCAGTACCCCTGGGCCAAGAACTCTGTCTTCAGTACCCCTGGGGCAAGAACTCTGTCTTCAGTAGCCCTGGGCCAAGAACTCTGTCTTCAGTACCCCTGGGCCAAGAACTCTGTCATCAGTACCCCTGGGCCAAGTACTCTGTCTTCAGTACCCCTGGGCCAAGAACTCTGTCTTCAGTACCCCTGGGTCAGGAACTCTCTCATCAGTACCCCTGGGCCAGGAACTCTGTCATCACTACCCCTGCGCCAAGTACTCTGTCATCAGTACCCCTGGGCCAAGAACTCGGTCATCAGTACCCCTTGGCCAAGTACTCTGTCATCACCATCCCTGGGCCAAGAACCCTGTCTTCAGTACCCCTGGGCCAAGAACTCTGTCTTCAGTACCCCTGGGCCAAGAACTCTGTCTTCAGTACCCCTGGGCCAAGTACTCTGTCATCAGTAACCCTGGGCCAAGAACTCTGTCTTCAGTACCCCTTGGTCAAGAACTCTGTCATCAGTACCCCTGGGTCAAGAACTCTGTCTTCAGTACCCCTGGGCCAGAAAACTGTCATCAGTACCCCTGGGCCAAGAACTCTGTCATCAGTAGCCCTGGGCCAAGAACTCTGTCTTCAGTACCCCAGGGCCAAGAACTCTGTCATGAGTACCCCTGGGCCAAGAACTCTGTCATCAGTACCCCTGGGCCGAGAACTCTGTCATCAGTACCCCTGGGCCAAGAACTCTGTCTTCAGTACCCCTGGGCCAAGAACTCTGTCATCAGTACCCCTGGGCCAAGAACTCTGTCTTCAGTACCCCTGGGCCAAGAACTCTGTCTTCAGTACCCCTGGGCCAAGAACTCTGTCATCAGCCGTGGATACATCCTGAAGGGGTCCCTTGCGTTGCCGACTATGCCCATGGAGAACTAACCAGAAACATGCCTTTTTTGTATGTATGGTTTGTGGTAAATAGCGGAGAGACCAGCAAGGGGAGCATCCCGGGTGAGCAACTATTGGTTGGAATGTGATGTAATCATGAGGAGGAAGGCATTTGTGAAGTGGACTGCATTCTGAAGGTGGTAGGAGGCCGTGGTGCAGTGCAAAGTATACCCAGCACACTCCTTGTGTGGCGAAGAACATGCCCAATTTTTACCCCGATTTTACCAGTTCAGATGTCCATGCCCTGAACCCCGAGACCGCACCAACGCGATTGGCTTGGGGCACAGAAGCCGTGGATACATTCTGAAGGGGTCCCTTGGGTTGCCGACTATGCCTTTGGAGAACTACCCAGAAACATGCCCTTTTTGTATGTATGGTTTGTGGTAAAGATCGGAGAGACCAGCATGGGGAGTGCCATGCATTTTGAATGAAAATGCATGGTGGCTTTCTGTGCAATTGCTACATGAACAAATCCACCAATGAACATCTCATCACATTAGTGCCAGAGAGTCACCCGTGAGGCTGAACCTTTACTAGGTAGCACGTTCAGCGTGGATAATCCACGTTGTCTTGCAGGGTGCTCAGAGGCTCTGCAATCGCCGTGCATTTCTTTGCTTCACTGTTGACTACCCTAGCCACAGCTGTGCTACCCAGCTGGGTGCAGGGCATGAGCTTTTGAATGACAATGCATGGTGTGGTTCGGCTGAATCGCCAGGGCAGCAGGGTTCAGCCAGATAGCTAGGATCCATAGAGCGAAAAAAAAAACGAAAAAAACGGACAATAGGACGGACAATAGGATATTCCCCCTAACTCTAACCCTAACCCTAACCTGTCATCAGTACCCCTGGGCCAAGAACTCTGTCATCGGTACCCCTGGGCCAAGAACTCTGTCATCAGTACCCCTGGGCCAAAAACTCTGTCATCAGTACCCCTGGATCTAGAACTCTCTCATTAGTACCCCTTGGGCCAAGAACTCTGTCATCAGTACCCCTGGACCAAGAACTCTGTCATCAGTACCCCTGGGCCAAGAACTCTGTCATCAGTACCCCTGGCTCAAGAACTCTGTCATCAGTACCCCTGGGTCAGGAACTCTCTCATCAGTAACCCTGGGCCAAGAACTCTGTCATCAGTACCCCTGGGTCAAGAACTCTGTCATTAATATCCCTGGGTCCAGAACTCTGTCATCAGTACCCCTGGGCCAGGAAATCTGTCTTCAGTACCCTTGGGCCAAGTACTCTGTCGTCAGTAGCCCTGGGCCAAGAACTCTGTCGTCAGTAGCCCTGGGTCAAGAACTCTCTAATCAATACCCCGGGGTCTAGAACTCTGTCATCAGTACCCCTCGGTCAAGAACTCTGCCATCAGTACCCCTGGGTCAAGAACTCTGTCATCAGTACCCCCGTGCCAGGAACTCTCTCATCAGTACCCCTGGGCCAAGAACTCTGTCTTCAGTACCCCTGGGCCAAGAACTCTGTCTTCAGTACCGCCGGGTCAGGAACTCTCTCATCAGTACCCCTGGGTCAAGAACTCTGTCATTAATATCGCTGGGTCTAGAACTCTGTCATCAGTACCCCTGGGCAAGGAAATCTGTCTTCAGTACCCTTGGGCCAAGTACTCTGTCTTCAGTAGCCCTGGGCCAAGAACTCTGTCTTCAGTACCCCTGGGTCAAGAACTCTTTCATCAATACCCCTGGGTCTAGAACTCTGTCATCAGTACCGCTGGGTCAAGAACTCTGTCATCAGTACCCCTGGGCCAGAACCTCTCTCATCAGTACCCCTGGGCCAAGAAATCTGTCTTCAGTACCCCTGGGCCAAGAACTCTGTCATCAGTACCGCCGGGTCAAGTATCCTCTCATCAGTACCCCTTGGTCAAGAACTCTCTCATCAGTACTCCTGGGTCAAGAACTCTCTCATAAGAACCCCTGGGCCAAGTACTCTATCGTCAGTACCCCTGGGTCAAGAACTCTCTCATCAGTACCCCTGGGCCAAGAACTCTGTCATCAGTACCCCTGGGTCAAAAACTCTCTCATTAATATCCCTGGGTCTAGAACTCTGTCATCATTACCCCTGGGCCAAGAAATCTGTCTTCAGTACCCTTGGGCCAAGTACTCTGTCTTCAGTAGCCCTGGGCCAAGAACTCTGTCGTCAGTAGCCCTGGGTCAAATACTCTTTTATCAATACCCCTGTGTCCAGAACTCTAACATCAGTACCCCTGGATGAAGAACCCCGTCTTCAGTACCCCTGGGTCACGAACTCTGTCATCAGTACCCCTGGGCCCAGAACTCTGTCATCAGTACCCCTCGGCCAAGAACTCTGTCTTCAATACCCCTGGGCCAAGAACTCTGTCATCAGTACCCCTGGGCCAAGAACTCTGTCATCAGTACCCCTGGGCCAAGACCTCTGTCATCAGTATCCCTGGGCCAAGAACTCTGTCATCAGTACCCCTGGGTTTAGAAGTCTGTCATCAGTACCCCTGGGCCCAGAACTCTGTCATCAGTACCCCTGGGCGAAGAAATCTGTCTTCAGTACCCTTGGGCCCAGAACGCGGTCCTCAGTACTCCTGGGCCAAGAATTCTGTCGTCAGTAGCCCTTGGTCAAGAACTCTTTTATCAATACCCCTGGGTCTAGAACTCTGTCATCAGTACCGCTGGGTCAAGAACTCTGTCATCAATACCCCTGGGTCTAGAACTCTGTCATCAGTACCGCTGGGTCAAGAACTCTGTCATCAGTACCCCTGGGTCAGCACCTCTCTCATCAGTACCCCTGGGACAAGAAACCAGTCTTCAGTACCCCTGGGCCAAGAACTCTGTCATCAGTACCGCCGGGTCAAGTACTCCCTCATCAGTACC
Source organism: Eutreptiella sp. 'Long Island Sound 2002' (assembly GCA_964036045.1). Lineage (NCBI taxonomy): Eukaryota > Euglenozoa > Euglenophyceae > Eutreptiales > Eutreptiaceae > Eutreptiella > Eutreptiella sp. 'Long Island Sound 2002'. The sequence goes on along the minus strand of OZ038400.1, from coordinate 27,355,722 downwards.
CCTGGGTCAGGAACTCTCTCATCAGTACCCCTGGGTCAAGAACCCTCTCATCAGTACCCCTGGGCCAAGTACTCTATCGTCAGTACCCCTCGGTCAAGAACTCTCTCATCAGTACCCCTGCGCCAAGAACTCTGTCATCAGTACCCCTGGGTCAAAAGCTCTGTCATTAATATCCCTGGGTCTAGAACTCTGTCATCATTACCCCTGGGCCAAGAAATCTGTCTTCAGTACCCTTGGGCCAAGTACTCTGTCCTCAGTAGCCCTGGGCCAAGAACTCTGTCGTCAGTAGCCCTGGGTCAAGTGATCTCTTATCAATACCCCTGGGTCTAGAACTCTAACATCAGTACCCCTGGGTGAAGAACCCCGTCTTCAGTACCCCTGGGTCAAGAACTCTGTCATCAGTACCCCTGGGCCCAGAACTCTGTCCTCAATAGGCCTGGGCCAAGAACTCTGTCATCAGTACCCCTGGGCCAAGAACTCTGTGGTAAGTACCCCTGGGCCAAGAACTCTGTCATCAGTACCCCTGGACCAAGACCTCTGTCATCAGTACCCCTGGGCCAAGAACTCTGTCATCAGAACCCCTAGGTTTAGAACTCTGTCATCAGTACCCCTGGGCCCAGAACTCCGTCATCAGTACCCCTGGGCCAAGAACTCTGTCATCAGTACCCCTGGGCCAAGAACTCTGTCATCAGTACCCCTTGGCCAAGAACTCTGTCATCAGTACCCCTGGGCCAAGACCTCTGTCATCAGTACCCCTGGGCCAAGAACTCTGTCACCAGTACCCCTGGGCCACGAACTCTGTCATCAGTACCCCTGGGCCAAGAACTCTGTCATCAGTACCGCCGGGTCAAGTACTCTCTCATCAGTACCCCTGGGTCAAGAACTCTCTCATCAGTACCCCTGGGTCAAGAACTCTCTCATCAGAACCCCTGGGCCAAGTACTCTATCGTCAGTACCCCTGGGTCAAGAACTCTCTCATCAGTACCCCTGGGCCAAGAACTCTGTCATCAGTACCCCTGGGTCAAAAACTCTGTCATTAATATCCCTGGGTCTAGAACTCTGTCATCATTACCCCTGGGCCAAGAAATCTGTCTTCAGTACCCTTGGGCCAAGTACTCCGTCATCAGTAGCCCTGGGCCAAGAACTCTGTCGTCAGTAGCCCTGGGTCAAATACTCTTTTATCAATACCCCTGTGTCCAGAACTCTAACATCAGTACCCCTGGGTGAAGAACCCCGTCTTCAGTACCCCTGGGTCACGAGCTCTGTCATCGGTACCCCTGGGCCCAGAACTCTGTCATCAGTACCCCTGGGCCAAGAACTCTGTCATCAGTACCCCTGGGCCAAGAACTCTGTCATCAGTACCCCTGGGCCAAGAACTCTGTCATCAGAACCCCTTGGCCAAGTACTCTGTCGTCAGTAGCCCTGGGCCAAGAACTCTGTCGTCAGTAGCCCTTGGTCAAGAACTCTTTTATCAATACCCCTGGGTCTAGAACTGTGTCATCAGTACCCCTGGGTCAAGAGCTCTGTCATCAGTACCCCTGGGTCAGAACCTCTCTCATCAGTACCCCTGGGACAAGAAATCCGTCTTCAGTACCCCTGGGCCAAGAACTCTGTCATCAGTACCGCCGGGTCAAGTACTCCCTCATCAGTACCCCTGAGTCAAGAACTCTCTCATCAGTACCCCTGGGTCAAGAACCCTCTCATCAGTACCCTCGGGCCAAGTACTCTATCGTCAGTACCCCTGGGTCAAGAACTCTCTCATCAGTACCCCTGCGCCAAGAACTCTGTCATCAGTACTCCTGGGTCAAAAGCTCTGTCATTAATATCCCTGGGTCTAGAGCTCTGTCATCATTACCCCTGGGCCACGAAATCTGTCTTCAGTACCCTTGGGCCAAGTACTCTGTCGTCAGTAGCCCTGGGCCAAGAACTCTGTCGTCAGTAGCCCTGGGTCAAGTACTCTTTTATCAATACCCCTGGGTCTAGAACTCTAACATCAGTACCCCTGGGTGAAGAACCCCGTCTTCAGTACCCCTGGGTCAAGAACTCTGTCATCAGTACCCCTGGGCCCAGAACTCTGTCATCAGTAGGCCTTGGCCAAGAACTCTGTCATCAGTACCCCTGGGCCAAGAACTCTGTCATCAGTACCCCTGGGCCAAGAACTCTGTCATCAGTACCCCTGGACCAAGACCTCTGTCATCAGTACCCCTGGGCCAAGAACTCTGTCATCAGAACGCCTAGGTTTAGAACTCTGTCATCAGTACCCCTGGGCCCAGAACTCCGTCATCAGTACCCCTGGACCAAGACCTCTGTCATCAGTACCCCTGGGCCAAGAACTCTGTCATCAGAACGCCTAGGTTTAGAACTCTGTCATCAGTACCCCTGGGCCAAGAACTCTGTCCTCAGTACCCCTGGGCCAAGAACTCTGTCATCAGTACCCCTGGGCCAAGAACTCTGTCATCAGTACCCCTGGACCAAGACCTCTGTCATCAGTACCCCTGGGCCAAGAACTCTGTCATCAGTACCCCTGGGCCAGGAACTCTGTCATCAGTACCCCTGGGCCAAGAACTCTGTCATCAGTACCCCTGGGCCAAGAACTCTGTCATCAGTACCCCTGGGCCAAGAACTCTGTCATCAATACCCCTGTGCCAGGAACTCTGCCATCAGTACCCCTGGGCGAAGAACTCTGTCATCAGTACTCCTGGGCCAAGAACTCTGTCATCAGTACCCCTGGGCCAGGACCTCTGTCATCAGTACCCCTTGGTCAAGAAGTCTCTCCTCAGTACCCCCAGGTCAAGAACTCTCTCATCAGTAACCCTGGGCCAAGAACTCTGTCATCAGTACCCCTGGGCAAAGAAATCTGTCTTCAGTAGCCCTGGGCCAAGAACTCTGTCGTCAGTAGCCCTGGGTCAGAAAGTCTGTCATCAGTACCCCTGGGCCAGAACCTCTCTCATCAGTACCCCTGGGCCAAGAAATCTGTCTTCAGTACCCCTGGGCCAAGAACTCTGTCATCAGTACTGCCGGGTCAGGTACTCTCTCATCAGTACCCCTGGGTCAAGAACTCTCTCATCAGTACCCCTGGGTCAAGAACTCTCTCATCGGAACCCCTGGGCCAAGTACTCTATCGTCAGTACCCCTGGGTCAAGAACTCTCTCATCAGTACCCCTGGGCCAAGAACTCTGTCATCAGTACCCCTGGGTCAAAAACTCTGTCATTAATATCCCTGGGTCTAGAACTCTGTCATCATTACCCCTGGGCCAAGAAATCTGTCTTCAGTACCCTTGGGCCGAGTACTCTGTCGTCAGTAGCCCTGGGCCAAGAACTCTCTCGTCAGTAGCCCTGGGTCAAATACTCTTTTATCAATACCCCTGTGTCCAGAACTCTAACATCAGTACCCCTGGGTGAAGAACCCCGTCTTCAGTACCCCTGGGTCACGAACTCTGTCATCAGTACCCCTGGGCCCAGAACTCTGTCATCAGTACCCCTGGGCCACGAACTCTGTCATCAGTACCCCTGGGCCAAGAACTCTGTCATCAGTACCCCTGGGCCAAGACCTCTGTCATCAGTATTCCTGGGCCAAGAACTCTGTCATCAGTACCCCTGGGTTTAGAAGTCTGTCATCAGTACCCCTGGGCCCAGAACTCTGTCATCAGTACCCCTGGGCGAAGAAATCTGTCTTCAGTACCCTTGGGCCAAGTACTCTGTCGTCAGTAGCCCTGGGCCAAGAACTCTGTCGTCAGTAGCCCTTGGTCAAGAACTCTTTTATCAATACCCCTGGGTCTACAACTCTGTCATCAGTACCGCTGGGTCAACAACTCTGTCATCAGTACCCTTGGGTCAAGAGCTCTGTCATCAGTACCCCTGGGTCAGAACCTCTCTCATCAGTACCCCTGGGACAAGAAATCCGTCTTCAGTACCCCTGGGCCAAGAACTCTGTCATCAGTACCGCCGCGTCAAGTACTCCCTCATCAGTACCCCTGGGTCAAGAACTCTCTCATCAGTACCACTGGGTCAAGAACCCTCTCATCAGTACCCCTGGGCCAAGTACTCTGTCATCAGTACCCCTGGGTCAGGAACTCTGTCATCAATATCCCTGGGTCTAGAACTCTGTCATCAGTACCCCTGAGCCAAGAAATCTGTCCTCAGTACCCTTGGGCCAAGTACTCTGTCGTCAGTAGCCCTTGGCCAAGAACTCTGTCGTCAGTAGCCGTGGGTCAAGTACTCTTTTATCAATACCCCTGGGTCTAGAACTCTAACATCAGTACCCCTGAGTCAAGAACCCCGTCTTCATAACCCCTTGGTCAAGAACTCTGTCATCAGTACCCCTGGGCCCAGAACTCTGTCATCAGTACCCCTGGGCCAAGAACTCTGTCATCAGTACCCCTGGGCCAGGAACTCTCTCATAAGTACCCCTGGGCCAAGAACTCTGTCTTCAGTACCCCTTGGCCAAGAACTCTGTCATCAGTACCGCCGCGTCAAGTACTCCCTCATCAGTACCCCTGGGTCAAGAACTCTGTCATCAGTACCGCCGGGTCAAGAACTCTCTCATCAGTACCCCTGGGTCACGAACTCTCTCATCAGTACCCCTGGGTCAAGAACTCTGTCATCAGTATCCCTGGGCCAAGACCTCTGTCATCAGTACCCCTGGGCCAAGTACTCTATCGTCAGTAGCCCTGGGTCAAGAACTCTCTCATCAGTACCCCTGGGCCAAGAACTCTGTCATCAGTACCCCTGGGTCAAGAACTCTGTCATTAATATCCCTGGGTCTAGAACTCTGTCATCGGTACTCCTGGGCCAGCAAATCTTTCTTCAGTACCCTTGGGTCAAGAGCTCTGTCATCAGTAGCCCTGGGTCAAGTACTCTTTTATCAATACCCCTGGGTCTAGAACTCTGTCATTAATATCCCTGGGTCTAGAACTCTGTCATCAGCACTCCTGGGCAGGCAAATCTGTCGTCAGTAGCCCTGGGCCAAGAACTCTGTCGTCAGTAGCCCTGGGTCAAGTACTCTTTTATCAATACCCCTGGGTCTAGAACTCTGTCATCAGTACCCCTGGGTCAAGAACTCTGTCTTCAGTACCCTTGGGTCAAGAGCTCTGTCATCAGTACCCCTGGGCCCCAAACTCTGTCATCAGTACCCCTGGGCCAAGAGCTCTGTCCTCAGTACCCCTAGGCCAAGAACTCTGTCATCAGTGGCCCTGGGCCAAGAACTCTGTCATCAGTACCCCTGGGCCAAGTACTCTGTCATCAGTACCACTGGGCCAAGAACTCTGTCATGAGTACCCCTGGGCCAAGAACTCTGTCATCAGTACCCCTGGGCCAAGACCTCTGTCATCAGTACCCCTGGGCCAAGAACTCTGTCATCAGTACCCCTGGGCCACGCACTCTGTCATCAGTGACCCTGGGCCAAGAACTCTGTCATCAGTACCCTTGGGCCAAGAACTCTGTCATCAGTACCCCTGGGCCAAGAACTCTGTCATCAGTACCCCTGGGCCAAGAACTCTGTCATCATTACGCCCCGGCCAGGAACTCTGCCATCAGTACCCCTGGGCGAAGAACTCTGTCATCAGTACCCCTGGGCCAAGAACTCTGTCATCAGTACCCCTGGGCCAAGATCTCTGTCATCAGTACCCCTTGGTCAAGAACTCTCTCCTCAGTACCCCCGGGTCACGAACTCTCTCATCAGTAACCCTGGGCCAAGAACTCTGTCATCAGTACCCCTGGGTCAAGAACTCTGTCATTAATATCCCTGGTTGTAGAAGTCTGTCATCAGTACCCTTGGGCAAGGAATTCTGTCGTCAGTACCCTCGGGCGAAGTACTCTGTCGTCAGTAGCCCTGGGCCAAGAACTCTGTCGTCAGTATCCCATGGATCAAGAACTCTTTTATCAATACCCCCTAGGTCTAGAACTCTGTCATCAGTACCGCTGGGTCAAGCACTTTGTCATCAGTACCCCTGGGTCAAGAACTCTGTCATCAGTACTCCTGGGCCAGGAACTCTCTCATCAGTACCCCTTGGCGAAGAAATCTGTCTTCAGTACCCCTGGGCCAAGAACTCTGTCATCAGTACCGCCGGGTCAAGAACCCTTTCATCAGTACCCCTGGGTCAAGAACTCTGTCATCAGTACCCCTGGGTCAAGAACTCTTTCATCAGTACCCCTGGGCCAAGTACTCTATCGTCAGTACCCCTGGGTCAAGAACTCTCTCATCAGTACCCCTGGGCCCAGAACTCTGTCATCAGTACCCCTGGGTGAAGAACTCTGTCATTAATATCCCTGGGTCTAGAACTCTGTCATCAGTACCCCTGGGCCAAGAACTCCGTCATCAGTACCCCTGGGCAAAGAACTCTGTCATCAGTACCCCTGGGCCAAGAACTCTGTCATCAGTACCCCTGAGCCAAGACCTCTGTCATCAGTACCCCTGGGCCAAGAACTCTGTCATCAGTCCCCCTGGGCCAAGAACTCTGTCATCAGTACCGCCGGGTCAAGAACCCTTTCATCAGTACCCCTGGGTCAAGAACTCTGTCATCAGTACCCCTGGGTCAAGAACTCTTTCATCAGTACCCCTGGGCCAAGTACTCTATCGTCAGTACCCCTGGGTCAAGAACTCTCTCATCAGTACCCCTGGGCCCAGAACTCTGTCATCAGTACCCCTGGGTCAAGAACTCTGTCATTAATATCCCTGGGTCTAGAACTCTGTCATCAGTACCCCTGGGCCAAGAACTCCGTCATCAGTACCCCTGGGCAAAGAACTCTGTCATCAGTACCCCTGGGCCAAGAACTCTGTCATCAGTACCCCTGGGCCAAGACCTCTGTCATCAGTACCCCTGGGCCAAGAACTCTGTCATCAGTCCCCCTGGGCCAAGAACTCTGTCATCAGTACCGCCGGGCCAAGAACTCTGTCATCAGTACCCCTTGGCCAAGAACTCTCTCATCAGTACCCCCGGGCCAAGAACTCTGTCATCAGTACCCCTTGGCCAAGAACTCCTTTATCAATACCCCTGGGTGTAGAACTCTGTCATGAGTACCCCTGGGTCAAGAACTCTGTCATCAGTACCCCTGGGTCAAGAGCTCTGTCATCAGTACCCCTGGGCCAGGAACTCTCTCATAAGTACCCCTGGGCCAAGAACTCTGTCTTCAGTACCCCTTGGCCAAGAAGTCTGTCATCAGTACCGCTGGGTCAAGAACTCTGTCATCAGTACCCCTGGGCCAAGTACTCTATCGTCAGTACCCCTGGGTCAAGAATTCTCTCATCAGTACCCTCGGGTCAAGAGCACTGTCATCAGTACCCCTGGGCCCCAAACTCTGTCATCAGTACCCCTGGGCCAGGAACTCTGTCTTCAGTACCCCTAGGCCAAGAACTTTGTCATCAGTCCCCCTGGGCCAAGAACTCTGTCATCAGTACCCCCGCGCCAAGTAATCTGTCATCAGTACCCCTGGGCCAAGAACTCTGTCATGAGTACCCCTGGGCCAAGAACTCTGTCATCAGTACCCCTGGGCCACGAACTCTGTCATCAGTACCCCTGGGCAGAGAACTCTGTCATCAGTACCCCTGGGCCAAGAACTCTGTCATCAATACCCCTGGGCCAAGAACTCTGTCATCAGTACCCCTAGGCCAGGAACTCCGTCATCAGTACCCCTGGGCCAAGAACTCTGTTATCAGTACCCCTGGGCCAAGATCTCTGTCATCAGTACCTTTGGGTCAAGAACTCTCTCCCCAGTGCCCCCGGGTCAAGAACTCTCTCATCAGTACCCCTGGGTCAAGAACTCTGTCATTAATATCACTCTGTCTAGAACTCTGTCATCAGTACGCCTGGGCCAAGAACTCTGTCTTCAGTACCCTTGGGCCAACTACTCTGTCGTCAGTAGCCCTGGGTCAAGAACTCTTTCATCAATACCCCTGGGTCTAGAACTCTGTCATCAGTAGCCCTGGGTCAACAACTCTGTCATTAATATCACTCTGTCTAGAACTCTGTCATTAGTACGCCTGGGCCAAGAACTCTGTCTTCAGTACCCTTGGGCCAACTACTCTGTCGTCAGTAGCCCTGGGTCAAGAAGTCCTTCATCAATACCCCTGGGTCTAGAACTCTGTCATCAGTACCCCTGGGTCAACAACTCTGTCATCAGTACCCCTGGGTCAAGAACCCTGTCATCAGTACCCCTGGGCCCAGAACTCTGTCATCAGTACCCCTGGGCCAAGAACTCTGTCTTCAGTACCCCTGGGCCAAAAACACTGTCGTCAGTACCTCTGGGCCAAGAACTCTGTCATCAGTACCCCTGGGCCAGGAACTCTGTCATCAGAACCCCTGGGCCAAGAACTCTGTCATCAGTACCCCTGGGCCAAGAACTCTGTCATCAGTAGCCCTGGGTCAAGGACTCTGTCATCAGTATCCCCGGGCCAAGAACTCTGTCATCAGTACCCCTGGGCCAAGAACTCTGTCATCAGTACTCCTGGGCCGAGAACTCTGTCATCAGTACCCCTGGGTCAAGAACTCTCTCCTCAGTACCCCCGAGTCAAGAACTCTCTCATCAGAACCCCCGGGTCAAGAACTCTGTCATTAATATCCCTCGGTCTAGAACTCTGTCATCAGTACCCCTGGGCCAAGTACTCTGTCGTCACTAGCCCTGACCCAAGAACTCTGTCGTCAGTAGCCCTGGGTCTAGAATTCTGTCATCAGTACCCCTGGGTCACGAACTCTGTCATCTGTACCCCTGGGTCAAGAACTCTGTCATCAGTACCCCTGGGCCCAGAACTCTGTCATCAGTACCCCTGGGTCAAGAACTCTGTCTTCAGTACCCCTGGGCCAAGAACTCTGTCATCAGTACCCCTGGGTCAAGAACTCTGTCATCAGTACCCCTGGGCCCAGAACTCTGTCATCAGTACCCCTGGGCCAAGAACTCTGTCATCAGTACCCCTGGGCCAAGAACTCTGTCATCAGTACCCCTGGGCCAAGAACTCTGTCATCAGTACCCCTGGGCCAAGAACTCTGTCATCAGTACCCCTGGGCCAAGAACTCTGTCAACAGTACCCCTGGACCAAGAACTCCGTCATCAGTACCCCTGGGCCAAGAACTCTGTCATCAGTACCCCTGGGCCAAGGACTCTGTAGTCAGTATCCCCGGGCCAGGAACTCTGTCATCAGTACCCCTGGGCCAAGAACTCTGTCCACAGTACCCCTTGGCCAAGAACTCTGTCATCAGTACCCCTGGGTCAAGAACTCTCTCCCCAGTACCCCCGGGTCAAGAACTCTCTCATCAGAACCCCCGGGTCAAGAACTCTGTCATTAATATCCCTCGGTCTAGAACTCTGTCATCAGTACCCCTGGGCCAAGTACTCTGTCGTCACTAGCCCTGACCCAAGAACTCTGTCGTCAGTAGCCCTGGGTCAAGACCTCTTTTATCAATACCCCTGGGTCTAGAATTCTGTCATCAGTACCCCTAGGTCAAGAACTCTGTCATCTGTACCCCTGGGTCAAGAACTCTGTCATCAGTACACCTGGGCCCAGAACTCTGTCATCAGTACCCCTGGGCCAAGAACTCTGTCACCAGTACCCCTGGGCCAAGAACTCTGTCATCAGTACCCCTGGGCCAAGAATTCTGTCATCAGTACCCCTGGGCCAAGAACTCTGTCATCAGTACCGCTGGGCCAAGAACTCTGTCTTCAGTACCCCTGGGCCAAGAACTCTGTCATCAGTACCCCTGGGACAAGAACTCTGTCATCAGTACCCCTGGACCAAGAACTCTGTCATCAGTACCCCTGGGCCAAGAACTCTGTCTTTAGTACCCCTGGGTCTAGAACTCTCTCATCAGTACCCCTGGGCCAAGAACTCTCCCACCAGTACGCCTGGGCCAACAACTCACTCATCAGTACCCCTATGCCAAGGACTGTGTCATCAGTACCCCCTTGGTCAAGAACTCTGGCATCAGTACGCCTGGGCCAAGAACTCTGTCTTCAGTACCCCTGGGCCAAGTACTCTGTCATGGGTACCCCTGGGCCAAGAACTCTGTCATCAGTACCCCTGGACCTAGAACTCTGTCATCAGTACCCCTGGGCCAAGAACTCTGTCATCAGTACCCCTGGGCCAAGGACTCTGTCATCAGTACCCCCGGGCCAAGAGCTCTGTCATCAGTACCCCTGGGCCAAGAACTCTGTCCACAGTACCCCTGGGCCAAGAACTCTGTCATCAGTACCCCTGGGTCAAGAACTCTCTCCCCAGTACCCCCGGGTCAAGAACTCTCTCATCAGAACCCCCGGGTCAAGAACTCTGTCATTAATATCCCTCGGTCTAGAACTCTGTCATCAGTACCCCTGGGCCAAGTACTCTGTCGTCACTAGCCCTGACCCAAGAACTCTGTCGTCAGTAGCCCTGGGTCAAGACCTCTTTTATCAATACCCCTGGGTCTAGAATTCTGTCATCAGTACCCCTAGGTCAAGAACTCTGTCATCTGTACCCCTGGGTCAAGAACTCTGTCATCAGTACACCTGGGCCCAGAACTCTGTCATCAGTACCCCTGGGCCAAGAACTCTGTCACCAGTACCCCTGGGCCAAGAACTCTGTCATCAGTACCCCTGGGCCAAGAATTCTGTCATCAGTACCCCTGGGCCAAGAACTCTGTCATCAGTACCGCTGGGCCAAGAACTCTGTCTTCAGTACCCCTGGGCCAAGAACTCTGTCATCAGTACCCCTGGGACAAGAACTCTGTCATCAGTACCCCTGGACCAAGAACTCTGTCATCAGTACCCCTGGGCCAAGAACTCTGTCTTTAGTACCCCTGGGTCTAGAACTCTCTCATCAGTACCCCTGGGCCAAGAACTCTCCCACCAGTACGCCTGGGCCAACAACTCACTCATCAGTACCCCTATGCCAAGGACTGTGTCATCAGTACCCCCTTGGTCAAGAACTCTGGCATCAGTACGCCTGGGCCAAGAACTCTGTCTTCAGTACCCCTGGGCCAAGTACTCTGTCATGGGTACCCCTGGGCCAAGAACTCTGTCATCAGTACCCCTGGACCTAGAACTCTGTCATCAGTACCCCTGGGCCAAGAACTCTGTCATCAGTACCCCTGGGCCAAGGACTCTGTCATCAGTACCCCCGGGCCAAGAGCTCTGTCATCAGTACCCCTGGGCCAAGAACTCTGTCCACAGTACCCCTGGGCCAAGAACTCTGTCATCAGTACCCCTGGGTCAAGAACTCTCTCCTCAGTACCCCCGAGTCAAGAACTCTCTCATCAGTACCCCTGGGTCAAGAACTCTGTCATTAATATCCCTCGGTCTAGAACTCTGTCATCAGTACCCCTGGGCCAAGAACTCTGTCTTCAGTACCCCTGGGCCAAGTACTCTGTCGTCAGTAGCCCTGACCCAAGAACTCTGTCGTCAGTAGCCCTGGGTCAAGACCTCTTTTATCAATACCCCTGGGTCTAGAACTCTGTCATCAGTACCCTGGATCGAGAACTCTGTCATCAGTACCCCTGGGCCAAGAACTCTGTCATCAGTACCCCTGGGCCCAGAACTCTGTCATCAGTACCCCTGGGCCAAGAACTCTGTCATCAGTACCCCTGGGCCAAGAACTCTGTCATCAGTACCCCTGGGCCAAGAACTCTGTCATCAGTACCCCTGGGCCAAGAACTCTGTCATCAGTACCGCTGGGCCAAGAACTCTGTCTTTGCTACCCCTGGGCCAAGAACTCTGTCATCAGTACCCCTGGGACAAGAACTCTGTCATCAGTACCCCTGGGCCAAGAACTCTGTCATCAGTACCCCTGGGCCAAGAACTCTGTCTTCAGTACCCCTGGGTCTAGAACTCTCTCATCAGTACCCCTGGGCCAAGAACTCTGTCTTCAGTACCCCTGGGCCAAGAACTCTGTAATCAGTACTCCTGGGCCGAGAACTCTGTCTTCAGTACCCCTGGGCCAAGAACTCTGTCTTCAGTACCCCTGGGCGGAGAACTCTGTCATCAGTACCCGTGGGTCAAGAAGTCTCTCATCAGTACCCCTGGGCCAAGAACTCTGTCTTCAGTACCCCTGGGCCAAGACCTCTGTCATCAATACCCCTGGGCCAAGAACTCTCTCATCAGTACCCCTGGGCCAAGAACGCTGTCATCAGTACCCCTGGGCCAAGAACTCTGTCATCAGTACCCCTGGGTCTAGAACTCTCTGATCAGTACCCCTGGGCCAAGAACACTCTCATCAGTACCCCTGGGCCAAGAACTCTGTCATCAGTAACCCTCGGCCAAGAACTCTGTCTTCAGTACCCCCGGGCCAAGAACTCTGTCTTCAGTACCCCTGTGCCAAGAACTCAGTCTTCAGTACCCCTGGGCCAAGAACTGTGTCATCAGTACCCGTGGGTCAAGAAGTCTCTCATCAGTACCCCTGGGCCAAGAACTCTGTCTTCAGTACCCGTCGGCAAGAAAACCTGTCATCAATTCCCCCTGGGCAAAGACCACTGTCGTCAGTACCCCTGGGCCAAGAACTCTGTCATCAGTACCCCTGGGCCAAGAACTCTGTCATCAGTACCCCTGGGCCAAGAACTCTGTCAACAGTACCCCTGGGTCTAGAACTCTCTGATCAGTACCCCTGGGCCAAGAACTCTGTCATCAGTACCCCTGGGCGAAGAGCTCTGTCATCAGTACCCCTGGGCAAAGAACGCTGTCATCAGTACCCCTGGGCCAAGAACTCTGTCATCAGTACCGCTGGGCCAAGAACTCTGTCTTTGGTACCCCTGGGCCAAGAACTCTGTCATCAGTACCCCTGTGACAAGAACTCTGTCATCAGTACCCCTGGGCCAAGAACTCTGTCATCAGTACCCCTGGGCCAAGAACTCTGTCTTCAGAACCCCTGGGTCTAGAACTCTCTCATGAGTACCCCTGGGCCAAGAACTCTCCCACCAGTACGCCTGGGCCAACAACTCACTCATCAGTACCCCTAGGCCAAGAACTGTGTCATCAGTACCCCCCTGGTCAAGAACTCTGGCATCAGTACGCCTGGGCCAAGAACTCTGTCTTCAGTACCCCTGGGCCAAGAACTCTGTCATGGGTACCCCCGGGCCAAGAACTCTGTCTTCAGTACCCCTGGGCCAAGAACTCTGTCTTCAGTACCCCGGGCCAAGAACTCTGTCATCAGTACCCCTGGGCAACGAACTCTGTCTTCAGTACCCCTGGGCCAAGAACTCTGTCTTCAGTACCCCTGGGCCAAGAACCCTGTCATCAGTACCCCTGGGCCAAGACCTCGTCATCAGTACCCCTGGGCCAAGAACTCTGTCTTCAGTACCCCTGGGCCAAGAACTCTGTCATCAGTACTCCTGGGCCGAGAACTCTGTCTTCAGTACCCCTGGGCCAAGAACTCTGTCTTCAGTACCCCTGGGCGGAGAACTCTGTCATCAGTACCCGTGGGTCAAGAAGTCTCTCATCAGTACCCCTGGGCCAAGAACTCTGTCATCAGTACCCCTGGGCCAAGAACTCTGTCATCAATACCCCTGGGGCAAGAACTCTCTCATCAGTACCCCTGGGCCAAGAACTCTGTCATCAGTACCCCTGGGCCAAGAACTCCGTCATCAGTACCCCTGGGTCTAGAACTCTCTGATCAGTACCCCTGGGCCAAGAACACTCTCATCAGTACCCCTGGGCCAAGAACTCTGTCTTCAGTACCCGTGGGCAAGAAAACCTGTCATCAATACCCCTGGGCGAAGGACACTGTTGTCAGTACCCCTGGGCCAAGAACTCTGTCATCAGTACCCCTGGGCCAAGAACTCTGTCATCAGTACCCCTGGGCCAAGAACTCTGTCAACAGTACCCCTGGGTCTAGAACTCTCTGATCAGTACCCCTGGGCCAAGAACTCTGTCATCAGTACCCCTGGGCGAAGAGCTCTGTCATCAGTACCCCTGGGCCAAGAACTCTGTCATCAGTACCCCTGGGCCAAGAACCCTGTCATCAGTAACCCTCGGCCAAGAACTCTGTCTTCAGTACCCCTGGGCCAAGAACTCTGTCTTCAGTACCCCTGGGCCAAGAACTCAGTCTTCAGTACCCCTGGGCCAAGAACTGTGTCATCAGTACCCGTGGGTCAAGAAGTCTCTCATCAGTACCCCTTGGCCAAGAACTCTGTCTTCAGTACCCGTGGGCAAGAAAACCTGTCATCAATACCCCTGGGCGAAGAACACTGTTGTCAGTACCCCTGGGCCAAGAACTCTGTCATCAGTACCCCTGGGCCAAGAACTCTGTCATCAGTACCCCTGGGCCAAGAACTCTGTCAACAGTACCCCTGGGTCCAGAACTCTCTGATCAGTACCCCTGGGCCAAGAACTCTGTCATCAGTACCCCTGGGCGAAGAGCTCTGTCATCAGTACCCCTGGGCCAAGAACTCTGTCATCAGTACCCCTGGGCCAAGAACTCTGTCATCAGTACCCCTGGGTCTAGAACTCTCTGATCAGTACCTCTTGGCCAAGAACTCTCTCATCAGTACCCCTGGGCCAAGAAGTCTGTCATCAGTAACCCTGGGCCAAGAACTCTGTCTCCAGTACCCCTCGGCCAAGAACTCTGTCTTCAGTAACCCTGGGCCAAGAACTCTGTCATCAGTACCCCTGGGCCAAGAACTCTGTCATCAGTACCCCTGGGCCAAGAACTCTGTCTTCAGTACCCCTGGGTCTAGACCTCTCTCATCAGTACCCCTGGGCCAAGAACTCTCCCACTATTACTCCTGGGCCAACAACTCACTCATCAGTACCCCTAGGCCAAGAACTGTGTCATCAGTACCCCCTTGGTCAAGAACTCTGGCATCAGTACGCCTCGGCCAAGAACTTCGTCTTCAGTACCCCTGGGCCAAGAACTCTGTCATGGGTACCCCCGGGCCGAGAACTCTGTCTTCAGTACCCCTGGGCCAAGAACTCTGTCTTCAGTACCCCGGGCCAAGAACTCTGTCATCAGTACCCCTGGGCAAAGAACTCTGTCTTCAGTACCCCTGGGCCAAGAACTCTGTCATCAGTACTCCTGGTCCAAGAACTCTGTCATCAGTACGCCTGGGCCAAGACCTCTGTCATCAGTACCCCTGGGCCAAGAACTCTGTCTTCAGTACCCCTGGGCCAAGAACTCTGTCATCAATACCCCTGGGCCAAGAACTCTGTCTTCAGTACCCCTGGGCCAAGAACTCTGTCATCAGTACCCCTAGGCCAAGAGCTCTGTCATCAGTACCCCTGGGTCTAGAACTCTCTGATCAGTACCCCTGGGCCAAGAACTCTCTCATCAGTACCCCTGAACCAAGAACTCTGTCATCAGTCACCCTGGGCCAAGAACTCTGTCTTCAGTACCCCTGGGCCAAGAACTCTGTCTTCAGTACCCCTGGGCCAAGAACTCAGTCTTCAGTACCCCTGGGCCAAGAACTGTGTCATCAGTACCCGTGGGTCAAGAAGTCTCTCATCAGTACTCCTGGGCCAAGAACTCTGTCTTCAGTACCCCTGGGCAAGAAAACCTGTCATCAATACCCCTGGGCAAAGAACACTGTCGTCAGTACCCCTGGGCCAAGAACTCTGTCATCAGTACCCCTGGGCAAAGAACTCTGTCATCAGTACCCCTGGGCCAAGAACTCTGTCAACAGTACCCCTGGGTCTAGAACTCTCTGATCAGTACCCCTGGGCCATGAACTCTGGCATCAGTACCCCTGGGCCAAGAACTCCCTCATCAGTACCCTTGGGTCACGAACTCTGTCATCAGTAACCCTGGGCCAAGAACTCTGTCTTCAGTACCCCTGGGCCAAGAACACTGTCATCAGTACCCCTGGGCCAAGAACTCTGTCATCAGTACCCCTGGGCCAAGAACTCTGTCATCAGTAACCCTGGGCCAAGAACTCTGTCTTCAGTACCCCTGGGCCAAGAACTCTGTCATCAGTACCGCTGGGCCAAGAACTCTGTCTTTGATACCCCTGGGCCAAGAACTCTGTCATCAGTACCCCTGGGACAAGAACTCTGTCATCAGTACCCCTGGGCCAAGAACTCTGTCATCAGTACCCCTGGGCCAAGAACTCTGTCTTCAGTACCCCTGGGTCTAGAACTCCCTCATCAGTACCCCTGGGCCAAGAACTCTCCCACCAGTACGCCTGGGCCAACAACTCACTCATCAGTACCCCTAGGCCAAGAACTGTGTCATCAGTACCCCCCTGGTCAAGAACTCTGGCATCAGTACGCCCGGGCCAAGAACTCTGTCTTCAGTACCCCTGGGCCAAGAACTCTGTCATGGGTACCCCCGGGCCAAGAACTCTGTCTTGAGTACCCCTGGGCCAAGAACTCTGTCTTCAGTACCCCGGGCCAAGAACTCTGTCATCAGTACCCCTGGGCAAAGAACTCTGTCTTCAGTACCCCTGGGCCAAGAACTCTGTCATCAGTACCCCTGGGCAAAGAACCCTGTCATCAGTACCCCTGGGCCAAGAACTCTGTCATCAGTACTCCTGGGCCGAGAACTCTGTCTTCAGTACCCCTGGGCCAAGAACTCTGTCTTCAGTACCCCTGGGCGGAGAACTCTGTCATCAGTACCCGTGGGTCAAGAAGTCTCTCATCAGTACCCCTGGGCCAAGAATTCTGTCTTCAGTACCCCTGGGCCAAGAACTCTGTCATCAATACCCCTGGGCCAAGAACTCTCTCATCAGTACCCCTGGGCCAAGAACTCTGTCATCAGTACCCCTGGGCCAAGAACTCTGTCATCAGTACCCCTGGGTCTAGAACTCTCTGATCAGTACCCCTGGGCCAAGAACACTCTCATCAGTACCCCTGGGCCAAGAACTCTGTCATCAGTAACCCTCGGCCAAGAACTCCGTCTTCAGCACCCCTGGGCCAAGAACTCTGTCTTCAGTACCCCTGGGCAGAGAACTCAGTCTTCAGTACCCCTGGGCCAAGAACTGTGTCATCAGTACCCGTGGGTCAAGAAGTCTCTCATCAGTACCCCTGGGCCAAGAACTCTGTCTTCAGTACCCCTGGGCAAGAAAACCTGTCATCAATACCCCTGCGCAAAGAACACTGTCGTCAGTACCCCTGGGCCAAGAAATCTGTCATCAGTACCCCTGGGCCAAGAACTCTGTCATCAGTACCCCTGGGCCAAGAACTCTGTCAACAGTACCCCTGGGTCTAGAACTCTCTGATCAGTACCCCTGGGCCAAGAAGTACCCCTGGGCGAAGAGCTCTGTCATCAGTACCCCTGGGCCAAGAACTCTGTCATCAGTACCCCTGGGCCAGGAACTCTGTCATCAGTACCCCTGGGTCAAGAACTCTGTCATTAATATCCCTGGGTCTAGAACTCTGTCATCAGTACTTCTGGACCAGCAAATCTGTCTTCAGTACCCTTGGGCCAAGAACTCTGTCGTCAGTAGCCCTGGGCCACGAACTCTGTCGTCAGTAGCCCTGGGTCAAGTACTCTTTTATCAATACCCCTGGGTCTAGAACTCTGTCATCAGTACCCCTGGGTCAAGAACTCTGTCTTCAGTACCCTTGGGTCAAGAGCTCTGTCATCAGTACTCCTGGGCCCCAAACTCTGTCATCAGTACCCCTGGGCCAAGAACTCTGTCCTCAGTACCCCTAGGCCAGAAACTCTGTCATCAGTGGCCCTGGGCCAAGAACTCTGTCATCAGTACCCCTGGGCCAGGTACTCTGTCATCAGTACCACTGGGTCAAGAACTCTGTCATGAGTACCCCTGGGCCAAGAACTCTGTCATCAGTACCCCTGGGCCAGGACCTCTGTCATCAGTACCCCTGGGCCAAGAACTCTGTCATCAGTATGCCTGGGCCACGAACTCTGTCATCAGTGACCCTGGGCCAAGAACTCTGTCATCAGTACCCCTGGGCCAAGAACTCTGTCATCAGTACCCCTGGGCCAAGAACTCTGTCATCAGTACCCCTGGGCCAAGAACTCTGTCATCAATACGCCTGGGCCAGGAACTCTGCCATCAGTACCCCTGGGCGAAGACCTCTGTCATCAGTACCCCTGGGCCAAGAACTCTGTCATCAGTACCCCTGGGCGTAGATCTCTGTCATCAGTACCCCTTGGTCAAGAACTCTCTCCCCAGTACCCCCGGGTCACGAACTCTCTCATCAGTAACCCTGGGGCAAGAACTCTGTCATCAGTACCCCTGGGTCAAGAACTCTGTCATTAAACTCCCTGGTTCTAGAAGTCTGTCATCAGTACCCTTGGGCAAAGAAATCTGTCGTCAGTAGCCCTGGGCCAAGAACTCTGTCGTCAGTAGCCCAGGATCAAGAACTCTTTTATCAATACCCCTGGGTCTAGAACTCTGTCATCAGTACCGCTGGGTCAAGAACTTTGTCATCAGTACCCCTGGGTCAAGAACTCTGTCATCAGTACTCCTGGGCCAGGAACTCTCTCATCAGTACCCCTTGGCCAAGAAATCTGTTTTCAGTACCCCTGGGCCAAGAACTCTGTCATCAGTACCGCCGGGTCAAGAACCCTCTCATCAGTACCCCTGGGTCAAGAACTCTGTCATCAGTACCCCTGGGTCAAGAACTCTTTCATCAGTACCCCTGGGCCAAGTACTCTATCGTCAGTACCCCTGGGTCAAGAACTCTCTCATCAGTACCCCTGAGCCAAGAACTCTGTCATCAGTACCCCTGGGTCAAGAACTCTGTCATTAATATCCCTGGGTCTAGAACTCTGTCATCAGTACCCCTGGGCCAAGAAATCTGTCTTCAGTACCCCTCGGCCAAGAACTCTGTCATCAGTACCCCTGGGCCAAGTACTCTGTCATCAGTACCACTGGGCCAAGAACTCTGTCATGAGTACCCCTGGGCCAAGAACTCTGTCATCAGTACCCCTGGGCCAAGACCTCTGTCATCAGTACCCCCGGGCCAAGAACTCTGTCATCAGTACCCCTGGGCCAGGACCTCTGTCATCAGTACCCCTGGGCCAAGAACTCTGTCATCAGTCCCCCTGGGCCAAGAACTCTGTCATCAGTACCCCCGGGCCAAGAACTCTGTCATCAGTACCCCTTGGCCAAGAACTCTTTTATCAATACCCCTGGGTGTAGAACTCTGTCATGAGTACCCCTGGGTCGAAAAACTCTGTCATCAGTACCCCTGGATCAAGAACTCTGTCATCAGTACCCCCAGGCCAGGAACTCTCTCATAAGTACCCCTGGGCCAAGAACTCTGTCTTCAGTACCCCTTGGCCAAGAACTCTGTCATCAGTACCGCCGGGTCAAGAACTCTCTCATCAGTACCCCTGGGTCACGAACTCTCTCATCAGTACCCCTGGGTCAAGAACTCTGTCATCAGTATCCCTTGGCCAAGAACTCTGTCATCAGTACCCCTGGGCCAAGTACTCTATCGTCAGTACCCCTGGGTCAAGAATTCTCTCATCAGTACCCTTGGGTCAAGAGCACTGTCATCAGTACCCCTGGGCCCCAAACTCTGTCATCAGTACCCCTGGGCCAAGAGCTCTGTCTTCAGTACCCCTAGGCCAAGAACTCTGTCATCAGTCCCCTGGGCCAAGAACTCTGTCATCAGTACCCCCGCGCCAAGTACTCTGTCATCAGAACCCCTGGGCCAAGAACTCTGTCATGAGTACCCCTGGGCCAAGGACTCTGTCATCAGTACCCCTGGGCCACGAACACTGTCATCAGTACCCCTGGGCTGAGAACTCTGTCATCAGTACCCCTGGGCCAAGAACTCTGTCATCAATACCCCTGGGCCAAGAACTCTGTCATCAGTACCCCTAGGCCAGGAACTCCGTCATCAGTACCCCTGGGCCAAGAACTCTGTTATCAGTACCCCTGGGCCAAGATCTCTGTCATCAGTACCTTTGGGTCAAGAACTCTCTCATCAGTACCCCTGGGTCAAGAACTCTGTCATTAATATCACTCTGTCTAGAACTCTGTCATCAGTACCCCTGGGCCAAGAACTCTGTCTTCAGTACCCTTGGGCCAACTACTCTGTCATCAGTACCCCTGGGCCAAGAACTCTGCCATCAGTACCCCTGGGTCAAGAACTCTGTCATCAGTACCCCTGGGTAAAGAACCCTGTCATCAGTACCCCTGGGCCCAGAACTCTGTCATCAGTACCCCTGGGCCAAGAACTCTGTCTTCAGTACCCCTGGGCCAAGAACTCTGTCGTCAGTATCCCTCGACCAAGAACGCTGTCATCAGTACCCCTGGGCCAGGAACTCTGTCATCAGAACCCCTGGGCCAAGAACTCTGTCATCAGTACCCCTGGGCCAAGAACTCTGTCATCAGTACCCCTGGGGCAAGAACTCTTTCATCAGTACCCCTGGGCCCAGAACTCTGTCATCGGTACCCCTTGGCCAAGAACTCTGTCATCAGTACCCCTGGGCCAAGAACTCTGTCATCAGTACCCCTGGGCCGAGAAGTCTGTCATCAGTACCCCTGGGCCAAGAACTCTCTCATCAGTACCCCTCGGCCAAGAACTCCGTCAGCAATACCCCTGGGCCAAGAACTCTGTCTCCAGTACCCCTGGGCCAAGAACTCTGTCATCAGTACCCCTGGGCCAAGAACTCTGTCATCAGTACCCCTGGGTCTAGAACTCCCTGATCAGTACCCCTGGGCAAAGAACTCTCTCATCAGTACCCTTCGGCCAAGAACTCTGTCATCAGTAACCCTGGGCCAAGAACTCTTTCTTCAGTACCCCTGGGCCAAGAACTCTGTCTTCAGTACCCCTGGGCCAAGAACTCTGTCTTCAGTACCCCTGGGCCAAGAACTGTGTCATCAGTACCCGTGGGTCAAGAACTCTGTCATCAGTACCCCTGGGCCAAGAACTCTGTCTTCAGGACCCCTGGGCAAAAAACTCTGTCATCAATACTCCTGGGCCAAAAGCTCTGTCGTCAGTACCCCTGGTCCAAGAACTCTGTCATCAGTACCCCTGGGCCAAGAACTCTGTCATCAGTACCCCTGGGCCAAGAACTCTGTCTTCAGTACCCCCTGGCCAAGAACTCTGTCATCAGTACCCCTGGGCCAAGAACTCTGTCATCAGTACCCCTGGGCCAAGATCTCTGTCATCGGTACCCCTGAGTCAAGCACTCTCTCCTCAGTACCCCCGGGTCCAGAACTCTCTAATCCATACCCCTGGATCAAGAACTCTGTCATTAAAATATCTCGGTCTAGAACTCTGTCATCAGTACCCCTGGGCTAAGAACTCTGTCTTCAGTACCCTTGGGCCATATACTCTGTCGCCAGTAGCCCTGGGCCAAGAACTCTGTCGTCAGTAGCCCTGGGTCAAGAACTTGTTTATCAATACCCCCTCGGTCTAGAACTCTGTCATCAGTACCCCTGGGCCAAGTACTCTGTCATCAGTACCACTGGGCCAAGAACTCTGTCATGAGTACCCCTGGGCCAAGAACTCTGTCATCAGTACCCCTGGGCCAAGACCTCTGTCATCAGTACCCCTGGGCCAAGAACTCTGTCATCAGTACCCCTGGGCCACGAACTCTGTCATCAGTGACCCTGGGCCAAGAACTCTGTCATCAGTACCCCTGGGCCAAGAACTCTGTCATCAGTACCCCTGGGCCAAGAACTCTGTCATCAGTACCCCTGGGCCAAGAACTCTGTCATCAATACGCCTGGGCCAGGAACTCTGCCATCAGTACCCCTGGGCGAAGACCTCTGTCATCAGTACCCCTGGGCCAAGAACTCTGTCGTCAGTACCCCTGGGCCAAGATCTCTGTCATCAGTACCCCTTGGTCAAGAACTCTCTCCCCAGTACTGCCGGGTCACGAACTCTCTCATCAGTAACCCTGGGCCAAGAACTCTGTCATCAGTACCCCTGGGTCAAGAACTCTGTCATTAAACTCCCTGGTTCTAGAAGTCTGTCATCAGTACCCTTGGGCAAAGAAAGCTGTCGTCAGTACCCTTGGGCGAAGTACTCTGTCGTCAGTAGCCCTGGGCCAAGAACTCTGTCGTCAGTAGCCCAGGATCAAGAACTCCTTTATCAATACCCCTGGGTCTAGAACTCTGTCATCAGTACCGCTGGGTCAAGAACTTTGTCATCAGTACCCCTGGGTCAAGAACTCTGTCATCAGTACTCCTGGGCCAGGAACTCTCTCATCAGTACCCCTTGGCCAAGAAATCTGTTTTCAGTACCCCTGGGCCAAGAACTCTGTCATCAGTACCGCCGGGTCAAGAACCCTCTCATCAGTACCCCTGGGTCAAGAACTCTGTCATCAGTACCCCTGGGTCAAGAACTCTTTCATCAGTACCCCTGGGCCAAGTACTCTATCGTCAGTACCCCTGGGTCAAGAACTCTCTCATCAGTACCCCTGGGCCAAGAACTCTGTCATCAGTACCCCT
Source organism: Eutreptiella sp. 'Long Island Sound 2002' (assembly GCA_964036045.1). Classification (NCBI taxonomy): domain Eukaryota; phylum Euglenozoa; class Euglenophyceae; order Eutreptiales; family Eutreptiaceae; genus Eutreptiella; species Eutreptiella sp. 'Long Island Sound 2002'. The sequence continues at coordinate 27,333,454 of OZ038400.1, read as the reverse complement.
GGGTCAAGAACTCTGTCATTAATATCCCTGGGTCTAGAACTCTGTCATCAGTACCCCTGGGCCACGAAATCTGTCTTCAGTACCCCTGGGCCAAGAACTCTGTCATCAGTACCCCTGGGCCAAGAACTCTGTCATCAGTACACCTGGGCCAAGACCTCTGTCATCAGTACCCCTGGGCCAAGAACTCTGTCATCAGTCCCCCTGGGCCAAGAACTCTGTTATCAGTACCCCCGGGCCAAGAACTCTGTCATCAGTACCCCTTGGCCAGGAACTCTATCATCAGTACCCCCGGGCCAAGAACTCTGTCATCAGTACCCCTTGGCCAAGAACTCTTTTATCAATACCCCTGGGTGTGGAACTCTGTCATGAGTACCCCTGGGTCAAGAACTCTGTCATCAGTACCCCTGGGTCAAGAACTCTGTCATCAGTACCCCTGGGCCAGGAACTCTCTCATAAGTACCCCTGGGCCAAGAACTCTGTCTTCAGTACCCCTTGGCCAAGAACTCTGTCATCAGTACCGCCGGGTCAAGAACTCTCTCATCAGTACCCCTTGGTCACGAACTCTCTCATCAGTACCCCTGGGTCAAGAACCCTGTCATCAGTATCCCTTGGCCAAGAACTCTGTCATCAGTACCCCTGGGCCAAGTACTCTATCGTCAGTACCCCTGGGTCAAGAATTCTCTCATCAGTACCCCTGGGTCAAGAGCACTGTCATCAGTACCCCTGGACCAAGAACTCTGTCATCAGTACCCCTGGGCCACGAACTCTGTCATCAGTACCCCTGGGCAGAGAACTCAGTAATCAGTACCCCTGGGCCAAGAACTCTGTCATCAATACCCCTGGGCCAAGATCTCTGTCATCAGTACCTTTGGGTCAAGAACTCTCTCCTCAGTGCCCCCGGGTCAAGAACTCTCTCATCAGTACCCCTGGGTCAAGAACTCTGTCATTAATATCACTCTGTCTAGAACTCTGTCATCAGTACCCCTGGGCCAAGAACTCTGTCTTCAGTACCCTTGGGCCAACTACTCTGTCGTCAGTAGCCCTGGGTCAAGAACTCTTTCATCGATACCCCTGGGTCTAGAACTCTGTCATCAGTACCCCTGGGTCAAGAACTCTGTCATCAGTACCCCTGGGTCAAGAATCCTGTCATCAGTACCCCTGGGCCCAGAACTCTGTCATCAGTACCCCTGGGCCAAGAACTCCGTCTTCAGTACCCCTGGGCCAAGAACTCTGTCGTCAGTACCCCTGGGCCAAGAACTCTGTCATCAGTACCCCTGGGCCAGGAACTCTGTCATCAGAACCCCTGGCCCAAGAACTCTGTCATCAGTACCCCTGGGCCAAGAACTCTGTCATCAGTACCCCTGGGTCAAGAACTCTTTCATCAGTACCCCTGGGCCCAGAACTCTGTCATCAGTACCCCTTGGCCAAGAACTCTGTCATCAGTACCCCTGGGTCAAGAACTCTGTCATCAGTACCCCTGGGCCAAGAAGTCTGTCATCAGTACCCCTGGGCCAAGAACTCTCTCATCAGTACCCCTCGGCCAAGAACTCCGTCATCAATACCCCTGGGCCAAGAACTCTGTCTCCAGTACCCCTGGGCCAAGAACTCTGTCATCAGTACCCCTGGGCCAAGAACTCTGTCATCAGTACCCCTGGGTCTGGAACTCCCTGATCAGTACCCCTGGGCCAAGAACTCTCTCATCAGTACCCTTCGGCCAAGAACTCTGTCATCAGTAACCCTGGGCCAAGAATTCTTTCTTCAGTACCCCTGGGCCAAGACCTCTGTCTTCAGTACCCCTGGGCCAAGAACTCTGTCTTCAGTACCCCTGGGCCAAGAACTGTGTCATCAGTACCCGTGGGTCAAGAAGTCTCTCATCAGTACCCCTGGGCCAAGAACTCTGTCTTCAGGACCCCTGGGCCAAGAACTCTGTCATCAGTACCCCTGGGCCAAGAACTCTGTCTTCAGTACCCCTGGGCCAAGAACTCTGTCATCAGTACCCCTGGGCCAAGATCTCTGTCATCAGTACCCCTGGGCCAAGAACTCTGTCTTCAGTACCCCTGAACCAAGAACTCTGTCATCAGTACCCCTGGGCCAAGAACTCTGTCATCAGTACCCCTGGGCCAAGATCTCTGTCATCAGTACCCCTGAGTCAAGCACTCTCTCCTCAGTACCCCCGGGTCCAGAACTCTCTAATCCATACCCCTATATCAAGAACTCTGTCATTAAAATCTCTCGGTCTAGAACTCTGTCATCAGTACCCCTGGGCTAAGAACTCTGTCTTCAGTACCCTTGGGCCATATACTCTGTCGCCAGTAGCCCTGGGCCAAGAACTCTGTGGTCAGTAGCCCTGGGTCAAGAACTTGTTTATCAATACCCCCTCGGTCTAGAACTCTGTCATCAGTACCCCTGGGTCAAGAACTCTGTCATCAGTACCCCTGGGCCCAGAACTCTGTCATCAGTACCCCTGGGCCAAGAACTCTGTCATCAGTACCCCTGGGCCAAGAACTCTATCATCAGTACCCCTGGGCCAAGAACTCTGTCATCAGTACCCCTGGGCCAAGAGCTCTGTCATCAGTACCCCTGGGCCAAGAACTCTGTCATCAGTACCCCTGGACCAAGAACTCTGTCATCAGTACCCCCGGGCCAAGAACTCTGTCATCAGTACCCCTGGGCCAAGGACTCTGTCATCAGTATCCCCGGGCCAAGAACTCTGTCATCAGTACCCCTGGGCCAAGAACTCTGTCCACAGTACCCCTTGGCCAAGAACTCTGTCATCAGTACCCCTGGGTCAAGAACTCTGTCATCAGTACCCCCGAGTCAAGAACTCTCTCATCAGAACCCCCGGGTCAAGAACTCTGTCATTAATATCCCTCGGTCTAGAACTCTGTCATCAGTACCCCTGGGCCAAGTACTCTGTCGTCAGTAGCCCTGACCCAAGAACTCTGTCGTCAGTAGCCCTGGGTCAAGACCTCTTTTATCAATACCCCTGGGTCTAGAATTCTGTCATCAGAACCCCTGGGTCAAGAACTCTGTCATCCGTACCCCTGGGTCAAGAACTCTGTCATCAGTACCCCTGGGCCCAGAACTCTGTCATCAGTACCCCTGGGCCAAGAACTCTGTCACCAGTACCCCTGGGCCAGGAACTCTGTAATCAGTACCCCTGGGCCAAGAACTCTGTCATCAGTACCCCTGGGCCAAGAACTCTGTCATCAGTACCGCTGGGCCAAGAACTCTGTCTTCAGTACCCCTGGGCCAAGAACTCTGTCATCAGTACCCCTGGGACAAGAACTCTGTCATCAGTACCCCTGGACCAAGAACTCTGTCATCAGTACCCCTGGGCCAAGAACTCTGTCATCAGTATCCCTGGGCCAAGAACTCTGTCATCAGTACCCCTGGGCCAAGAACTCTGTCATCAGTACCCCTGGGCCAAGAAATCTGTCCTCGGTACCCCGGGGCCAAGAACGCTGTCTTCAGTACCCCTGGGCCAAGAACTCTGTCATCAGTACCCCTGGGCCAAGAACTCTGTAATCAGTACCCCTGGGTCTAGAACTCTGTCTTCAGTACCCCTGGGCCAAGAACTCTCTCATCAGTACCCCTGGGCCAAGAACTCTGTCTTGAGTACCCCTGGGCCAAGAACTCTGTCTTCAGTACCCCTGGGCCAAGAACTCTGTCATCAGTACCCCTGGGCCAAGAACTCTGTCTTCAGTACCCCTGGGCCAATAACTCTGTCATCAGTACCCCTGGGCCAAGAACTCTGTCATCAGTACCCCTGGGCCAAGAACTCTGTCTTCAGTACCCCTGGGCCAAGAACTCCGTCATCAGTACCCCTGGACCAAGAACTCCGTCATCAGTACCCCTGGGTCTAGAACTCTGTCATCAATACCCCTGGGCCAAGAGCTCTGTCATCAGTACCCCTGGGCCAAGAACTCTGTCCTCAGTACCCCTGGGCCATGAACTCTGTCTTCAGTACCCCTGGGCCAAGAACTCTGTCATCAGTACCCCTGGGCCAAGAACTCTGTCTTCAGTACCCCTGGGCCAAGAACTCTGTCATCAGTACCCCTGGGCCAAGAACTCTGTCATCAGTACCCCTGGGCCAAGAACTCTGTCATCAGTACCCCTGGGCCAAGAACTCTGTCATCAGTACCCCCGGGCCAAGAACTCTGTCATCAGTACCTCTGGGCCAAGAACTCTGTCTTCAGTACCCCTGGGTCAAGAACTCTGTCATCAGTACCCCTGGGCCATGAACTCTGTCTTCAGTACCCCTCGGCCAAGAACTCTGTTTTCAGTTACCCTGGGGCAAGAACTCTGTCATCAGTACCCCTGGGCCAAGAGCTCTGTCATCAGTACCCCTGGGCCGAGAACTCTGTCATCAGTACCCCTGGGCCAATGACTCTGTCATCAGTACCCCTGGGCCAGGAACTCTGTCATCAGTACCCCTGGGCCAAGAACTCTGTCATCAGTATCCCTGGGCCAAGAACTCTGTCATCAGTACCCCTGGGCCAAGAACTCTGTCATCAGTACCCCTCTGCCAGGACCTCTGTCATCAGTACCCCTCGGCCAAGAACTCTGTCATCAGTACCCCTGGGCCAAGAACTCTGTCATCAGTACCCCTGGGCCAAGAACTCTGTCTTCAGTACCCCTGGGCCAAGAACTGTGTCTTCAGTACCCCTGGGCCAAGAACTCTGTTTTCAGGACCCCTGGGCCAAGAACTCTGTCATCAGTACCCCTGGGCCAAGAACTCTGTCTTCAGTACCCCTGGGCCAGGAACTGTGTCATCAGTACCCCTGGGCCAAGAACTCTGTCTTCAGTACCCCTGGGCGAAGAACTCTGTTATCAGTACCCCTGGGCCAAGAACTCTGTCATCAGTACCCCTGGGCCAAGAAGTCTGTCATCAATACCCCTGGGCCAAGAACTCTATCATCAGTACCCCTGGGCCAAGAACTCTGTGATCAGTACCCCTGGGCCAAGAAGTCTGTCATCAGTACCCCTGGGCCAAGAACTCTGTCATCAGTACCCCTGGGCCAAGAACCCTGTCTTCAGTACCCCTGGGCCAAGAGCTCTGTCTTCAGTACCCCTGGCCCACAAACTCTGTCTTCAGTACCCCTTGGCCAAGAACTCTGTCTTCAGTACCCCTGGGCCAATAACTCTGTCATCAGTACCCCTGGGCCAAGAACTCTGTCATCAGTACTCCTGGGCCAAGAACTCTGTCTTCAGTACCCCTGGGCCAAGAACTCTGTCATCAGTACCCCTGGACCAAGAACTCCGTCATCAGTACCCCTGGGTCTAGAACTCTGTCATCAATACCCCTGGGCCAAGAGCACTTTCATCAGTACCCCTGGGCCAAGAACTCTGTCCTCAGTACCCCTGGGCCATGAACTCTGTCTTCAGTACCCCTGGGCCAAGAACTCTGTCATCAGTACCCCTGGGCCAAGAACTCTGTCTTCAGTACCCCTGGGCCAAGAACTCTGTCATCAGTACCCCTGGGCCAAGAACTCTGTCATCAGTACCCCTGGGCCAAGAACTCTGTCATCAGTACCCCTGGGCCAAGAACTCTGTCATCAGTACCCCTGGGCCAAGAACTCTGTCATCAGTACCCCCGGGCCAAGAACTCTGTCATCAGTACCTCTGGGCCAAGAACTCTGTCTTCAGTACCCCTGGGTCAAGAACTCTGTCATCAGTACCCCTGGGCCATGAACTCTGTCTTCAGTACCCCTCGGCCAAGAACTCTGTTTTCAGTTACCCTGGGGCAAGAACTCTGTCATCAGTACCCCTGGGCCAAGAGCTCTGTCATCAGTACCCCTGGGCCGAGAACTCTGTCATCAGTACCCCTGGGCCAATGACTCTGTCATCAGTACCCCTGGGCCAGGAACTCTGTCATCAGTACCCCTGGGCCAAGAACTCTGTCATCAGTATCCCTGGGCCAAGAACTCTGTCATCAGTACCCCTGGGCCAAGAACTCTGTCATCAGTACCCCTCTGCCAGGACCTCTGTCATCAGTACCCCTCGGCCAAGAACTCTGTCATCAGTACCCCTGGGCCAAGAACTCTGTCATCAGTACCCCTGGGCCAAGAACTCTGTCTTCAGTACCCCTGGGCCAAGAACTGTGTCTTCAGTACCCCTGGGCCAAGAACTCTGTTTTCAGGACCCCTGGGCCAAGAACTCTGTCATCAGTACCCCTGGGCCAAGAACTCTGTCTTCAGTACCCCTGGGCCAGGAACTGTGTCATCAGTACCCCTGGGCCAAGAACTCTGTCTTCAGTACCCCTGGGCGAAGAACTCTGTTATCAGTACCCCTGGGCCAAGAACTCTGTCATCAGTACCCCTGGGCCAAGAAGTCTGTCATCAATACCCCTGGGCCAAGAACTCTATCATCAGTACCCCTGGGCCAAGAACTCTGTGATCAGTACCCCTGGGCCAAGAAGTCTGTCATCAGTACCCCTGGGCCAAGAACTCTGTCATCAGTACCCCTGGGCCAAGAACCCTGTCTTCAGTACCCCTGGGCCAAGAGCTCTGTCTTCAGTACCCCTGGCCCACAAACTCTGTCTTCAGTACCCCTTGGCCAAGAACTCTGTCTTCAGTACCCCTGGGCCAATAACTCTGTCATCAGTACCCCTGGGCCAAGAACTCTGTCATCAGTACTCCTGGGCCAAGAACTCTGTCTTCAGTACCCCTGGGCCAAGAACTCTGTCATCAGTACCCCTGGACCAAGAACTCCGTCATCAGTACCCCTGGGTCTAGAACTCTGTCATCAATACCCCTGGGCCAAGAGCACTTTCATCAGTACCCCTGGGCCAAGAACTCTGTCCTCAGTACCCCTGGGCCATGAACTCTGTCTTCAGTACCCCTGGGCCAAGAACTCTGTCATCAGTACCCCTGGGCCAAGAACTCTGTCTTCAGTACCCCTGGGCCAAGAACTCTGTCATCAGTACCCCTGGGCCAAGAACTCTGTCATCAGTACCCCTGGGCCAAGAACTCTGTCATCAGTACCCCTGGGCCAAGAACTCTGTCATCAGTACCCCTGGGCCAAGAACTCTGTCATCAGTACCTCTGGGCCAAGAACTCTGTCTTCAGTACCCCTGGGCCAAGAACTCTGTCATCAGTACCCCTGGGCCATGAACTCTGTCTTCAGTACCCCTCGGCCAAGAACTCTGTCTTCAGTACCCCTGGGGCAAGAACTCTGTCATCAGTACCCCTGGGCCAAGAGCTCTGTCATCAGTACCCCTGGGCCAAGAACTCTGTCATCAGTACCCCTGGGCCAATGACTCTGTCATCAGTACCCCTGGGCCAAGAACTCTGTCATCAGTACCCCTGGGCCAAGAACTCTGTCTTCAGTACCCCTGGGCCAAGAAATCTGTCTTCAGTACCCCTGGGCCAAGAGCTCTGTCATCAGTACCCCTCGGCCAAGAACTCTGTCATCAGTACCCCTGGGCCAAGAACTCTGTCATCAGTACCCGTGGGTCAAGAATCCTGTCTTCAGTACCCCTGGGCCAAGAACTCTGTCTTCAGTACCCCTGGGCCAAGAGCTCTGTCATCAATACCCCTGGGCCAAGAACCCTGTCATCAGTACCCCTTGGTCAAGAACTCTGTCATCAGTACCCCTGGGCCAAGAACTCTGTCATCAGTACCCCTTCGGACAAGAACTCTGTCATCAGTACCCCTGGGCCAAGAACTCTGTCTTCAGTACCCCTGGGCCAAGAACTCTGTCATCAGTGACCCTGGGCCAAGAACTCTGTCATCAGTACCCCTGGGCCAAGAACTCTGTCATCAGTACCCCTGAGCCACGAACTCTGTCATCAGTACCCCTGGGCCAAGAACTCTGTCATCAGTACCCCTTGGTCAAGAACTCTGTCATCAGTACCCCTGGGCCAAGAACTCTGTCATCAGTACCCCTGGGCCAAGAAGTCTGTCATCAGTACCCATGGGTCAAGAACTCTGTCATCAGTACCCCTGGGCCAAGAACTCTGTCATCAGTATCCCTGGGCCAAGAACTCTGTCATCAGTACCCCTGGGCAAAGAACTCTGTCATCAGTACCCCTCGGCCAGGACCTCTGTCATCAGTACCCCTCGGCCAAGAACTCTGTCATCAGTACCCCTGGGCCAAGAACTCTGTCATCAGTACCCGTGGGTCAAGAACTCTGTCTTCAGTACCCCTGGGCCAAGAACTCTGTCTTCAGTACCCCTGGGCCAAGAGCTCTGTCATCAATACCCCTGGGCCAAGAACCCTGTCATCAGTACCCCTTGGTCAAGAACTCTGTCATCAGTTCCCCTGGGCCAAGAACTCTGTCATCAGTACCCCTCGGACAAGAACTCTGTCATCAGTACCCCTGGGCCAAGAACTCTGTCTTCAGTACCCCTGGGCCAAGAACTCTGTCATCAGTGACCCTGGGCCAAGAACTCTGTCATCAGTACCCCTGGGCCAAGAACTCTGTCATCAGTACCCCTGAGCCACGAACTCTGTCATCAGTACCCCTGGGCCAAGAACTCTGTCATCAGTACCCCTTGGTCAAGAACTCTGTCATCAGTACCCCTGGGCCAAGAACTCTGTCATCAGTACCCCTGGGCCAAGAAGTCTGTCATCAGTACCCATGGGTCAAGAACTCTGTCATCAGTACCCCTGGGCCAAGAACTCTCTCATCAGTACCCCTGGGCCAAGAACTCTGTCATCAGTACCCCTGGGCCAAGAACTCTGTCATCAGTACCCGTGGGTCAAGAAGTCTCTCATCAGTACCCCTGGACCAAGAACTCTGTCTTCAGTACCCCTGGGCCAAGAGCTCTGTCATCAATACCCCTGGGCCAAGAACTCTGTCTTCAGTACCCCTGGGCCAAAAACCTCGTCATCAGTACCCCTGGGCCAAGAACTCTGTCATCAGTACCCCTGGGCCAAGAACTCTGTCATCAGTACCCCTGGGCCAAGAACTGTGTCATCAGTACCCCTTGGGTCTAGAACTCTCTGATCAGTACCCCTTGGCCAGGAACTCTCTCATCAGTACCCCCGGGCCAAGAACTCTTTCATCAGTACCCCTGGGCAAGGAACTCTGTCATCAGTACCCCTTGGTCTAGAACTCTCTGATCAGTACCCCTGGGCCAAGAACTCTGTCATCAGTACCCCTCGGACAAGAACTCTGTCATCAGTACCCCTGGGCCAAGAACTCTGTCATCAGTACCCCTGGGTCTAGAACTCTCTCATCAGTACCCCTGGGCCAAGAACTCTGTCATCAGTACCCCTGGGTCTAGAACTCTCTCATCAGTACCCCTGGGCCAAGAACTCTTTCATCAGTACCCCTGGGCCAAGAACTCTATCATCAGTACCCCTGGGCCAAGAACTCTGTCATCAGTACCCCTGGGCCAAGAACTCTGTCATCTGTACCCCTTGGTCGAGAACTCTGTCATCAGTACCCATGCGCCAAGAACTCTCTCATCAGTACCCCTGGGCCAAGAACTCTGTCATCAGTACCCCTGGGCCAAGAACTCTGTCATCAGTACCCCAGGGCCAAGAACTCTGTCATCAGTACCCCTGGGCCAAGAACTCTGTCATCAGTACCCCTGGGCCAAGAACTCTGTCATCACTACCCCTGGGTCTAGAACTCTCTCATTAGTACCCCTCGGCCAAGAACTCTGTCATCAGTACCCCTGGGCCAAGAACTCTGTCATCAGTACCCCTGGGCGAAGAACTCTGTCATCAGTACCCCTGGGCCAACAACTCTGTCGTCAGTAGCCCTGGGTCAAGAACTCTGTCATCAGTACCCCTGGGCCAAGAACTCTGTCATCAGTACCCCTGGGCCAAGAACTCTGTCTTCAGTACCCCTGGCCCAAGAACTCTGTCTCCAGTACTCCTGGCCCACGAACCCTGTCTTCAGTACCCCTGAGCCCAGAACTCTGTCATCAGTACCCCTGGGCCAAGAACTCTGTCATCAGTACCCCTGGGCAAGGTAGGTAGGTATCTTCGGGAGCTCGGGATGCCTCCTTTGACATTGCAGGAAGAAGGTCTTACCAAGGGGACGTCCTGTCCCTCCCACTGCCCTATGTCAGGTGCCTCTTGAGCCGCTCCCGCATGTGCTTGGGAAGGCATTGTCGCGGCCACCCGGTCCATGTGTCCCAGGTGGGAGGGTGTCCCCACATATGTCCATGGGTAGGGCCACATGCCCCCTCCTTTGGGCGGCAGCTCTGGGGGGCTGCCCAGCCGTGTGGAGTATCTCTCACCACGAGGGGTATTGCTCCCGCTTGTCTACGGTACGACCGCCTCACCCTTGTGGCTTGAGTTGCGGGGCCACTCTGCTTGGCAGGTGACCCCCTCCTGGACTGTGTACCGGCTCGCCTGTCACCGGTTGCGTCCATGGCTCCGGGTGACGTTTGCCATGGTCCTCGATGCAGCCTGGCCGGGCTCGGACCAGTGGCTTTGGAGTACCGCTCCTGCCACTGGCCCGGTGGGTCGGCTGGGTCGCCCCAGTGCGTCCGACCCATGGGGTATTGGTTCTTTCCTGTCCCTCGGCTGCCCTACGTGTGTGCAGCGTCCTGGGCCGTTGGGCTCCTGTTCACCGGTGTGCCCGCGCGGTTTGCTGTGGTGCGTCTGCGGTGTCCTGGGCCAGCTGGCTCCTGTTCACCGGTGTGCCCGCTCGGTGTGTTGTGTTGCATGTGCGGTGTCCTGGGCCCCTGGGCTCCTGTTTACCGGTGTGCGTGCTGTGTGCGGTGCGCGTGTGCCTTGGGTGGATGACCCCTGGGCAAAGAACTCTGTCATCAGTACCCCTGGGCCAAGAACTCTGTCTTCAGTACCCGTGGGCCAAGAACTCCGTCATCAGTACCCCTGGGCCAAGAAATCTGTCATCAGTAGCCCTGGGCCAAGACCTCTGTCTTCAGTACCCCTGGGCCAAGAACTCTGTCATCAGTACCCCTGGGCCAGGAACTCTGTCCTCAGTACCCCTGGGCCAAGAACTCTGTCTTCAGTACCCCTGGGCCAAGAACTCTGTCATCAGTACCCCTGGGCCATGAACTCTGTCTTCAGTACCCCTGGGCCAAGAACTCTGTCATCAGTACCCCTGGGCCAAGAACTCTGTCCTCAGTACCCCGGGGCCAAGAACTCTGTCTTCAGTACCCCTGGGCCAAGAACTCTGTCATCAGTACCCCTGGGCCAAGAACTCTGTCTTGAGTACCCCTGGGCCAAGAACTCTGTCTTCAGTACCCCTGGGCCAAGAACTCTGTCATCAGTACCCCTGGGCCAATAACTCTGTCATCAGTACCCCTGGGCCAACAACTCTGTCATCAGTACTCCTGGGCCAAGAACTCTGTCTTCAGTACCCCTGGGCCAAGAACTCTGTCAGCAGTACCCCTGGACCAGGAACTCTGTCATCAGTACCCCTGGGTCTAGAACTCTGTCATCAGTACCCCTGGGCCAAGAACTCTGTCAACAATACCCCTTGGCCAAGAACTCTGTCATCAGTACCCCTGGGCCAAAAACTCTGTCTTCAGTACCCCCCGGCCGAGAACTCTGTCTTCGGTACCACTGGGCCAAGAACTCTGTCATCAGTACCCCTGGGCCAAGACCTCTGTCTTCAGTACCCCTGGGCCAAAAGCTCTGTCATCAGTACCCCTGGGCCAAGAACTCTGTCATCAGTACCCCTGGGCCAAGAACTCTGTCATCAGTACCCCTGGGCCAAGAACTCTGTCATCAGTACCCCCGGGCCAGGAACTCTGTCATCAGTACCCCTGGGCCAAGAACTATGTCATCAGTACCCCTGGGCCAAGAACTCTGTCATCAGTACCCCTGGGTCTAGAACTCTCTCATTAGTACCCCTCGGCCAAGAACTCTGTCATCAGTACCCCTGGGCCAAGAACTCTGTCATCAGTACCCCTGGGCCAAGAGCTCTGTCATCAGTACCCCTGGGCCAAGAACTCTGTCATCAGTACCCCTGGGCCAAGAACTCTGTCATCAGTACCCCTGGGCCAAGAACTCTGTCATCAGTACCCCTGGGCCAAGAACTCTGTCATCAGTACCCGTGGGCCAACAACTCTGTTGTCAGTAGCCCTGGGTCAAGAACTCTGTCATCAGTACCCCCGGGCCAAGAACTCTGTCATCAGTACCCCTGGGCCAAGAACTCTGTCTTCAGTACCCCTGGGCAAAGAACTCTGTCATCAGTACCCCTGGGCCAAGAACTCTGTCTTCAGTACCCCTGGGCCAAGAACTCTGTCATCAGTACCCCTGGGCCAGAAACTCTGTCCTCAGAACCCCTGGGCCAAGAACTCTGTCATCAGTACCCCTGGGACAAGAACTCTGTCATCAGTACCCCTGGGCCAAGAACTCTGTCATCAGTACCCCTGGGCCAAGAACTCTGTCATCAGTACCCCTGGGCCAAGAACTCTGTCATCAGTACCCCTGGGCCAAGGCCTCTGTCTTCAGTACCCCTGGGCCAAGAACTCTGTCATCAGTACCCCTGGGCCAAGAACTCTGTCATCAGTACCCCTGGGCCAAGAACTCTGTCTTCAGTACCCCCGGGCCAAGAACTCTGTCATCAGTACCCCTGGGCCAAGAACTCTGTCTTCAGTACCCCTGGGCCAAGAACTCTGTCATCAGTACACCTGGGCCAAGAACTCTGTCCTCAGTACCCCGGGGCCAAGAACGCTGTCTTCAGTACCCCTGGGCCAAGAACTCTGTCATCAGTACCCCTGGGCCAAGAACTCTGTCATCAGTACCCCTGCGTCTAGAACTCTGTCTTCGGTATCCCTGGGCCAAGAACTCCGTCATCAGTACCCCTGGGCCAAGAACTCTGTCTTGAGTACCCCTGGGCCAAGAACTCTGTCTTCAGTACCCCTGGGCCGAGAACTCTGTCATCAATACCCCTGGGCCAAGAACTCTGTCATCAGTACCCCTGGGCCAAGAACTCTGTCTTCAGTACCCCTGGGCCGAGAACTCTGTCTTCAGTACCCCTGGGCCAAGAACTCTGTCATCAGTACCCCTGGGCCCAGAACTCTGTCTTCAGTACCCCTGGGCCAAGAACTCTGTTTCCAGTACCCTGGGCCAAGAACTCTGTCATCAGTACCCCTGGGCCAAGAACTCTTTCATCAGTACCCCTGGGCCAAGAACTCCGTCATCAGTACCCCTGGGCCAGGAACTCTGTCATCAGTACCCCTGGGCCAAGAACTCTGTCATCAGTACCCCTGGGTCTAGAACTCTCTCATTAGTACCCCTCGGCCAAGAACTCTGTCATCAGTACCCCTGGGCCAAGAACTCTGTCATCAGTACCCCTGGGCCAAGAACTCTGTCATCAGTACCCCTGGGCCAAGAACTCTGTCATCAGTACCCCTGGGCCAAGAACTCTGTCATCAGTACCCCTGGGCCAAGAACTCTGTCATCAGTACCCCTGGGCCAACAACTCTGTCGTCAGTAGCCCTGGGTCAAACACTCTGTCATCAGTACCCCTGGGCCAAGAACTCTGTCATCAGTACCCCTTGGACAAGAACCCTGTCTTCAGTACCCCTGGGCCAAGAGCTCTGTCTTCAGTACCCCTGGCCCACGAACTCTGTCTTCAGTACCCCTGGGCCAAGAACTCTGTCATCAGTACCCCTGGGCCAAGAACTCTATCATCAGTACCCCTGGGCCAAGAACTCTGTCATCAGTACCCCTGGGCCAAGAGCTCTGTCATCAGTACCCCTGGGCCAAGACCTCTGTCTTCAGTACCCCTGGGCCAAGAGCTCTGTCATCAGTACCCCTGGGCCAAGAACTCTGTCATCAGTACCCCTGGGCCAAGAACTCTGTCTTCAGTACCCCTGGGCCAAGAACTCTGTCATCATTACCCCTCGGCCAAGAACTCTGTCTTCACTACCCCTGGGCCAAGAACTCTGTCATCAGTACCCCTGGGCCAAGAACTCTGTCCTCAGTACCCCGGGGCCATAAACGCTGTCTTCAGTACCCCTGGGCCAAGAACTCTGTCATCAGTACCCCTGGGCCAAGAACTCTGTAATCAGTACCCCTGGGTCTAGAACTCTGTCTTCAGTACCCCTGGGCCAGGAACTCTGTCATCAGTACCCCTGGGCCAAGAACTCTGTCTTGAGTACCCCTGGGCCAAGAACTCTGTCTTCAGTACCCCTGGGCCAGAAACTCTGTCATCAGTACCCCTGGGCCAAGAACTATGTCTTCAGTACCCCTGGGCCAATAACTCTGTCATCAGTACCCCTGGGCCAAGAACTCTGTCATCAGTACTCCTGGGCCAAGAACTCTGTCTTCAGTACCCCTGGGCCAAGAACTCTGTCATCAGTACCCCTGGGCCAAGAACTCTGTAATCAGTACCCCTGGGTCTAGAACTCTGTCTTCAGTACCCCTGGGCCAAGAACTCTGTCATCAGTACCCCTGGGCCAAGAACTCTGTCTTGAGTACCCCTGGGCCAAGAACTCTGTCTTCAGTACCCCTGGGCCAGAAACTCTGTCATCAGTACCCCTGGGCCAAGAACTCTGTCTTCAGTACCCCTGGGCCAATAACTCTGTCATCAGTACCCCTGGGCCAAGAACTCTGTCATCAGTACCCCTGGGCCAAGAACTCTGTCTTGAGTACCCCTGGGCCAAGAACTCTGTCTTCAGTACCCCTGGGCCAGAAACTCTGTCATCAGTACCCCTGGGCCAAGAACTCTGTCATCAGTACCCCTGGACCAAGAACTCCGTCATCAGTACCCCTGGGTCTAGAACTCTGTCATCAATACCCCTGGGCCAAGAGCTCTGTCATCAGTACCCCTGGGCCAAGAACTCTGTCCTCAGTACCCCTGGGCCATGAACTCTGTCTTCAGTACCCCTGGGCCAAGAACTCTGTCATCAGTACCCCTGGGCCAAGAACTCTGTCTTCAGTACCCCTGGGCCAAGAACTCTGTCATCAGTACCCCTGGGCCAAGAACTCTGTCATCAGTACCCCTGGGCCAGGAACTCTGTCATCAGTACCCCTGGGCCAAGAACTCTGTCATCAGTACCCCCGGGCCAAGAACTCTGTCATCAGTACCTCTGGGCCAAGAACTCTGTCTTCAGTACCCCTGGGCCAAGAACTCTGTCATCAGTACCCCTGGGCCATGAACTCTGTCTTCAGTACCCCTCGGCCAAGAACTCTGTTTTCAGTTACCCTGGGGCAAGAACTCTGTCATCAGTACCCCTGGGCCAAGAGCTCTGTCATCAGTACCCCTGGGCCAAGAACTCTGTCATCAGTACCCCTGGGCCAATGACTCTGTCATCAGTACCCCTGGGCCAAGAACTCTGTCATCAGTACCCCTGGGCCAAGAACTCTGTCATCAGTATCCCTGGGCCAAGAGCTCTGTCATCAGTACCCCTGGGCCAAGAACTCTGTCATCAGTACCCCTCTGCCAGGACCTCTGTCATCAGTACCCCTCGGCCAAGAACTCTGTCATCAGTACCCCCGGGCCAAGAACTCCGTCATCAGTACCCCTGGGCCAAGAACTCTGTCTTCAGTACCCCTGGGCCAAGAACTGTGTCTTCAGTACCCCTGGGCCAAGAACTCTGTTTTCAGGACCCCTGGGCCAAGAACTCTGTCATCAGTACCCCTGGGCCAAGAACTCTGTCTTCAGTACCCCTGGGCCAGGAACTGTGTCATCAGTACCCCTGGGCCAAGAACTCTGTCTTCAGTACCCCTGGGCCAAGAACTCTGTTATCAGTACCCCTGGGCCAAGAACTCTGTCATCAGTACCCCTGGGCCGAGAAGTCTGTCATCAATACCCCTGGGCCAAGAACTCTATCATCAGTACCCCTGGGCCAAGAAGTCTGTCATCAGTACCCCTGGGCCAAGAACTCTGTCATCAGTACCCCTGGGCCAAGAACCCTGTCTTCAGTACCCCTGGGCCAAGAGCTCTGTCTTCAGTACCCCTGGCCCACAAACTCTGTCTTCAGTACCCCTGGGCCAAGAACTCTGTCTTCAGTACCCCTGGGCCAATAACTCTGTCATCAGTACCCATTGGGCCAAGAACTCTGTCATCAGTACTCCTGGGCCAAGAACTCTGTTTTCAGTACCCCTGGGCCAAGAACTCTGTCATCAGTACCCCTGGACCAAGAACTCCGTCATCAGTACCCCTGGGTCTAGAACTCTGTCATCAATACCCCTGGGCCAAGAGCTCTTTCATCAGTACCCCTGGGCCAAGAACTCTGTCCTCAGTACCCCTGGGCCATGAACTCTGTCTTCAGTACCCCTGGGCCAAGAACTCTGTCATCAGTACCCCTGGGCCAAGAGCTCTGTCTTCAGTACTCCTGGGCCAAGAACTCTGTCATCAGTACCCCTGGGCCAAGAACTCTGTCATCAGTACCCCTGGGCCAAGAACTCTGTCATCAGTACCCCTGGGCCAAGAACTCTGTCATCAGTACCCCTGGGCCAAGAGCTCTGTCATCAGTACCTCTGGGCCAAGAACTCTGTCTTCAGCACCCCTGGGCCAAGAACTCTGTCATCAGTACCCCTGGGCCATGAACTCTGTCTTCAGTACCCCTCGGCCAAGAACTCTGTCTTCAGTACCCCTGGGGCAAGAACTCTGTCATCAGTACCCCTGGGCCAAGAGCTCTGTCATCAGTACCCCTGGGCCAAGAACTCTGTCATCAGTACCCCTGGGCCAATGACTCTGTCATCAGTACCCCTGGGCCAAGAACTCTGTCATCAGTACCCCTGGGCCAAGAACTCTGTCATCAGTATCCCTGGGCCAAGAACTCTGTCATCAGTACCCCTGGGCAAAGAACTCTGTCATCAGTACCCCTCGGCCAGGACCTCTGTCATCAGTACCCCTGGGCCAAGAGCTCTGTCATCAGTACCCCTGGGCCACGAACTCTGTCATCAGTACCCCTGGGCCAAGAACTCTGTCTTCAGTACCCCTGGGCCAAGAACTGTGTCTTCAGTACCCCTGGGCCAAGAACTCTGTTTTCAGGACCCCTGGGCCAAGAAATCTGTCTTCAGTACCCCTGGGCCAAGAACTCTGTCTTCAGTACCCCTGGGCCAGGAACTGTGTCATCAGAACCCCAGGGCCAAGAACTCTGTCTTCAGTACCCCTGGGCCAAGAACTCTGTCATCAGTACCCCTGGGCCAAGAACTCTGTCTTCAGTACCCCTGGGCCAAGAACTCTGTCATCAGTACCCCTGGGCCAAGAACTCTGTCATCAGTACCCCTGGGCCAGGAACTCTGTCATCAGTACCCCTGGGCCAAGAACTCTGTCATCAGTACCCCCGGGCCAAGAACTCTGTCATCAGTACCTCTGGGCCAAGAACTCTGTCTTCAGTACCCCTGGGCCAAGAACTCTGTCATCAGTACCCCTGGGCCATGAACTCTGTCTTCAGTACCCCTCGGCCAAGAACTCTGTTTTCAGTTACCCTGGGGCAAGAACTCTGTCATCAGTACCCCTGGGCCAAGAGCTCTGTCATCAGTACCCCTGGGCCAAGAACTCTGTCATCAGTACCCCTGGGCCAATGACTCTGTCATCAGTACCCCTGGGCCAAGAACTCTGTCATCAGTACCCCTGGGCCAAGAACTCTGTCATCAGTATCCCTGGGCCAAGAACTCTGTCATCAGTACCCCTGGGCCAAGAACTCTGTCATCAGTACCCCTCTGCCAGGACCTCTGTCATCAGTACCCCTCGGCCAAGAACTCTGTCATCAGTACCCCCGGGCCAAGAACTCCGTCATCAGTACCCCTGGGCCAAGAACTCTGTCTTCAGTACCCCTGGGCCAAGAACTGTGTCTTCAGTACCCCTGGGCCAAGAACTCTGTTTTCAGGACCCCTGGGCCAAGAACTCTGTCATCAGTACCCCTGGGCCAAGAACTCTGTCTTCAGTACCCCTGGGCCAGGAACTGTGTCATCAGTACCCCTGGGCCAAGAACTCTGTCTTCAGTACCCCTGGGCCAAGAACTCTGTTATCAGTACCCCTGGGCCAAGAACTCTGTCATCAGTACCCCTGGGCCGAGAAGTCTGTCATCAATACCCCTGGGCCAAGAACTCTATCATCAGTACCCCTGGGCCAAGAAGTCTGTCATCAGTACCCCTGGGCCAAGAACTCTGTCATCAGTACCCCTGGGCCAAGAACCCTGTCTTCAGTACCCCTGGGCCAAGAGCTCTGTCTTCAGTACCCCTGGCCCACAAACTCTGTCTTCAGTACCCCTGGGCCAAGAACTCTGTCTTCAGTACCCCTGGGCCAATAACTCTGTCATCAGTAACCATCGGGCCAAGAACTCTGTCATCAGTACTCCTGGGCCAAGAACTCTGTTTTCAGTACCCCTGGGCCAAGAACTCTGTCATCAGTACCCCTGGACCAAGAACTCCGTCATCAGTACCCCTGGGTCTAGAACTCTGTCATCAATACCCCTGGGCCAAGAGCTCTTTCATCAGTACCCCTGGGCCAAGAACTCTGTCCTCAGTACCCCTGGGCCATGAACTCTGTCTTCAGTACCCCTGGGCCAAGAACTCTGTCATCAGTACCCCTGGGCCAAGAGCTCTGTCTTCAGTACTCCTGGGCCAAGAACTCTGTCATCAGTACCCCTGGGCCAAGAACTCTGTCATCAGTACCCCTGGGCCAAGAACTCTGTCATCAGTACCCCTGGGCCAAGAACTCTGTCATCAGTACCCCTGGGCCAAGAGCTCTGTCATCAGTACCTCTGGGCCAAGAACTCTGTCTTCAGCACCCCTGGGCCAAGAACTCTGTCATCAGTACCCCTGGGCCATGAACTCTGTCTTCAGTACCCCTCGGCCAAGAACTCTGTCTTCAGTACCCCTGGGGCAAGAACTCTGTCATCAGTACCCCTGGGCCAAGAGCTCTGTCATCAGTACCCCTGGGCCAAGAACTCTGTCATCAGTACCCCTGGGCCAATGACTCTGTCATCAGTACCCCTGGGCCAAGAACTCTGTCATCAGTACCCCTGGGCCAAGAACTCTGTCATCAGTATCCCTGGGCCAAGAACTCTGTCATCAGTACCCCTGGGCAAAGAACTCTGTCATCAGTACCCCTCGGCCAGGACCTCTGTCATCAGTACCCCTGGGCCAAGAGCTCTGTCATCAGTACCCCTGGGCCAAGAACTCTGTCATCAGTACCCCTGGGCCAAGAACTCTGTCTTCAGTACCCCTGGGCCAAGAACTGTGTCTTCAGTACCCCTGGGCCAAGAACTCTGTTTTCAGGACCCCTGGGCCAAGAAATCTGTCTTCAGTACCCCTGGGCCAAGAACTCTGTCTTCAGTACCCCTGGGCCAGGAACTGTGTCATCAGAACCCCAGGGCCAAGAACTCTGTCTTCAGTACCCCTGGGCCAAGAACTCTGTTTTCAGTACCCCTGGGCCAAGAACTCTGTCATCAGTACCCCTGGGCCAAGAAGTCTGTCATCAATACCCCTGGGCCAAGAACTCTATCATCAGTACCCCTCGGCCAAGAACTCTGTGATCAGTACCCCTGGGCCAAGAAGTTTGTCATCAGTACCCCTGGGCCAAGAACTCTGTCATCAGTACCCCTGGGCCAAGAACCCTGTCTTCAGTACCCCTGGGCCAAGAGCTCTGTCTTCAGTACCCCTAGCCCACGAACTCTGTCTTCAGTACCCCTGGGCCAAGAACTCTGTCATCAGTACCCCTGGGCCAAGAACTCTATCATCAGTACCCCTGGGCCAAGAACTCTGTCATCAGTACCCCTGGGCCAAGAGCTCTGTCATCAGTACCCCTGGGCCAAGACCTCTGTCTTCAGTACCCCTGGGCCAAGAGCTCTGTCATCAGTACCCCTGGGCCAAGAACTCTGTCATCAGTACCCCTGGGCCAAGAACTCTGTCTTCAGTACCCCTGGGCCAAGAACTCTGTCATCATTACCCCTGGGCCAAGAACTCTGTCTTCACTACCCCTGGGCCAAGAACTCTGTCATCAGTACCCCTGGGCCAAGAACTCTTTCCTCAGTACCTGGGGCCAGGAACGCTGTCTTCAGTACTCCTGGGCCAAGAACTCTGTCATCAGTACCCCTGGGCCAAGAACTCTGTAATCAGTACCCCTGGGTCTAGAACTCTGTCTTCAGTACCCCTGGGCCAAGAAACCTCTCATCAGTACCTCTGGGCCAAGAACTCTGTCTTGAGTACCCCTGGGCCAAGAACTCTGTCTTCAGTACCCCTGGGCCAAGAACTCTGTCATCAGTACCCCTGGGCCAAGAACTCTGTCTTCAGTACCCCTGGGCCAATAACTCTGTCATCAGTACCCCTGGGCCAAGAACTCTGTCATCAGTACTCCTGGACCAAGAACTCTGTCTTCAGTACCCCTGGGCCAAGAACTCTGTCATCAGTACCCCTGGACCAAGAACTCCGTCATCAGTACCCCTGGGTCTAGAACTCTGTCATCAGTACCCCTGGGCCAAGAACTCTGTCATCAATACCCCTGGTCCAAGAGCTCTGTCATCAGTACCCCTGGGCCAAGAACTCTGTCCTCAGTACCCCTGGGCCATGAACTCTGTCTTCAGTACCCCTGGGCCAAGAACTCTGTCATCAGTACCCCTGGGCCAAAAACTCTGTCTTCAGTACCCCTGGGCCAAGAACTCTGTCATCAGTACCCCTGGGCCAAGAACTCTGTCATCAGTACCCCTGGGCCAAGAACTCTGTCATCGGTACCCCTGGGCCAAGAACTCTGTCATCAGTACCCCTGGGCCAAGAACTCTGTCATCAGTACCCCTGGGCCAAGAACTCTGTCTTCAGTACCTCTGGGCCAAGAACTCTGTCTTCAGTACCCCTGGGCCAAGAACTCTGTCATCAGTACCCCTGGGCCATGAACTCTGTCTTCAGTACCCCTCGGCGAAGAACTCTGTTTTCAGTACCCCTGGGGCAAGAACTCTGTCATCAGTACCCCTGGGCCAAGAGCTCTGTCATCAGTACCCCTGGGCCAAGAACTCTGTCATCAGTACCCCTGGGCCAATGACTCTGTCATCAGTACCCCTGGGCCAAGAACTCTGTCATCAGTACCCCTGGGCCAAGAACTCTGTCATCAGTATCCCTGGGCCAAGAACTCTGTCATCAGTACCCCTGGGCCAAGAACTCTGTCATCAGTACCCCTCGGCCAGGACCTCTGTCATCAGTACCCCTCGGCCAAGAACTCTGTCATCAGTACCCCTGGGCCAAGAACTCTGTCATAAGTACCCCTGGGCCAAGAACTCTGTCTTCAGTACCCCTGGGCCAAGAACTGTGTCTTCAGTACCCCTGGGCCAAGAACTCTGTTTTCAGGACCCCTGGGCGGAGAAATCTGTCTTCAGTACCCCTCGGCCAAGATCTCTGTCTTCAGTACCCCTCGGCCAGGAACTGTGTCATCAGTACCCCTGGGCCAAGAACTCTGTCTTCAGTACCCCTGGGCCAAGAACTCTGTTATCAGTACCCCTGGGCCAAGAACTCTGTCATCAGTACCCCTGGGCCAAGAACTCTGTCATCAATACCCCTGGGCCAAGAACTCTATCATCAGTACCCCTGGGCCAAGAACTCTGTGATCAGTACCCCTGGGCCAAGAAGTCTGTCATCAGTACCCCTGGGCCAAGAACTCTGTCATCAGTACCCCTGGGCCAAGCACTCTGTCATCAGTACCCTTGGGCCAGGAACTCTGTCATCAGTACCCCTTGGCCAAGAATTCTGTCATCAGTACTCCTTGGCCAAGAACTCTGTCATCGGTACCTCTGGGCCAGGAACTCTGTCATCAATACCCCTGGGCCGAGAACTCTGTCATCAGTACCCCTGGGCCAAGAACTCTGTCATCAGTACCCCTGGGCCAAGAACTCTGTCATCAGTACCCTTGGCGGAGAAATCTGTCATCGGTACCCCTTGGCCAAGAACTCTGTCATCAGTACCCCTGTGCCAAGAACTCTGTCTTCAGTACCCCTGGGCCAAGAACTCTGTCTTCAGAACCCCTGGGCCAAGAACTCTGTCATCAGTACCCCTGGGCCAAGAACTCTGTCATCAGTACCCCTGGGCCAAGAACTCTGTCATCAGTACCCCTGGGCAGAGAACTCGGTCTTCAGTACCCCTGGGCCAATAACTCTGTCATCAGTACCCCTGGGCCAAGAACTCTGTCATCAGTACTCCTGGGCCAAGAACTCTGTCTTCAGTACCCCTGGGCCAAGAACTCTGTCATCAGTACCCCTGGACCAAGAACTCCGTCATCAGTACCCCTGGGTCTAGAACTCTGTCATCAGTACCCCTGGGCCAAGAACTCTGTCATCAATACCCCTGGGCCAAGAGCTCTGTCATCAGTACCCCTGGGCCAAGAACTCTGTCCTCAGTACCCCTGGGCCATGAACTCTGTCTTCAGTACCCCTGGGCCAAGAACTCTGTCATCAGTACCCCTGGGCCAAAAACTCTGTCTTCAGTACCCCTGGGCCAAGAACTCTGTCATCAGTACCCCTGGGCCAAGAACTCTGTCATCAGTACCCCTGGGCCAAGAACTCTGTCATCAGTACCCCTGGGCCAAGAACTCTGTCATCAGTACCCCTGGGCCAAGAACTCTGTCATCAGTACCCCTGGGCCAAGAACTCTGTCTTCAGTACCTCTGGGCCAAGAACTCTGTCTTCAGTACCCCTGGGCCAAGAACTCTGTCATCAGTACCCCTGGGCCATGAACTCTGTCTTCAGTACCCCTCGGCGAAGAACTCTGTTTTCAGTACCCCTGGGGCAAGAACTCTGTCATCAGTACCCCTGGGCCAAGAGCTCTGTCATCAGTACCCCTGGGCCAAGAACTCTGTCATCAGTACCCCTGGGCCAATGACTCTGTCATCAGTACCCCTGGGCCAAGAACTCTGTCATCAGTACCCCTGGGCCAAGAACTCTGTCATCAGTATCCCTGGGCCAAGAACTCTGTCATCAGTACCCCTGGGCCAAGAACTCTGTCATCAGTACCCCTCGGCCAGGACCTCTGTCATCAGTACCCCTCGGCCAAGAACTCTGTCATCAGTACCCCTGGGCCAAGAACTCTGTCATAAGTACCCCTGGGCCAAGAACTCTGTCTTCAGTACCCCTGGGCCAAGAACTGTGTCTTCAGTACCCCTGGGCCAAGAACTCTGTTTTCAGGACCCCTGGGCGGAGAAATCTGTCTTCAGTACCCCTCGGCCAAGAACTCTGTCTTCAGTACCCCTCGGCCAGGAACTGTGTCATCAGTACCCCTGGGCCAAGAACTCTGTCTTCAGTACCCCTGGGCCAAGAACTCTGTTATCAGTACCCCTGGGCCAAGAACTCTGTCATCAGTACCCCTGGGCCAAGAACTCTGTCATCAATACCCCTGGGCCAAGAACTCTATCATCAGTACCCCTGGGCCAAGAACTCTGTGATCAGTACCCCTGGGCCAAGAAGTCTGTCATCAGTACCCCTGGGCCAAGAACTCTGTCATCAGTACCCCTGGGCCAAGCACTCTGTCATCAGTACCCTTGGGCCAGGAACTCTGTCATCAGTACCCCTGGGCCAAGAATTCCGTCATCAGTACTCCTTGGCCAAGAACTCTGTCATCGGTACCTCTGGGCCAGGAACTCTGTCATCAATAGCCCTGGGCCAAGAACTCTGTCATCAGTACCCCTGGGCCAAGAACTCTGTCATCAGTACCCCTGGGCCAGGAACTCTGTCATCAGTACCCCTGGGCGGAGAAATCTGTCATCTGTACCCCTGGGCCAAGAACTCTGTCATCAGTACCCCTGTGCCAAGAACTCTGTCTTCAGTACCCCTGGGCCAAGAACTCTGTCTTCAGAACCCCTGGGCCAAGAACTCTGTCATCAGTACCCCTGGGCCAAGAACTCTGTCATCAGTACCCCTGGGCCAAGAACTCGGTCTTCAGTACCCCTGGGCCAAGAACTCTGTCATCAGTACCCCTGGCCAAGAACTCTGTCATCAGTACCCCTGGGCCAAGAACTCTGTCTTCAGTACCCCTGGGCCAAGAACTCTGTCATCAGTACCCCTGGGCCAAGAACTCTGTCATCAGTACCCCTGGGCCAAGAACTCTGTCTTCAGTACCCCTGGGCCAAGAACTCTGTCATCAGTACCCCTGGGCCAAGAACTCTGTCATCAGTACCCCTGTGCCAAGAACTCTGTCTTCAGTACCCCTGGGCCAAGAACTCTGTCTTCAGAACCCCTGGGCCAAGAACTCTGTCATCAGTACCCCTGGGCCAAGAACTCTGTCATCAGTACCCCTGGGCCAAGAACTCTGTCATCAGTACCCCTGGGCCAAGAACTCGGTCTTCAGTACCCCTGGGCCAAGAACTCTGTCATCAGTACCCCTGGCCAAGAACTCTGTCATCAGTACCCCTGGGCCAAGAACTCTGTCTTCAGTACCCCTGGGCCAAGAACTCTGTCTTCAGTACCCCTGGGCCAGGAAATCTGTCATCAGTACCCCTGGGCCAAGAACTCTGTCCTCAGTACCCCGGGGCCAAGAACTCTGTCTTCAGTACCCCTGGGCCAAGAACTCTGTGGTCAGTACCCCTGGGCCAAGAACTCCGTCATCAGTACCCCTGGGTCTAGAGCTCTGTCTTTAGTACCCCTGGGCCAAGAGCTCTGTCATCAGTACCCCTGCGCCAAGAACTCTGTCTTGAGTACCCCTGGGCCAAGAACTCTGTCTTCAGTACCCCTGGGCCAATAACTCTGTCATCAGTACCCCTGGGCCAAGAACTCTGTCTTCAGTACCCCTGGGCCAATAACTCTGTCATCAGTACCCCTGGGCCAAGAACTCTGTCATCAGTACTCCTGGGCCAAGAACTCTGTCTTCAGTACCCCTGGGCCAAGAACTCTGTCATCGGTACCCCTGGACCAAGAACTCTGTCACCAGTACCCCTGGGCCAAGAACTCTGTCATCAGTACCCCTGGGCCAAGAACTCTGTCATCAATACCCCTGGGCCAGGAACTCTGTCATCAGTACCCCTGGGCCAAGAACTCTGTCTTCAGTACCCCTGGGCCAAGAACTCTGTCTCCAGTACCCCTGGGCCAAGAACTCTGTCATCAGTACCCCTGGGCCAAGAACTCTGTCTTCAGTACCCCTGGGCCAGAAACTCTGTTTACAGTACCCCTGGGCCAAGAACTCTGTCATCAGTACCCCTGGGCCAAGAACTCTGTCATCAGTACCCCTGGGCTAAGAACTCTGTCATCAGTACCCCTGGGCCAAGAACTCTGTCATCAGTACCCCTGGGCCAAGAACTCTGTCATCAGTACCCCTGGGCCAAGAACTCTGTCCTCAGTACCCCTGGGCCAAGAACTCTGTCATCAGTACCCCTGGGCCAAGAACCCTGTCATCAGTACCCCTGGGCCAATGACTCTGTCATCAGTACCCCTGGGCCAAGAACTCTGTCATCAGTACCCCGGGGCCAAGACCTCTGTCATCAGTACCCCTGGGCCAAGAACTCTGTCATCAGTACCCCTGGGCCAAGAACTCTGTCATCAGTACCCCTGGGCGGAGAAATCTGTCATCGGTACCCCTGGGCCAAGAACTCTGTCATCAGTACCCCTGTGCCAAGAACTCTGTCTTCAGTACCCCTGGGCCAAGAACTCTGTCTTCAGAACCCCTGGGCCAAGAACTCTGTCATCAGTACCCCTGGGCCAAGAACTCTGTCATCAGTACCCCTGGGCCAAGAACTCTGTCATCAGTACCCCTGGGCCAAGAACTCGGTCTTCAGTACCCCTGGGCCAAGAACTCTGTCATCAGTACCCCTGGCCAAGAACTCTGTCATCAGTACCCCTGGGCCAAGAACTCTGTCTTCAGTACCCCTGGGCCAAGAACTCTGTCATCAGTACCCCTGGGCCAAGAACTCTGTCATCAGTACCCCTGGGCCAAGAACTCTGTCTTCAGTACCCCTGGGCCAAGAACTCTGTCATCAGTACCCCTGGGCCAAGAACTCTGTCTTCAGTACCCCTGGGCCAGGAAATCTGTCATCAGTACCCCTGGGCCAAGAACTCTGTCCTCAGTACCCCGGGGCCAAGAACTCTGTCTTCAGTACCCCTGGGCCAAGAACTCTGTGGTCAGTACCCCTGGGCCAAGAACTCCGTCATCAGTACCCCTGGGTCTAGAACTCTGTCTTTAGTACCCCTGGGCCAAGAGCTCTGTCATCAGTACCCCTGCGCCAAGAACTCTGTCTTGAGTACCCCTGGGCCAAGAACTCTGTCTTCAGTACCCCTGGGCCAATAACTCTGTCATCAGTACCCCTGGGCCAAGAACTCTGTCTTCAGTACCCCTGGGCCAATAACTCTGTCATCAGTACCCCTGGGCCAAGAACTCTGTCATCAGTACTCCTGGGCCAAGAACTCTGTCTTCAGAACCCCTGGGCCAAGAACTCTGTCATCGGTACCCCTGGACCAAGAACTCTGTCATCAGTACCCCTGGGCCAAGAGCTCTGTCATCAGTACCCCTGGGCCAAGAACTCTGTCATCAGTACCCCTGGGCCAAGAACTCTGTCTTCAGTACCCCTGGGCCAAGAACTCTGTCTTCAGTACCCCTGGGCCAAGAACTCTGTCATCAGTACCCCTGGGCCAAGAACTCTGTCTTCAGTACCCCTGGGCCAGAAACTCTGTTTACAGTACCCCTGGGCCAAGAACTCTGTCATCAGTACCCCTGGGGCAAGAACTCTGTCATCAGTACCCCTGGGCCAAGAACTCTGTCATCAGTACCCCTGGGCCAAGAACTCTGTCTTCAGTACCCCTGGGCCAATAACTCTGTCATCAGTACCCCTGGGCCAAGAACTCTGTCATCAGTACTCCTGGGCCAAGAACTCTGTCTTCAGTACCCCTGGGCCAAGAACTCTGTCATCGGTACCCCTGGACCAAGAACTCTGTCATCAGTACCCCTGGGCCAAGAACTCTGTCATCAGTACCCCTGGGCCAAGAACTCTGTCATCAATACCCCTGGGCCAGGAACTCTGTCATCAGTACCCCTGGGCCAAGAACTCTGTCTTCAGTACCCCTGGGCCAAGAACTCTGTCTTCAGTACCCCTGGGCCAAGAACTCTGTCATCAGTACCCCTGGGCCAAGAACTCTGTCTTCAGTACCCCTGGGCCAGAAACTCTGTTTACAGTACCCCTGGGCCAAGAACTCTGTCATCAGTACCCCTGGGCCAAGAACTCTGTCATCAGTACCCCTGGGCCAAGAACTCTGTCATCAGTACCCCTGGGCCAAGAACTCTGTCATCAGTACCCCTGGGCCAAGAACTCCGTCATCAGTACCCCTGGGCCAAGAACTCTGTCCTCAGTACCCCTGGGCCAAGAACTCTGTCATCAGTACCCCTGGGCCAAGAACCCTGTCATCAGTACCCCTGGGCCAATGACTCTGTCATCAGTACCCCTGGGCCAAGAACTCTGTCATCAGTACCCCTGGGCCAAGACCTCTGTCATCAGTACCCCTGGGCCAAGAACTCTGTCTTCAGTACCCCTGGGCCAAGAACTCTGTCTTCAGTACCCCTGGGCCAAGAACTCTGTCATCAGTACCCCTGGGCAAAGAACTCTGTCTTCAGTACCCCTGGGCCAGAAACTCTGTTTACAGTACCCCTGGGCCAAGAACTCTGTCATCAGTACCCCTGGGCCAAGAACTCTGTCATCAGTATCCCTGGGCCAAGAACTCTGTCATCAGTACCCCTTGGCCAAGAACTCTG
Organism: Eutreptiella sp. 'Long Island Sound 2002'; assembly: GCA_964036045.1. Lineage (NCBI taxonomy): Eukaryota > Euglenozoa > Euglenophyceae > Eutreptiales > Eutreptiaceae > Eutreptiella > Eutreptiella sp. 'Long Island Sound 2002'. The sequence goes on along the minus strand of OZ038400.1, from coordinate 27,305,908 downwards.
TCATCAGTACCCCTGGGCCAGGACCTCTGTCATCAGTACCCCTGGGCCAAGAACTCTGTCATCAGTACCCCTGGGCCAAGAACTCTGTCATCAGTACCCCTGGGCCTAGAACTCTGTCTTCAGTACCCCTGGGCCAAGAACTGTGTCTTCAGTACCCCTGGGCCAAGAACTCTGTTTTCAGGACCCCTGGGCCAAGAACTCTCTCATCAGTACCCCTGGGCCAAGAACTCTGTCTTCAGTACCCCTGGGCCAGAAACTCTGTTTACAGTACCCCTGGGCCAATAACTCTGTCATCAGTACCCCTGGGCCAAGAACTCTGTCTTCAGTACCCCTGGGCCAATAACTCTGTCATCAGTACCCCTGTGCCAAGAACTCTGTCATCAGTACTCCTGGGCCAAGAACTCTGTCTTCAGTACCCCTGGGCCAAGAACTCTGTCATCGGTACCCCTGGACCAAGAACTCTGTCATCAGTACCCCTGGGCCAAGAACTCTGTCATCAGTACCCCTGGGCCAAGAACTCTGTCATCAATACCCCTGGGCCAGGAACACCGTCATCAGTACCCCTGGGCCAAGAACTCTGTCTTCAGTACCCCTGGGCCAAGAACTCGGTCTTCAGTACCCCTGGGCCAAGAACTCTGTCATCAGTACCCCTGGGCCAAGAACTCTGTCTTCAGTACCCCTGGGCCAGAAACTCTGTTTACAGTACCCCTGGGCCAAGAACTCTGTCATCAGTACCCCTGGGCCAAGAACTCTGTCATCAGTACCCCTGGGCCAAGAACTCTGTCATCAGTACCCCTGGGCCGAGAACTCTGTCATCAGTACCCCTGGGCCAAGAACTCTGTCATCAGTACCCCTGGGCCAAGAACTCTGTCCTCAGTACCCCTGGGCCAAGAACTCTGTCATCAGTACCCCTGGGCCAAGAACCCTGTCATCAGTACCCCTGGGCCAAGAACTCTGTCTTCAGTACCCCTCGGCCAAGAACTCTGTTTTCAGTACCCCTGGGGCAAGAAGTCTGTCATCAGTACCCCTGGGCCAAGAACTCTGTCATCAGTACCCCTGGGCCAAGAACTCTGTCATCAGTACCCCTGGGCCAATGACTCTGTCATCAGTACCCCTGGGCCAAGAACTCTGTCATCAGTACCCCTGGGCCAAGACCTCTGTCATCAGTACCCCTGGGCCAAGAACTCTGTCTTCAGTACCCCTGGGCCAAGAACTCTGTCTTCAGTACCCCTGGGCCAAGAACTCTGTCATCAGTACCCCTGGGCAAAGAACTCTGTCTTCAGTACCCCTGGGCCAGAACCCTGTTTACAGTACCCCTGGGCCAAGAACTCTGTCATCAGTACCCCTGGGCCAAGAACTCTGTCATCAGTATCCCTGGGCCAAGAACTCTGTCATCAGTACCCCTTGGCCAAGAACTCTGTCATCAGTACCCCTGGGCCAGGACCTCTGTCATCAGTACCCCTGGGCCAAGAACTCTGTCTTCAGTACCCCTGGGCCAAGAACTGTGTCTTCAGTACCCCTGGGCCACGAACTCTGTTTTCAGGACCCCTGGGCCAAGAACTCTCTCATCAGTACCCCTGGGCCAAGAACCCTGTCTTCAGTACCCCTTGAACAAGAACTGTGTCATCAGTACCCCTGGGCCAAGAACTGTGTCTTCACTACCCCTGGGCCAAGAACTCTGGTATCAGTACCCCTGGGCCAAGATCTCTGTCATCAGTACCCCTGGGCCAAGAACTCTGTCATCAATACCCCTGGGCCACGAACTCTATCATCAGTACCCCTGGGCCAAGAACTCTGTGATCAGTACCCCTGGGCCAAACCCTCTGTCATCAGTACCCCTGGGCCAAGCACTGTGTCATCAGTACCCTTGGGCCAAGAACTCTGTCATCAGTACCCCTGGGCCAAGAATTCCGTCATCAGTACCCCTAGGCCAAGAACTCTGTCATCGGTACCTCTGGGCCAAGAACTCTGTCATCAATACCCCTTGGCCAAGAACTCTGTCATCAGTACCCCTGGGCCAAGAACTCTATCATCAGTACCCATGGGCCAAGAACTCTGTCATCAGTACCCCTGCGCCAAGAACTCTGTCATCAGTACCCCTGGGCCAAGAAATCTGTCATCAGCACCCCTGGGCCAAGAACTCTGTCTTCAGTACCCCTGGGCCACGACCTCTGTCTTCAGTACTCCTGAACCAAGATTGCTGTTTTCAGTACCCCTGGGCCAAGAACTCTGTCATCAGTACCCCTGGGGCAAGAAGTCTGTCATCAGTACCCCTGGGCCAAGAATTCTGTCATCAGTACCCCTGGGCCAAGAACTCTGTCATCAGTACCCCTGGGCCAAGAACTCTGTCATCAATACCCCTGGGCCAAGAACTCTGTCTTCAGCACCCCTGGGCCAAGAACTCTGTCATCAGTACCCCTGGGCCAAGAACTCTGTCATCAGTACCCCTGGGCCAAGAACTCTGTCCTCAGTACCCCGGGGCCAAGAACTCTGTCTTCAGTACCCCTGGGCCAAGAACTCTGTCATCAGTACCCCTGGGCCAAGAACTCTGTCATCAGTACCCCTGGGTCTGGAACTCTGTCTTCAGTACCCCTGGGCCAAGAACTCTGTCATCAGTACCCCTGGGCCAAGAACTCTGTCCTGAGTACCCCTGGGCCAAGAACTCTGTCTTCAGTACCCCTGGGCCAAGAACTCTGTCATCAGTACCCCTGGGCCAAGAACTCTGTCTTCAGTACCCCTGGGCCAATAACTCTGTCATCAGTACCCCTGGGCCAAGAACTCTGTCTTCAGTACCCCTGGGCCAGGAAATCTGTCATCAGTACCCCTGGGCCAAGAACTCTGTCCTCAGTACCCCGGGGCCAAGAACTCTGTCTTCAGTACCCCTGGGCCAAGAACTCTGTGGTCAGTACCCCTGGGCCAGGGACTCCGTCATCAGTACCCCTGGGTCTAGAACTCTGTCTTTAGTACCCCTGGGCCAAGAGCTCTGTCATCAGTACCCACGCGCCAAGAACTCTGTTTTGATAACCCCTGGGCCAAGAACTCTGTCTTCAGTACCCCTGGGCCAATAACTCTGTCATCAGTACCCCTGGGCCAAGAACTCTGTCTTCAGTACCCCTGGGCCAATAACTCTGTCATCAGTACCCCTGGGCCAAGAACTCTGTCATCAGTACTCCTGGGCCAAGAACTCTGTCCTCAGTACCCCTGGGCCAAGAACTCTGTCATCGGTACCCCTGGACCAAGAACTCTGTCATCAGTACCCCTGGGCCAAGAACTCTGTCATCAGTACCCCTGGGCCAGGAACTCTGTCATCAGTACCCCTGGGCCAGGAACTCTGTCATCAGTACCCCTGGGCCAAGAACTCTGTGTTCAGTACCCCTGGGCCAAGAACTCTGTCTTCAGTACCCCTGGGCCAAGAACTCTGTCATCAGTACCCCTGGGCCAAGAACTCTGTCTTCAGTACCCCTGGGCCAGAAACTCTGTTTACAGTACCCCTGGGCCAAGAACTCTGTCATCAGTACCCCTGGGCCAAGAACTCTGTCATCAGTACCCCTGGGCCAAGAACTCTGTCATCAGTACCCCTGGGCCAAGAACTCTGTCATCAGTACCCCTGGGCCAAGAACTCTGTCATCAGTACCCCTGGGCCAAGAACTCTGTCCTCAGTACCCCTGGGCCAAGAACTCTGTCATCAGTACCCCTGGGCCAAGAACCCTGTCATCAGTACCCCTGGGCCAAGAACTCTGTCTTCAGTACCCCTCGGCCAAGAACTCTGTTTTCAGTACCCCTGGGGCAAGAAGTCTGTCATCAGTACCCCTGGGCCAAGAACTCTGTCATCAGTACCCCTGGGCCAAGAACTCTGTCATCAGTACCCCTGGGCCAATGACTCTGTCATCAGTACCCCTGGGCGTAGAACTCGGTCATCAGTACCCCTGGGCCAAGAACTCTGTCTTCAGTACCCCTGGGCCAAGAACTCTGTCTTCAGTACCCCTGGGCCAAGAACTCTGTCTTCAGTACCCCTGGGCCAAGAACTCTGTCATCAGTACCCCTGGGCCAAGAACTCTGCCTTCAGTACCCCTGGGCCAGAAACTCTGTTTACAGTACCCCTGGGCCAAGAGCTCTGTCATCAGTACCCCTGGGCCAAGAACTCTGTCATCAGTACCCCTGGGCCAAGAACTCTGTCATCAGTACCCCTTGGCCAAGAACTCTGTCATCAGTACCCCTGGGCCAGGACCTCTGTCATCAGTACCCCTGGGCCAAGAACTCTGTCATCAGTACCCCTGGGCCAAGAACTCTGTCATCAGTACCCCTGGGCCAAGAACTCTGTCCTCAGTACCCCTGGGCCAAGAACTGTGTCTTCAGTACCCCTGGGCCAAGAACTCTGTTTTCAGGACCCCTGGGCCAAGAACTCTCTCATCAGTACCCCTGGGCCAAGAACCCTGTCTTCAGTACCCCTTGACCAAGAACTGTGTCATCAGTACCCCTGGGCCAAGAACTCTGTCTTCAGTACCCCTGGGCCAAGAACTCTGTTATCAGTACCCCTGGGCCAAAAACTCTGTCATCAGTACCCCTGGGCCAAGAACTCTGTCATCAATACCCCTGGGCCAAGATCTCTGTGATCAGTACCCCTGGGCCAGTAACTCTGTCATCAGTACCCCTGGGCCAAGACCTCTGTCATCAGTACCCCTGGGCCAAGCACTGTGTCATCAGTACCCTTGGGCCAAGAACTCTGTCATCAGTACCCCTGGGCCAAGAATTCCGTCATCAGTACCCCTAGGCCAAGAACTCTGTCATCGGTACCTCTGGGCCAAGAACTCTGTCATCAATACCCCTTGGCCAAGAACTCTGCATCAGTACCCCTGGGCCAAGAACTCTATCATCAGTACCCCTGGGCCAAGAACTCTGTCATCAGTACCCCTGGGCCAAGAACTCTGTCATCAGTACCCCTGCGCCAAGAACTCTGTCATCAGTACCCCTGGGCCAAGAAATCTGTCATCAGTACCCCTGGGCCAAGAACTCTGTCTTCAGTACCCCCCGGCCAAGAACTCTGTCTTCAGTACTCCTGAACCAAGATTGCTGTTTTCAGTACCCCTGGGCCAAGAAATCTGTATTCAGTACCCCTGGGCCAAGAACTCTGTCTTCAGTACCCCTGGGCCAAGAACTGTGTCATCAGCACCCCTGGGCCAAGAGCTCTGTCTTCAGTACCCCTGGGTCTAGAACTCTCTGATTAGTACCCCTGGGCCAAGAACTCTGTCATCAGTACCCCTGGGCCGAGAACTCTGTCATCAATACCCCTTGGCCAAGAACTCTGTCATCAGTACCCCTGGGCCAAGAACTCTGTCATCAGTACCCCTGGGCCAAGAACTCTGTCATCAGTACCCCTGGGCCAAGAACTCTGTCATCAGTACCCCTGGGCCAAGAACTCTGTCATCAGTAGCCCTGGGCGAAGAACTCTGTCATCAGTACCCCTGGGGCAAGAACTCTGTCATCAGTACCCCTGGGCCAAGAATTCTGTCATCAGTACCCCTGGGCCAAGAACTCTGTCATCAGTACCCCTGGGCCAAGAACTCTGTCATCAATACCCCTGGGCCAAGAACTCTGTCTTCAGTACCCCTGGGCCAAGAACTCTGTCATCAGTACCCCTGGGCCAAGAACTCTGTCTTCAGTACCCCTGGGCCAAGAACTCTGTCATCAGTACCCCTGGGCCAAGAACTCTGTCCTCAGTACCCCGGGGCCAAGAACTCTGTCTTCAGTACCCCTGGGCCAAGAACTCTGTCATCAGTACCCCTGGGCCAAGAACTCTGTCATCAGTACCCCTGGGTCTGGAACTCTGTCTTCAGTACCCCTGGGCCAAGAACTCTGTCATCAGTACCCCTGGGCCAAGAACTCTGTCCTGAGTACTCTGGGCCAAGAACTCTGTCTTCAGTACCCCTGGGCCAAGAGCTCTGTCATCAGTACCCCTGGGCCAAGAACTCTGTCTTCAGTACCCCTGGGCCAATAACTCTGTCATCAGTACCCCTTGGCCAAGAACTCTGTCATCAGTACTCCTGAGCCAAGAACTCTGTCTTCAGTACCCCAGGGCCAAGAACTCTGTCATCAGTACCCCTGGGCCAAGAACTCTGTCATCAGTACCCCTGGACCAAGAACTCTGTCATCAGTACCCCTGGGTCTAGAACTCTGTCATCAGTACCCCTGGGCCAAGAACTCTGTCATCAATACCCCTGGGCCAAGAACTCTGTCATCAGTACCCCTGGGCCAAGAACTCTGTCTTCAGTACCCCTGGGCCAAGAACTCTGTCTTCAGTACCCCTGGGCCAAGAACTCTGTCATCAGTACCCCTGGGCCAATAACTCTGTCATCAGTAACCCTGGGCCAATAACTCTGTCATCAGTACTCCTGGGCCAAGAACTCTGTCTTCAGTAACCCAGGGCCAAGAACTCTGTCATCAGTACCCCTGGTCCAAGAACTGTGTCATCAGTACCCCTGGGCCAAGAACTCTGTCATCAGTACCCCTGGGCCAAGAACTCTGTCATCAGTACCCCTGGGCCAAGAACTCTGTCATCAGTACCCCTGGGCCAGGAACTCTGTCATCAGTACCCCGGGGCCAAGAACTCTGTCTTCAGTACCCCTGGGCCAAGAACTCTGTCTTCACTACCCCTGGGCCAAGAACTCTGTCATCAGTACCCCTGGGCAAAGAACTCTGTCTTCAGTACCCCTCGGCCAAGAACTCTGTTTTCAGTACCCCTGGGACAGGAAGTCTGTCATCAGTACCCCTGGGCCAAGAACTCTGTCATCAGTACCCCTGGGCCAAGAACTCTGTCATCAGTACCCCTGGGCCAATGACTCTGTCATCAGTACCCCTGGGCCAAGAACTCTGTCATCAGTACCCCTGGGCCAAGAACCCTGTCATCAGTATCCCTGGGCCAAGAACTCTGTCATCAGTACCCCTGGGCCAAGAACTCTGTCATCAGTACCCCTGGGCCAGGACCTCTGTCATCAGTACCCCTGGGCCAAGAACTCTGTCATCAGTACCCCTGAGCCAAGAACTCTGTCATCAGTAGCCCTGGGGCAAGAAGTCTGTCATCAGTACCCCTTGGCCAAGAATTCTGTCATCAGTACCCCTGGGCCAAGAACTCTGTCATCAGTACCCCTGGGCCAAGAACTCTGTCATCAATACCCCTGGGCCAAGAACTCTGTCTTCAGTACCCCTGGGCCAAGAACTCTGTCATCAGTACCCCTGGGCCAAGAACTCTGTCTTCAGTACCCCTGGGCCAAGAACTCTGTCATCAGTACCCCTGGGCCAAGAACTCTGTCCTCAGTACCCCGGGGCCAAGAAGTCTGTCTTCAGTACCCCTGGGCCAAGAACTCTGTCATCAGTACCCCTGGGCCAAGAACTCTGTCATCAGTACCCCTGGGTCTGGAACTCTGTCTTCAGTACCCCTGGGCCAAGAACTCTGTCATCAGTACCCCTGGGCCAAGAACTCTGTCCTGAGTACCCCTGGGCCAAGAACTCTGTCTTCAGTACCCCTGGGCGAAGAACTCTGTCATCAGTACCCCTGGGCCAAGAACTCTGTCATCAGTACCCCTGGGCCAAGAACTCTGTCATCAGTACTCCTGGGCCAAGAACTCTGTCTTCAGTACCCCAGGGCCAAGAACTCTGTCATCAGTACCCCTGGGCCAAGAACTCTGTCATCAGTACCCCTGGACCAAGAACTCTGTCATCAGTACCCCTGGGTCTAGAACTCTGTCATCAGTACCCCTGGGCCAAGAACTCTGTCATCAATACCCCTGGGCCAAGAACTCTGTCATCAGTACCCCTGGGCCAAGAACTCCGTCTTCAGTACCCCTGGGCCAAGAACTCTGTCTTCAGTACCCCTGGGCCAAGAACTCTGTCATCAGTACCCCTGGGCCAAGAACTCTGTCTTCAGTACCCCTGGGCCAATAACTCTGTCATCAGTAACCCTGGGCCAATAACTCTGTCATCAGTACCCCTGGGCCAAGGACTCTGTCATCGGTACCTCTGGGCCAGGAACTCTGTCATCAATACCCCTGGGCCAAGAACTCTGTCATCAGTACCCCTGGGCCAAGAACTCTGTCATCAGTACCCCTGGGCCAAGAACTCTGTCATCAGTACCCCTGGACCAAGAACTCTGTCATCAGTACCCCTGGGCTAAGAACTCTGTCATCAGTACCCCTGGGCCAAGAACTCTGTCATCAGTACCCCTGGGCCAAGAGCTCTGTCTTCAGTACCCCTGGGCCAAGAACTCTGTCTTCAGTACCCCTGAACCAAGAATTCTGTTTTCAGTACCCCTGGGCCAAGAAATCTGTATTCAGTACCCCTGGGCCAAGAACTCTGTCTTCAGTACCCCTGGGCCAAGAACTGTGTCATCAGTACCCCTGGGCCAAGAACTCTGTCTTCAGTACCCCTGGGTCTAGAACTCTCTCATTAGTACCCCTGGGCCAAGAACTCTGTCATCAGTACCCCTGGGCCAAGAACTCTCTCATCAATACCCCTGGGCCAAGAACTCTGTCATCAGTACCCCTGGGCCAAGAACTCTGTCATCAGTACCCCTGGGCCAAGAACTCTGTCATCAGTACCGCTGGGCCAAGAACTCTGTCATCAGTACCCCTGGGCCAAGAACTCTGTCATCAGTACCCCTGGGCCAAGAACTCTGTCATCAGTACCCCTGGGCCAAGAACTCTGTCATCAGTACCCCTGGGCCAAGAACTCTGTCATCAGTACCCCTGGGCCAAGAACTCTGTCATCAATACCCCTGGGCCAAGAACTCTGTCATCAGTACCCCTAGGCCAAGAACTCTGTCATCAGTACCCCTGGGCCAAGAACTCTGTCTTCAGTACCTCTGGGCCAAGAACTCTGTCATCAGTACCCCTGGGCCAAGAACTCTGTCATCAGTACCCCTGGGCCAAGAACTCTGTCTTCAGTACTGACGCGTTCCCGTGGGGGGCCGGCCACGGGACGCTGCGGTGACACGCACAAGTGAGCAGGCAGGCAAGGCACTACGCTCACAAGGGCATCAATACGCCTGTGTCATGTGACAAAGCGTTTCAGAATCCTTGCCACTCTGCAAAGAGGGAACGAAAGTATGTACAGCAACACATCAGGATATGTACACATGGGGTTAAGACTGGACTGGGGTAAGGGCATCAAGGGACAATAGACACTCAGTCCCGACTCATATCCCAATCCCAGGTCCGACCCTCTCAGTGGCTGATGGGGGCGGGGGCTCAAACACAACCCATGCCCTGCTCAGTCCGGACCCTGAAACCCTGCCAATGGGAGAGGTGTCCCGCACAGCCACAGGCGAGTTCCTGGGAACCAATGAGTTCCAAGGCCAACCGACAGTGGCTCCCTATGCTCCCTCAACGGCAGGTCCCAACCCCTCTCTGAGCCAGAGATATGACCCCGCCATTATCACCCAGGAGTTGGTAGCTGGAAATGGGCTGTTTCAGCCCAAACTGAAATTAACTCAAAAATTCCCAAAATTGACCCCTCGTCCGGACCCGCCAGAGGTAGGGACGAGGCAACTGACCCTATGCCCTTCGAGTACGAACTCCCTGGAGCCCTCACCCAACCTGGTTCCCTCTGAGGTCCCGGCATCAGGGCAACACGGATGAGTCATGTGGGGTCATGATGCCAAAATCACCAAAATTGGCGTCATTCCCACGTGCGGTTCGCCCGGCCACGGTAAGGCCAATATCTCACAGGGTAGGAGGCAGGACCTAGGACTTATATCTGAGTGTACAACTTGGATTTAGGTCCGGGCTCCCTATGGGCTTAGAGGAATGGGGCCGCCAATTGACCACACGAAAGGGGGAAATTGGGGTCCCAAAATTGGGTCATCTTGGCTGCCTGAAATGAGCCAAAATTCAGTGTGCTCCCAATAGTATATCTCCACGCCGGCTTGGAGATCGGATCCGCCATTCCATACGCGATCCACCGGGAGTCCAACTGAGACTCCCATGCCCTTGGCTTTTAAAGATCTCCATGCTGCTTGGCGTGGTGACGATCCCAATTGGGTCCACAAATGCAAAAATGGCAAAATTGCCTATACTCAATTTGGCCTAACGCCTTGACGAAGGCGGCTCCGCTTCGCCCACGTGGTGTGTGGACCATGGGGACCATTACCCATAACACCCATGTCATATATGGTCCATTGGTCCATGCGTCCGGCGTGCACGAAGGTTAGAACATGGGGCACGGCGGGCAGCAAAAGTGGAAAATTGCTCAAAATGGCCAAAATTGCGCACACTCATGGTTAGGGCAAATGAGGCACATGCCCGACTCGGACCGGAGTGTGCCATAGGATTGGTATCAAGTCATATATGTCCAACATATCTTCGGGGCGTCGCCCAACTCCTCCGGTATTGGGAATGGCAGGGTCGCCATGTGAGCCCATGATTTGGGATAGTCCCAAATCGCCAACATGGCGGCCACGGTATGCCAAGCCTAAGAGGAGTTATTCGCCGGGTCCAAGATATGTTGGCTACCGAAGTATGTACCCTCATAACATACTTGGGTCATGATGTCAATTGAGCGCAACGTTGAGATATACGTTCGCCACTTGACATCATGACGAGCCAAAAATGGCAAAATTGGCACAAAGACAAACCAAAGTGCCTTGAAAGGCACACAATTATATTATAATATCTTTGGCTTGGATCGTGCAATCAACTAATCCTTCTACACACAATGACTTGACACCAATGACCTCCGATCCCACGTATGTGCTCCACTTGGGGCGCCTTGAAAGGTTACGAGCGCTGCTTCCCAAGTGGGCACATGAAAATATGGAAAAATGTAAAATACACACCTTGCTCCCAACGCATCGCTTCGGGATCACCACACAAGCTTCCCTTCACGAAGGTTAGGCTTGCAATTGACCGTAGGGAGTACGGAGAAGGGGCTTGCACAATATGTGGTCCATTGGCGGGCTTGTCTTGGAGCAATGGGCCCGCCAAATGGGCACGCAACACAACACATGGCACATACCAAATATTGCCCAAAAATGTAGCTCCCACCACGATATGTCATGCCCCTCCAAGGGCATAACTTTGTGTCAATCGCTCATAGGAACTCAAGGAGAGTTCCTATGCAACACCAACACTTGCGCGCTACACTCGAAAGTTATCTTAACGCACGCAATATCATGGTCATAGAGTTATAACGCAAACTCTACCCTTTTGACCATGATCCATTACACTAGCGCGCATGTGTAGAAACGCAAGGCATATGAAGCTTCCTAAATTACGTCGGGAGTATTGTGAATACATCCCACGTTTCCTTATCGTCAATACTCGCAAGCGGCACGAGATATGACCTTCACAAGTGGCCTCACGAATCATCTTTGTTTTGCCCATATCTTTAAGACAAATGGAGGGCAGGATAAAAGGGAAGTTGATTCGTGCATACGGAAGCACGTAGGTCCACTCGAAAGAGGTCAAATCAAGTGCGGGGATGTCGAAGTCGAAAATCCGATTTCGACATCCTGAAAAATTCGGATTAAGGTTGCGAGTATTAATTATGAAAATTGCGGAAGCATCCATGCAGTTCCTGGCGACTTTGGAGCCTTCGTGACGGATAACGTTAAAATTTCCATTATAAACAGTTAAACTGGCGGTTACGGTAAAGTCGCGAACCAACCGCCAGCAGTCAAAACAGTGAGTATCGGAACGGAAGCATAAAAATTGACGGAAACAATATGAAAATAAAACCCTGTTGATTCCTGATGTTCTGATACACAAATCTCCGCTGGCGGTGCATCAGGTGCCGATGCGGGGCTTCACGGCACGGAACACGCCGTGCATGGGGTTAGTGGACCGGAGACCGGTTGTATGCCGTAACCCGGCCAGGGGGTTCTGGGTACCGCTTCACCCCCCTCCTTAGAGCAAACCCTGGGGGGGCTCGATAACACCCACGCATGGCAGCGGGTACCCAGGACCACTTCCTGAAGGGGGGGGGGTGTCACATCCTCACTTCAGTAAGTCACAGTAAAATAGGTATCCCACAGTGGGATAGGTATGCTGCTGTAACAGCTCGTACCACATGTATAGTATCAAGTATCAAGTCCCGGGTCCTGGCGGCGATTGTTCGGCATCCAAAGGACCCGTTAACCCATACCAGGCGCACCGGGTGCCGGCTGCTACGGTCACCACCACAGTGGCAGTGGCATACACGGCCAACATAGGCGTCACACGACGGCCGAGGTGGCCCCACAAGTCGAGAGCGACCACAAAGATCCATCAGGCTACCCCAAGCTTCCCAAGGCCCGCCGACTGGGGAGAGTCCCCACGGGTCCTTCCTCGGGCGCACCATGTCCATATCCATACGACGCGAGTCCAGAGTGCCATAGTCGAACTCCTTACGAACCCCAAATCGTAAGGGAACTCCTCCTGAAGGGATCGGGCATCAAGGCCGTCTTTTCCCTCGCCCTACTACCACGAAGCGTGGCCATACATGAGGGAGTCCTCATGCAGTGTGGGCGGAGGCGTCGACTCCTCAAACCACCAGTTTCCCAGGCAGACTGACCGAGGTCAGGAGCACCGGAGGCCGCCATCCGAATGCAAGTGCGTCTGCAAATCGGTAGGCTCACACTGGGACTGACAGTGGCGGACCGCTGGGAGTGTAGTCAGGCAACTGGGCTTCCCGCCTGGCGCCATCAGGATCTCCACACATCACAGCGAATAGGGCAACACGGTATCACGGGCACTCAAACAGTAGAATCTGTATTCAAGTACTGGTCCAGGCTGGACCAGGCTGTAAGGATATGTACACGGCGACCCAAGGCGCCTCTGTATCCCGATTCGTGGTGAAAAACAGTCCATCCCTCAGCGATGGGCTGATGACACTTAACATACAGATGCACATATCCTGGAGGGCAGAAAAACAAGCAACAATCTGGGTAAATAGGCGTGTAAACACACTCAGAACAGAGTGCCAAACCACGCCACGGTCAGGATAAGGCAAATGCAGGAGGATGGACAGGATAACGCCTGAGTTCAGGCATATATAGTCTCGAGACACACGTCGACTGGTCTGGATTCCGCAAATGCCATGGAACCAGACCACACACCAAAAAATCGCAATGCCGATGACAGCGGCATCCGTAGCGCAACGTCGTATGGGCTTCAAGGCCCCAAGAGCTCGAAAATATGAAGGTCAGTCGCCCTACCTGGTTTCCCATGGATTCAGCAGGGGGGGGAGTGACGAGTAGAAGAAGAGAGGGGCCATCCTCCTCTGGATACAGCAGGGGGGGGTATATGGCCACTCTGTCACCGAAAGATGGAAGAGAGCAAGCAAGTAAGGGACGATTCGTCGGCCTCACAAGCGCTCATAACACATCAGGGGAGAGCTCAGGGCGCTGATCAGGCACCCCTGGCTGCAATCGCCCGGGTGAGTGCTGCCAAGTCCGAGACATGGATCTTGGTCTTGTGCTTGCGGATGTACTCCATGAAGGGAGTATTGACCCGCGGCACGAATGAGGAGACGGGTTCCCAGGTGTCGTGGGACGGCCCATAGCCTCGCCAACGAACCTTGAACTCCAGACCTCCGGGTGCCGAGGCCTTCGGACGCTGAGCCAGGATCTTCTCGACAGTATAGTCGTCCTGCTCAGCATAGTCGTCGTCCGAGTCGGCCTCATGTCTGGCATAGTCCAGGGACACATGTCGGCCACGGAGGTCGGGTTCCCGCGCACGGAGTTGACTCTCGTGGCGCTCCCGGAACTGTCCGTGACCCACCTTGATGCGGTAGGTGTCCTCACCAATCCTGCGGACCACCTCGCCGGGTGTGAACCAGGTCTTGGTGCGGTGGGTGCCCATGGGGCGGGGTCTGATCACCCACACCGGGTCTCCCACCCTGAACTTCTGCGCTGTCGAGCTCGGGGCGGACTTCTGACGCTCAGCATGCTCCTTCTCAAGCTGCTGGCGGATGTCCCGCGCCGTTTGCTCTTGCCGCGCGAAGAACTCCTTGGCATCCATAGCCATGCCATCACCAGACAAGGGAAGTCCCCTACCCAGGGGGTCCCTGCCAAAGAGAATCTGGTGAGGGGACAAGCCGCCCGGAGTGGGGGTGTCATGATGGGCCTTCAGAGCAGGCCACATCTCCTCGAACCAGTTCCGCCGTGGATTGGTGATGTGGATCTTGCGCAGCTTCTCGAACAGCTGCCGTCCAGCCACTTCAGCACGGCCGTTGGACCGGCTGAGATAGGCGACGCTCTTGGCATGACGTATCCCCATCAGGGAACACATAGCCTTGAACCAGCCACCAGTAAACTGGGGCCCTCGGTCACTGCAAATGGTGCGGGGGATGTCAAAGACGGTCAGCCAATGACGAATCATCATGACTGCCACTTCCTTGGCAAGCAGCCCCTTTTTGCGTGCCGGAACGGCTACAACGTAGCCGCTGTGGCGGTCTACACAGAGAACCACACAGTCAAAGGTCTCCTTGCCAATGTGCACTTCGGGCATGGAGAAGACGTCCATGGCCACGCTCTCCATGGGCTGGTCAGGAACCGGGGTCCATTGGGGTTCCCCCTTGACGTTCCGGTTATCGGGATTGCAGGCCTGACAGACCGAACAACCCTTCCTGACCTTCTTGATGGCGGTGTAGAGAACGATATGGTCGATCTCGAACCGACGCTGCATGTCAAGAGCTTGCTTCTTGACCCCTGGGTGCAGCATGTGGTGGTGCCAAGCTTCACACAGCTCGAGCACCCGGGACTCCGGGACTAGCAGCTTACCATTCCGGTAGAGCTTGCCATCTTCCTCGGTCAGCCCCTTTGGCCACTTCTGCCCGTCGTCAGGGTCGGTCACAGCCCTATATTCGGCCGCAAAGGCCTCAGACTTGGCGTAATCGTCGGTCCAGTCGTCCTGGAGGCAAGACTCTGGGAAGAGTTGCTTGTCGGACTCCACTCCCACAGGGGGTGCCGGACCGGGCCTTTCGCCCGCGGCACCCACAGGGGCGAGTACACTGACCGCTCTGCTCACCCTCGATGCGAGGGGGGCATCTGCGGCCATGACGACGAAGCATTTGGCACCCTCCTCCTCCATCAGGCGCTCCATTTCAATGATCCTCTTGGCTTCAGCGGTCTCAGCCTCATCGCCATGGGCAGAGATATCCTGCATGCCCTTGCTGGCGGGATAGGCCCACCTACTGAGACAGTCCGCCACGGTGTTATCCTTTCCAGGAATATAAACAACCGTAAGGTCGAACTTGGCCAAGGTCTCGTGCCATCTTGCCCGTCGGGAGGCGGGACCTGAGGGGGTGTCCACGTGCTCCTTGTGCCACGACTGCAGACTCTGATGGTCGGTGCAGACGGTGACGGGATGGAGGGCTATGTACCCAGCCCATTTCCTGAGAGCCATGACGATGGCATACGCCTTTTTTTCACGGGGCGTCCACGTCCGTCTCTGGCCTTCCGCCAGGACTCGGCTCCAGAAGGCCACGGGCACGTGCCTCCCATCGTCAAGCACTTGCTCCAACACAGCCCCAATGGCGTAGTCGGAAGCGTCGGTGCGCAGGACGAACCCTCGGTCGGGATCCACGAGGTGCAGACCCACTGCGGATAGCAGCGCCTGCTTCATCCCCTCAAAGGCACGGTCAGACTCTTCAGTCCAGACCAGAGCCTTCTTGGACCCCTTCTTGGTCTCCTCTCGGTTGCCCTTGAGCATGGTCGTCATGGGGGCTGCATACTCGGCATACATCTTGATATACCCCGAGTAGTAGTTGCAGAACCCCAAGTACGCCCGTAGCTCAGAGACCGTTTTGGGCTTTTCCCAGTGCTCAATCGCAGCCACCTTGCCAGGTATGGGCTTTCGCTGCCCGTTCCCAACTACGTGGCCAGCGAAGACCACCTCGCTTACCGCAATGGTGGCCTTGTCACTGCTGCCCGTGAGTTTGTGCCGAACCAGAAGGTCCAGCACTCGAGTGACGTCCCTCTCGTGTGCCTCCAGGAGCTCCTCGTAGCTCATGCTGGGGTCCCCGGACGCGATGATCACGTCGTCCACGAAGGGGTCCGCACAGTCGCGCACCGGCTCAAGCAGGTTCTCCAGCATCCGCTGAAAAGCCGCATTGCCGTTGGTAACGCCCATGGGCATCACCTTCCACTGGAGAGGTCCAAGTGGGGTGCTCATGGCTGTGCAGGCACGGGACTCTTCGGCGAGAGGCATCTGATGATAACCATGTTTCAGGTCAATCACCGTGAAGATCCTCCGCCGGTGTTGTTTTTGCAGCATATCCTCAATGAGGGGCAGCGTATAGCTGTCGTGCTGCGTTTGGGCGTTCAGGCCGCGGTAATCGACCACGAGCCGCCACTCACCGGCAACCTTCTTGGGGACGACGAAGCAGGGAGAGGCCCACTCGGAGTGGCACGGCTCAAGCCAGCCTCTCTGGATGAAGTCACGGAGGATCTTCTCCATGGCCTCTTTCCTCTCGCCCCTCAGGGCAAACTCCCGGTGACGATACACACGGGGGTCCTGCTTCAGTCGTATCTTGGCCTCGCCATACGGTCCACGCACCGGTGGGGGAAACACAGGCTTACCGCTGAAGAAGGTATCACCATACTTCCGCTTCAGCCTGGCCCTCAACGCCTGGATCTTGGGGCAGTCATCGGACTCCGCCTTGGCTTTTCCGGGCACTTGAACCACGGAGCTTACTTGAGGGGTAGCGACCCCGCTCGCTTTCGGCTCAGGCGGTCTTCCCAGGTGGCCCAAAGGGCCATCTCTGGTCTTGCCTCGGAATAGATCGCCGTAGGTGGGTGGGTTACCGCCAGGCGGCTCGTCTTGGCTGGACATGTGATCCATCACCCTCTGTACGAAGGTATTCCCGTCATAGGAACCAGAGACGATTGAGTCCACTTCCCACCAGGCTTTGTCCTGGCCTTTGCCCTCACGCTGGTTTCCCCAGTCGTGAAAGGGCTGATCCATATACCCCTGAACCAGATCCCACTCCTCTTCAGTGAGGGGGTCTTCGGAGTCCGATTCTTCGATGTCAACAGGGGGAACCGCAAAGCATTGCCGCCAGGGCTCTGCTATGATGCGGTTGACACACACGAAGTCCGTGGTGTCGGCCTGATCAAGGCCCCCATCCACATAGTGGAATTCTGTTGGCCATCTCTGGGGTGGCATGGGCTGTCCCTTAGCGTCCTGATAGACACTCTCTCCAGCCGGTAGGACGACCTTGTTCAAGGTCATGTTGGTCAATGAGGCTACCCAATGTCGGGTACTTTCCTCCTCGGTGCATCCCATAGGAACAACCAGCACTGCCTTGGAGCGGTCCTTGCGAATCTTCGCTATCGCTCTTGGAATGTCCCAACGGGGGCAATGGATCCACATCAATCCCTGATGCGGACCCCAGTGCTTCTTCCACGCGGAGTCCTGGGCGCTCCAGTACTTCTCACATACCCGCAGATGGGCGGAGGTTGCTGAAGAGAACGCATCCAGGGCCAGATCCGACGCTCCCAGGTCCGCGACCACTCGGTACGCCACTTCCGGCCTTACGCCGTACTCCTGGTTCGCTGGCCCAGTAGGCTCAGTGTCCAGCGCGGCCACTTCGAGCTGATTGCGTTCGGGGTGGATCCATTGGCATTCCACATGGTGCTCAGGTGACGAGAGCCACGAGAGCTGGTCGTCCTGGTACAGGGTCATGGAGGCCTGGGCCGGGAGGACGCCGGAGTCCGTCTCCATCATGAAGTCGTACCCGACGATCATGTCCCAGTCCATCTCGGCCTCGTAGAAGCTACCGTGCAGGAGGATTTCCTTGCCGAGGTCTGGGCGGCTCAGCTCACGATGGTTCACGAACTGCAGCCCAATGGCCGCTTCCTTCGTGCCTCCCACCATGTACTGGCCGTTCGCCACCTTCAGCCTGACAGGTTTCCGACTGTCGGTAAGACACTCTGGCGGAAGCAGGTCAGCCTTGACCAAGCTGACTTGAGCTCCTGTGTCGACCAACACGTCGAAAACCTTTTCCACTTCCCCGCATAAGGCACGGACCTTAAGATGCAATTGCCGCTCGCGACCGACACGGCGCACGGCGTGCAAACTCAGGATCTCCGGCCGTTCCAGAAGCTCCACAGGCGACTGGTGCAGGTCGTGGACAATGGGCTCAGGCTGCCCATCTGCAGCATCCAGCTGCGGTCCGGGTGATCCTCCGATAATCTCGGATAGATCCTGTAGTACATCAAACACGTTCTTGGTCGCGAAGGACGGACGGGTGCAAGGGTTCGTGCCTTCACTTGCCCTCACCCCGCCTCCGCGACTGGGCGCCAGACCGGGCCTACCGCCCGCGGCAGTCCCCTTGTGCTTATCCACTCCCGACTGGGATGGATCGGCGCTTCCCACGTCACCATCTTGCGACCGCCCTAGCTGGGGCCCTTGGCTGCAGGGGCTCCGCTAGGGGGCGTCGGTTGTGGAAGAGGGGGTGTTCTCCTCGGCCTCAACGTCGTTGACGCCTTTCTTCCTTCCCCCTTTACCTCCTCCTTTACCCTTCTTGTCCTTGTCCTTGTTCTGGTCATTCTGGTTGTTCTCCTTGTTCTTGTTGTCCGACCTGGGGACCCAGTTCCGCTTGATCTCCTGGATCTCCTTGGCCAACTCGGTTCCCACCGACGACATCAGCTTGGCCAGCTCGTCCCTGTCCACCTCCATCTTGGTTTCCCGGATACCCGCGGGCGCACGCTTCTTCGACCCGTGCGCCTTCTTGTAAGCCTCCGTGTCGGCCTTGTGGACGGGGCATGTTCGGTGGTCATGGTTGAAGCCTTTCTTCCTCCCATAACACACGAAACAGCCCTGCGGGTGAGCTCGTACGAACTCCCCAAAGGACAGCGGAGGGTCGCCAATACGGCGAGGGTCCCTCTTCTCCTGCTTTTTCCAACCTGGCTGCAGGGGCTTCCAGTTTGCTGGCTTGGTCCCCGCGCTCAGGTTCTTGGCCACGAAGGCACACACGGCCATTTCGGCGGGCTCATCGTCGTCGTCATCGTCGACGAGAGTCTCATCGCCGCCGGCCCCCGCTGGGTCCATGGCAGATTCCCCGCCAGGCCCCTCGCCAACGTAGTTGACGTCGCGGTCGCCGGGCCTCAACCCGCGGGTGTGGTGGAGGTTTCGGTACTCCTTGAGTACTTCCTCGCCAACCCACTCCAGGATCTCGTCGCAGCTCATCCGCGCCGGGATGGGCTGCAGACGGATGGTCTGGCCGCTCAACTCACAGTCGTCAAGGCGCCAAATCGCGGTCTTCTCGCGATCGCCCGAGACGGTGATGAGAAGAGCGTTCCGCAGGGAGTGCCGTTTGACATCCCGGGCCATGTTCTTCTTCGCCCAACTCACCACGTTCGTATGATACTCCTTGGGGAGCATCATCTTGACCGTGTGGTTGGACTTGGCCCTCTTGGATTCCTCCTTGGTGACCCTCTTGATCCATGCTTCCGGTAGCATGGAGAGCAGGCGAGCCTGCTCGTCACCCTCGTTCCAATCCTCCACGTTGCGGCGGAAGAGGGTGTATTTCCCTCGGAAGTCACGCCATTCCCGTAGGCGGATCTCCCGTCCATCATGCTCAAGCTTGATGGACTTCCAGCGCTTGGCAGCCACCTGCGGAGCGTCCACCCGCTCCTGCTCGTTGAGCCACTTCTTGGCGTCCTTGAGGGTCTTGATTTTCCCCTCCTTGGTCGCCACGAAGTATAGCTCGCCGAGCACTTCCGGCAGGCGGTACCTGAACCGTTTGAAGACATATCTCTCCGCATCCGCGGGAGGTTGGTCTTCAGTGACGGCCAGCCCCCAATCGTCCAGCTTCTCCAAGAAGCGGTCGAGGTTGAGGGGGTTGCCGTCGTACATGGGGGGCTTGATGTCCTTCAAGTCTTCCCACACGGCGGCGTCCGCGGCCTTAGAGACCATGAACGCCGGCCGCGAGGTCGACCGAGGTTCCCATCGGCCTCGCCCACGGACTCCCACGGCCGCCACGTCCATCTCCTCCATGGAATCCCTGTGGCTACGCCGCGGTTCCTCCACGTACGCTGAACCGAAATGTTCACGTCGTACTGCATCCATGTACGCATCCTCATCACGGCGCCGGCGGCTGCGTTCAGCGGCCTCCCGTCGTACACCACGCGGCGGGCTGATGTCGAACTCCTCCAGGTCCAGGTCCAGGTCCAGGTCCTCACCTTCACCGACATCCCACTCCACGTCTCCTCTGGGGACCTCATCCCTGAGTCCACCATAACGTCCTCCAGCCCTGGGGATTGGCGCCGGGGCTGGTGGCGAGCGTCGGGGGCGTACAGGCGTCCGCGGTGGAGCACGGCGGTTGTGGTAGTCCGCGCTGAGCCACTCATCGCGCCATTCCTCACTGCCACTGCCGGGCGGCACGCGCTCGTTGCGGCGGCCCGCGCTGTGGTGAGAGGGGGCGGTGAGAGAGGGGGCACTGGCGCTGGGGCGACTCCTGGGGGCTCCACCGGGGGCGTGGGGTCTGCCTGGACCTGGTCCGGGTCCCCAGCCGTCGTCCGACGAGCCTGACTCCAGGGGTGGGTGGTCGCTGCCGACTCTCCCACGGGCTTCCAGCGCATCCAGCCTCTCCTGCAGGCCGCTGACGACGTTGGTCAGCGACTTGGTCTCGGCTCTGGCGATGTCCAGGTCCTTCTGCGCGCGCGCGGCGACCGTGGAGATGCGAGCCATCTCGCTCTTGCCCGTGTCTACCTCCAGCTCGAGCCACTGGACTCTCCTGCGGAGGTAGACAATCCACCACCAGGTGGCATCCGGGTCGCCGTTCCCTGGTGGGTCGTCGGGGTCCCCAGGGGGTCCTCCAGGAGGGCCTCCGCCGGGTCCGCCCGGTCCAGGGGGTCCTCCCCCGCCCGGTGGTCCGCCTCCAGGGGGTCCACTTGGTGGGCGTCCTCCAGGGGGTCCTGAAGGTCCTCCGCCAGGGGGTCCCGGTGGGTCTCCGCCGGGTCGCCTCGGTGGGTCCGAGGATGGGCGCTTCCTCGTGATGCCGAAATCCATGTCGTCATCCTCGTCCATGTCGCCCCACCTGGGCGTCTCGGTCACGGAGGACTCGGAGCTCCGGTAGGGAGGAGGGGGATCCTCATCCTCACCTTCCATGGGGACGTCTCCGCCACCTTCGCCCGTCCAAGCCACCACTTGGCGATGTCGACGGCCTCGTTCATCCCCGTCACTGGCGGTGAAGAAGGGGTCACTGTCGTGGGGGTGCCCACCCGCTGGCCTCCGCGGCCTCTCGGGGGTCTTCCCCTTGCCCTTCCTCCGTCGACGGGCGGTGGTGCTACCGCTCCCACTGCTGCCCGTGTCCGCCTCATCCAGCTTCATCCTGGAGGAGGCGTCCCCTTCGAAAAGCCTTCGAAGGGTCTCCACTCGCGATCCTCCCGGGGGAGTCTCGTGGCGGAGTTTGGCCTCTGCCTCCTCCATTGCGGCGGCGGTGGCTGCGGCAGCTCGCGCTTCGGCCTCTTCCCGAGCACGAGCCGCCTCGGCTTCCCGGGCCTGCAGCAGCTGCGCCTTCTGCGCCTCCAACGCCGCCAGCTCCGCCTCCGTCTTGGCCTTCTCCTCAGCGACCTTCCGTCGCGCGGCTTCGATGGCTTCCTTCTTGGCGGCGTCCACCTGGGCCTTAGCCGTCGCTTCGGCGTGGGCCCTTTCCTCCGCCTCCTTCTTTGCCCTCTCTTGGGCAAGCGCCTCCCCCAGCGCCTTCACCTCGGCCTCCTTGCAGGCAATGGCCTCCTGCGTCAGGCGGGCTTCCTCGTCGGCTGCCGCCAATTCACCGTTGACCTGGGCAGTCGCTACCCCATGGGCGGCCACGGCCGTGAGTCCAGCCGCAATGGCCGCCACGGTCTGGGAGTGGATGGCCATGCCATGCGCCCACTGCGCAGCTTCCTCCTGGGCGATGCCGGCGGCGCCCTGCACAGCAGCGCTGTACTGCTTGGCCCGTTGCCGGGCAACCCGACGGTTGCAGGGCACCCCACAGGCGCGCTCACAGGCGCGCGCCACGTCCCTTTCGGGAGCGACGCTGCTGCTGGAGCTGGCCTGGTTGGCCGGCGTCCTCCCGCGGTGGGCCGACTCGATGTCGCTGCTGGGGCCTGCTGAGGCCTGCCGGGCCCTCAGGAGCAGCGGACGGGGTTTGGCCTGGGTCTGCTTGGCGACTTGGATGTAGTCGCCAAGGGTGGTGGAGCCGGGGTGGTGTCCACCATTGGGCCGTTGGGGACTGGGGGCTGGGGTTCCGCCCTTGGCGCCTTGGGCGGCTTCGGCAGCCAGGGACTCCTGGTACTCCCGCCACCTCCGGTCCCTCTTCTTGTCCCCGGCGAACCTCTTCTCCGTCGCCGGAGACGCGCTGCTGCTGCCCTGCAGCCTGCGCTCGTTCCCCGGTTCCGGGAACTTCTTCTCGATCACGTCCCACAGGGAGACGTTGATCGAGGCGCCCGACGGGTAGGCGTTGGGCTCCTCGTCCTCCTCAATCCCGTCGGGACGCAGCCCTTCCCCGGGCCTGTCCGGCCGGGTCCACGCCCTGCAGCGCCTCTGCTGGTGGCGGTACTCGTACCCCTCCGCCCGCAGCCAGTCCTCCACGGCCTGCAGGCGGTCGGGGGCGATGTCCGTGCGGAGCTCGAAGCTCCTGGGCATGCCCCCTTCGCACTGGGGGTTGCTGTGGCGGTAATGCTGGTCCCAAACCAACCCACGCAGCAGGCGTGCTGCATGGGGGTGGGGCCGCGGCCACGTCCTGCCCGCTTCCTGCCAATTCACCATGGCAGCGGGGGCGTAGATGATCTTGAAGTCCTTGATGTGCACTCGTTCAACTCAACGAACTGGTTGTGGTTGTTGAGGAGGGTGCTGCAGCACTGGATTGGAAGTGCGGCTGGTGCTGGTCAGCCGGTGGTTGTGGAGGTGGTTGACGCGGCCTTGCTGGTCGGCCGTTGGGACTCCGGGTCGGCCGATGGGGCTGATGCAGGAGTCCTGGTCTGTGCACCTCTTTCACGGCTGCTGCGCGGTCAGGGCGAAGCTCTGGACGGCGCTGCTGGCTCCGTGACGAACTCGGCGCTGTCGCTGAGTGGCGCTGCGAGCTGCTGCGCTGCGCTGCGAGACGCCGCGCTGCGCTGCGGGCTGCGAGCTGCGCCGCGCTGCTGCGACGCGCTGCTCGGGGTTGGTGGCCCCGAGTGGCACGCGAGGGTTGGGTAACCCCGCGGCGGTGAAACGCTTTTGACGCGTTCCCGTGGGGGGCCGGCCACGGGACGCTGCGGTGACACGCACAAGTGAGCAGGCAGGCAAGGCACTACGCTCACAAGGGCATCAATACGCCTGTGTCATGTGACAAAGCGTTTCAGAATCCTTGCCACTCTGCAAAGAGGGAACGAAAGTATGTACAGCAACACATCAGGATATGTACACATGGGGTTAAGACTGGACTGGGGTAAGGGCATCAAGGGACAATAGACACTCAGTCCCGACTCATATCCCAATCCCAGGTCCGACCCTCTCAGTGGCTGATGGGGTCGGGGGCTCAAACACAACCCATGCCCTGCTCAGTCCGGACCCTGAAACCCTGCCAATGGGGGAGGTGTCCCGCCCAGCCACAGGCGAGATCCTGGGAACCAATGAGTTCCAAGGCCAACCGCCAGTGGCTACCTATGCTCCCTTAACGGCAGGTCCCAACTCCTCTCTGAGCCAGAGATATGGCCCCGCCATTATCACCCAGGAGTTGGTAGCTGGAAATGGGCTGTTTCAGCCCAAACTGAAATTAACTCAAAAATTCCCAAAATTGACCCCTCGTCCGGACCCGCCAGAGGTAGGGACGAGGCAACTGACCCTATGCCCTTCGAGTACGAACTCCCTGGAGCCCTCACCCAACCTGGTTCCCTCTGAGGTCCTGGCATCAGGGCAACACGGATGAGTCATGTGGGGTCATGATGCCAAAATCACCAAAATTGGCGTCATTCCCACGTGCGGCTCGCCCGGCCACGGTAAGGCCAATGGCTCACAGGGTAGGAGGCAGGACCTAGGACTTATACCTGAGTGTACAACCTGGATTTAGGTCCGGGCTCCCTATGGGCTTAGAGAAATGGGGCCGCCAATTGACCACACGAAAGGGGGAAATTGGGGTCCCAAAATTGGGTCATCTTGGCTGCCTGAAATGAGCCAAAATTCAGTGTGCTCCCAATAGTATATCTCCACGCCGGCTTGGAGATCGGATCCGGCATTCCATACGTGATCCACCGGGAGTCCAACTGAGACTCCCATGCCCTTGGCTCTTAAAGATCTCCATGCTGCTTGGCGTGGTGACGATCCCAATTGGGTCCACAAATGCAAAAATGGCAAAATTGCCCATACTCAATTTGGCCTAACGCCTTGACGAAGGCGGCTCCGCTTCGCCCACGTGGTGTGTGGACCATGGGGACCATTACCCATAACACCCATGTCATATATGGTCCATTGGTCCATGCGTCCGGCGTGCACGAAGGTTAGAACATGGGGCACGGCGGGCAGCAAAAGTGGAAAATTGCTCAAAATGGCCAAAATTGCGCACACTCATGGTTGGGGCAAATGAGGCACATGCCCGACTCGGACCGGAGTGTGCCATAGGATTGGTATCAAGTCATATATGTCCAACATATCTTCAGGGCGTCGCCCAACTCCTCCGGTATTGGGAATGGCAGGGTCGCCATGTGAGCCCATGATTTGGGATAGTCCCAAATCGCCAACATGGCGGCCACGGTATGCCAAGCCTAAGAGGAGTTATTCGCCGGGTCCAAGATATGTTGGCTACCGAAGTATGTACCCTCATAACATACTTGGGTCATGATGTCAATTGAGCGCAATGTTGAGATATACGTTCGCCACTTGACATCATGACGAGCCAAAAATGGCAAAATTGGCACAAAGACAAACCAAAGTGCCTTGAAAGGCACACAATTATATTATAATATCTTTGGCTTGGATTGTGCAATCAACTAATCCTTCTACACACAATGACTTGACACCAATGACCTTCGATCCCACGTATGTGCTCCACTTGGGGCGCCTTGAAAGGTTACGAGCGCTGCTTCCCAAGTGGGCACATGAAAATATGGAAAAATGTAAAATACACACCTTGCTCCCAACGCATCGCTTCGGGATCACCACACAAGCTTCCCTTCACGAAGGTTAGGCTTGCAATTGACCGTAGGGAGTACGGAGAAGGGGCTTGCACAATATGTGGTCCATTGGCGGGCTTGTCTTGGAGCAATGGGCCCGCCAAATGGGCACGCAACACAACACATGGCACATACCAAATATTGCCCAAAAATGTAGCTCCCACCACGATATGTCATGCCCCTCCAAGGGCATAACTTTGTGTCAATCGCTCATAGGAACTCAAGGAGAGTTCCTATGCAACACCAACACTTGCGCGCTACACTCGAAAGTTATCTTAACGCACGCAATATCATGGTCATAGAGTTATAACGCAAACTCTACCCTTTTGACCATGATCCATTACACTAGCGCGCATGTGTAGAAACGCAAGGCATATGAAGCTTCCTAAATTACGTCGGGAGTATTGTGAATACATCCCACGTTTCCTTATCGTCAATACTCGCAAGCGGCACGAGATATGACCTTCACAAGTGGCCTCACGAATCATCTTTGTTTTGCCCATATCTTTAAGACAAATGGAGGGCAGGATAAAAGGGAAGTTGATTCGTGCATACGGAAGCACGTAGGTCCACTCGAAAGAGGTCAAATCAAGTGCGGGGATGTCGAAGTCGAAAATCCGATTTCGACATCCTGAAAAATTCGGATTAAGGTTGCGAGTATTAATTATGAAAATTGCGGAAGCATCCATGCAGTTCCTGGCGACTTTGGAGCCTTCGTGACGGATAACGTTAAAATTTCCATTATAAACAGTTAAACTGGCGGTTACGGTAAAGTCGCGAACCAACCGCCAGCAGTCAAAACAGTGAGTATCGGAACGGAAGCATAAAAATTGACGGAAACAATATGAAAATAAAACCCTGTTGATTCCTGATGTTCTGATACACAAATCTCCGCTGGCGGTGCATCGGATGCCGATGCGGGGCTTCACGGCACGGAACACGCCGTGCATGGGGTTAGTGGACCGGAGACCGGTTGTATGCCGTAACCCGGCCATGGGGTTCTGGGTACCGCTTCAGTACCCCTGGGCCAAGAACTCTGTCATCAGTACCCCTGGGCCAAGAACCCTGTCTTCAGTACCCCTGGGCCAAGAACTCTGTCTTCAGTACCCCTGGGCCAAGAACACTGTCTTCAGTACCCCTGGGCCAAGAACTCTGTCATCAGTACCCCTGGGCCAAGAACTCTGTCATCAGTACCCCTGGGCCAAGAACTCTGTCATCAATACCCCTGGGCCAAGAACTCTGTCATCAGTACCCCTGGGCCAAGAACTCTGTCTTCAGTACCCCTGGGCCAAAACCTCTGTCATCAGTACCCCTGGGGCAAGAACTCTGTCATCAGTACCCCTGGGCCAAGAACTCTGTCATCAATACCCCTGGACCAAGAACTCTGTCTTCAGTATCCCTGGGCCAAGACCTCTGTCATCAGTACCCCTTGGCCAAGAACTCTGTCATCAATACCCCTGGACGAAGAACTCTGTCTTCAGTACCCCTGGGCCATTAACCCTGTCATCAGTACCCCTGGGCCAAGAACTCTGTCATCAGTACCCCTGGGCCAAGAACTCTGTCATCAGTACCCCTGGGCCAAGAACTCTATCATCAGTACCCCTGGGCCAAGAACTCTGTCATCAGTACCCCTGGGTCAAGAACTCTGTCATCGGTACCTCTGGGCCAAGAACTCTGTCTTCAGTACCCCTGGGCCAAGAACTCTGTCATCAGTACGCCTGGGCCAAGAACTCTGTCTTCAGTACCCCTGGGCCAAGAACTCTGTCATCAGTACCCCTGGGCCAAGAACTCTGTCTTCAGTACCCCTGGGCCAAGAACTCTTCCGTCAGTACCCCTGGGCCAAGAACTCTGTCATCAGTACCCCTGGGCCAAGAACTCTGTCATCAGTACCCCTGGGCCAAGAACTCTGTCATCAGTACCCCTGGGCCAAGAACTCTGTCATCAATACCCCTGGGCCAAGAACTCTGTCTTCAGTATCCCTGGGCCAAGACCTCTGTCATCAGTACCCCTTGGCCAAGAACTCTGTCATCAATACCCCTGGACGAAGAACTCTGTCTTCAGTACCCCTGGGCCATTAACCCTGTCATCAGTACCCCTGGGCCAAGAACTCTGTCATCAGTACCCCTGGGCCAAGAACTCTGTCATCAGTACCCCTGGGCCAAGAACTCTATCATCAGTACCCCTGGGCCAAGAACTCTGTCATCAGTACCCCTGGGTCAAGAACTCTGTCATCGGTACCTCTGGGCCAAGAACTCTGTCTTCAGTACCCCTGGGCCAAGAACTCTGTCATCAGTACGCCTGGGCCAAGAACTCTGTCTTCAGTACCCCTGGGCCAAGAACTCTGTCATCAGTACCCCTGGGCCAAGAACTCTGTCTTCAGTACCCCTGGGCCAAGAACTCTTCCGTCAGTACCCCTGGGCCAAGAACTCTGTCATCAGTACCCCTGGGCCAAGAACTCTGTCATCAGTACCCCTGGGCCAAGAACTCTGTCATCAGTACCCCTGGGCCAAGAACTCTGTCATCAATACCCCTGGGCCAAGAACTCTGTCATCAGTACCCCTGGGCCAAGAACTCTGTCTTCAGTACCCCTGGGCCAAAAACTCTGTCATCAGTACCCCTGGGCCAAGAACTCTGTCATCAGTACCCCTGGGCCAACAACTCTGTCATCAGTACCCCTGGGCCAAGAGCTCTCTCATCAGTACCCCTGGGCCAAGAACTCTGTCATCAATACCCCTGGGCCAAGAACTCTGTCTTCAGTACCCCTGGGCCAAGACCTCTGTCATCAGTACCCCTTGGCCAAGAACTCTGTCATCAATACCCCTGGGCCAGGAACTCTGTCTTCAGTACCCCTGAGCCAAGAACTCTGTCATCAGTACCCCTGGGCCACGAATTCTGTCATCAGTACCCCTGGGCCAAGAACTCTGTCATCAGTACCCCTGGGCCAAGAACTCTGTCATCAGTACCCCTGGGCCAAGAACTCTGTCATCAATACCCCTGGGCCAAGAACTATGTCATCAGTACCCCTGGGCCAAGAACTCTGTCATCAGTACCCCTGGGCCAAGAACTCTGTCATCAAGACCCCGCAGCCAAGAACTCTATCATCAGTACCCCTGGGCCAAGCACTCAGTCATCAGTACCAATGGGCCAAGAACTCTGTCATCAATACCCCTGGGCCAAGAACTCTGTCTTCAGTACCCCTGGGCCAAGAACTCTGTCATCAGTACCCCTGGGCCACGAATTCTATCATCAGTACCCCTGGGCCAAGAACTCTGTCATCAGTACCCCTGGGCCAAGAACTCTGTCATCAGTACCCCTGGGCCAAGAACTCTGTCATTAGTACCCCTGGGCCAAGAACTCTGTCATCAGTACCCCTGGGCCAAGAACTCTGTCATCAGTACCCCTGAGCCGGGAATTCTGTCATCAGTACCCCTGGGCCAAGAATTCTGTCATCAGTACCCCTGGGCCAAGAACTCTGTCATCAATACCCCTGGGCCAAGAACTCTGTCATCAGTACCCCTGGGCCAAGAACTCTGTCATCAGTACCCCTGGGCCAAGAACTCTGTCATCAGTACCCCTGGGCCAAGAACTCTGTCATCAGTAGCCCTGGGCCAAGAACTCTGTCATCAGTACCCCTGGGCCAAGAACTCTGTCTTCAGTACCCCTGGGCGAAGAACTCTGTCATCAGTACCCCTGGGCCAAGAACTCTGTCTTCAGTACCCCTGAACAAAGAATTCTGTTTTCAGTACCCCTGGGCCAAGAAATCTGTATTCAGTACCCCTGGGCCAAGAACTCTGTCTTCAGTACCCCTGGGCCAAGAACTGTGTCATCACTACCCCTGGGCCAAGAACTCTGTCTTCAGTACCCCTGGGTCTAGAACTCTCTCATTATTACCCCTGGGCCAAGAACTCTGTCATCAGTACCCCTGGGCCAAGAACTCTGTCATCAAAACCCCTGGGCCAAGAACTCTGTCATCAGTACCCCTGGGCCAAGAACTCTGTCTTCAGTACCCCTGGGCCAAGAACTCTGTCATCAGTACCCCTGGGCCAAGAACTCTGTCATCAGTACCCCTGGGCCAAAAACTCTGTCATTAGTACCCCTGGGCCAAGAACTCTGTCATCAGTACCCCTGGGCCAAGAACTCTGTCATCAGTACCCCTGAGCCGGGAATTCTGTCATCAGTACCCCTGGGCCAAGAATTCTGTCATCACTACCCCTCGGCCAAGAACTCTGTCATCAATATCCCTGGGCCAAGAACTCTGTCATCAGTACCCCTGGGCCAAGAACTCTGTCATCAGTACCCCTGGGCCAAGAACTCTGTCATCAGTACCCCTGAGCCGGGAATTCTGTCATCAGTACCCCTGGGCCAAGAATTCTGTCATCAATACCCCTGGGCCAAGAACTCTGTCATCAGTACCCCTGGGCCAAGAACTCTGTCATCAGTACCCCTGGGCCAAGAACTCTGTCATCAGTAGCCTTGGGCCAAGAACTCTGTCTTCAGTACCCCTGGGCCAAAAACTCTGTCATCAGTACCCCTGGGCCAAGAACTCTGTCATCAGTACCCCTGGGCCAACAACTCTGTCATCAGTACCCCTGGGCCAAGAGCTCTCTCATCAGTACCCCTGGGCCAAGAACTCTGTCATCAATACCCCTGGGCCAAGAACTCGGTCTTCAGTACCCCTGGGCCAAGACCTCTGTCATCAGTACCCCTTGGCCAAGAACTCTGTCATCAATACCCCTGGGCCAGGAACTCTGTCTTCAGTACCCCTGAGCCAAGAACTCTGTCATCAGTACCCCTGGGCCACGAATTCTGTCATCAGTACCCCTGGGCCAAGAACTCTGTCATCAGTACCCTGGGCCAAGAACTCTGTCATCAGTACCCCTGGGCCAAGAACTCTGTCATCAATACCCCTGGGCCAAGAACTATGTCATCAGTACCCCTGGGCCAAGAACTCTGTCATCAGTACCCCTGGGCCAAGAACTCTGTCATCAAGACCCCGCAGCCAAGAACTCTATCATCAGTACCCCTGGGCCAAGCACTCAGTCATCAGTACCAATGGGCCAAGAACTCTGTCATCAATACCCCTGGGCCAAGAACTCTGTCTTCAGTACCCCTGGGCCAAGAACTCTGTCATCAGTACCCCTGGGCCACGAATTCTATCATCAGTACCCCTGGGCCAAGAACTCTGTCATCAGTACCCCTGGGCCAAGAACTCTGTCATCAGTACCCCTGGGCCAAGAACTCTGTCATTAGTACCCCTGGGCCAAGAACTCTGTCATCAGTACCCCTGGGCCAAGAACTCTGTCATCAGTACCCCCTGAGCCTGGAATTCTGTCATCAGTACCCCTGGGCCAAGAATTCTGTCATCAGTACCCCTGGGCCAAGAACTCTGTCATCAATACCCCTGGGCCAAGAACTCTGTCATCAGTACCCCTGGGCCAAGAACTCTGTCATCAGTACCCCTGGGCCAAGAACTCTGTCATCAGTACCCCTGGGCCAAGAACTCTGTCATCAGTAGCCCTGGGCCAAGAACTCTGTCATCAGTACCCCTGGGCCAAGAACTCTGTCTTCAGTACCCCTGGGCGAAGAACTCTGTCATCAGTACCCCTGGGCCAAGAACTCTGTCTTCAGTACCCCTGAACCAAGAATTCTGTTTTCAGTACCCCTGGGCCAAGAAATCTGTATTCAGTACCCCTGGGCCAAGAACTCTGTCTTCAGTACCCCTGGGCCAAGAACTGTGTCATCAGTACCCCTGGGCCAAGAACTCTGTCTTCAGTACCCCTGGGTCTAGAACTCTCTCATTATTACCCCTGGGCCAAGAACTCTGTCATCAGTACCCCTGGGCCAAGAACTCTGTCATCAAAACCCCTGGGCCAAGAACTCTGTCATCAGTACCCCTGGGCCAAGAACTCTGTCTTCAGTACCCCTGGGCCAAGAACTCTGTCATCAGTACCCCTGGGCCAAGAACTCTGTCATCAGTACCCCTGGGCCAAGAACTCTGTCATTAGTACCCCTGGGCCAAGAACTCTGTCATCAGTACCCCTGGGCCAAGAACTCTGTCATCAGTACCCCTGAGCCGGGAATTCTGTCATCAGTACCCCTGGGCCAAGAATTCTGTCATCAGTACCCCTCGGCCAAGAACTCTGTCATCAATATCCCTGGGCCAAGAACTCTGTCATCAGTACCCCTGGGCCAAGAACTCTGTCATCAGTACCCCTGGGCCAAGAACTCTGTCATCAGTACCCCTGAGCCGGGAATTCTGTCATCAGTACCCCTGGGCCAAGAATTCTGTCATCAATACCCCTGGGCCAAGAACTCTGTCATCAGTACCCCTGGGCCAAGAACTCTGTCATCAGTACCCCTGGGCCAAGAACTCTGTCATCAGTAGCCTTGGGCCAAGAACTCTGTCATCAGTACCCCTGGGCCAAGAACTCTGTCTTCAGTACCCCTGGGCGAAGAACTCTGTCATCAGTACCCCTGGGCCAAGAACTCTGTCTTCAGTACCCCTGAACCAAGAATTCTGTTTTCAGTACCCCTAGGCCAAGAAATCTGTATTCAGTACCCCTGGGCCAAGAACTCTGTCTTCAGTACCCCTGGGCCAAGAACTGTGTAATCAGTACCCCTGGGCCAAGAACTCTGTCTCAAGTACCCGCGGGCCAAGAACTCTGTCATCAATACCCCTGGGCCAAGAACTCTGTCATCAGTACCCCTGGGCCAAGAACTCTGTCATCAGTACCCGTGGGCCAAGAACTCTGTCATCAGTACCCCTGGGCCAAGAACTCTGTCATCAGTACCGCTGGGCCAAGAACTCTGTCATCAGTACCCTTGGGCCAAGAACTCTGTCATCAGTACCCCTGGGCCAAGAATTCTGTCATCAGTACCCCTGGGCCAAGAACTCTGTCATCAGTACCCCTGGGCCAAGAACTCTGTCATCAGTACCCCCGGGCCAAGAACTCTGGCATCAATACCCCTGGGCCAAGAACTCTGTCATCAGTACCCCTAGGCCAAGAACTCTGTCATCAGTACCCCGGGGCCAAGAACTCTGTCATCAGTACCCCTGGGCCAAGAACTCTGTCATCACTACCCCTGGGCCAAGAACTCTGTCATCAGTACCCCCCGGCCAAGAACTCTGTCTTCAGTACCCCTGGGCCAAGAACTCTGTCATCAGTACCCCTGGGCCAAGAACTCTGTCTTCAGTACCCCTGGGCCAAGAACTCTGTCATCAGTACCCCTGGGCCAAGAACTCTGTCTTCAGTACCCCTGGGCCAAGAACTCTTCCATCAGTACCCCCGGGCCAAGAACTCTGTCATCAGTACCCCTGGGCCAAGAACTCTGTCATTAGTACCCCTGGGCCAAGAACTCTGTCATCAGTACCCCTGGGCCAAGAACTCTGTCATCAATACCCCTTGGCCAAGAACTCTGTCATCAGTACCCCTGGGCCAAGAACTCTGTCTTCAGTACCCCTGGGCCAAGAACTCTGTCATCGGAACCCTTGGGCCAAGAACTCTGTCATCAGTACCCCTGGGCCAAGAACTCTGTCATCAGTACCCCTGGGTCAAGAACTCTGTCATCAGTACCCCTGGGCCAAGAGCTCTGTCATCAATACCCCTGGGCCAAGAACTCTGTCTTCAGTATCCCTGGGCGGAGACCTCTGTCATCAGTTCCCCTTGGCCAAGAACTCTGTCATCAATACCCCTGGGCCAAGAACTCTGTCTTCAGTACCCCTGGGCCAAGAACCCTGTCATCAGTACCCCTGGGCCAAAAATTCTGTCATCAGTACCCCTGGGCCAAGAACTCTGTCATCAGTACCCCCGGGCCAAGAACTCTGTCATCGGTACCCCTTGGCCAAGAACTCTGTCATCAGTACCCCTGGGCCAAGAACTCTGTCATCAGTACCCCTGGGCCAAGAACTCTGTCATCAGTACCCCTGGGCCAAGAACCCTGTCATCAGTACCCCTGGGTCAAGAACTCTGTCATCAGTATGTAAGTGCGGCTAACCCCCATCTGCTAAGATTTTCACAGATCTGCCCCAGATTGACTACATTTTGGTCATTTTATTTGCTTCGGCGGAATCGCCGCCTCGCAGCTCAGTCTCAGGATCAGACCTATATATTTCTGATATGCCGGATCTGATTCCGCGGTCCATTCTCCGTAAATCCGCCGCGTTCCGATCATTTGCCTGGAATCGCCATTTGCCGCTGACGCGCGCTCGCGGGCCAGATCGGCCAAATATTTTTCACAATCGGATTTATATAAATCTTTTCAGACAGTTTTGGACACTCAGATGTACTTAGAATAATCCGCATCAATTTTCTTCATAGACTGGGATTTTCTGCCGGATAACAATCAACATGGATCTTGCCTCAGTTGTTGCTGCTCTCGCCTCCGTTGGTGTCCGTGTATCCGGTTCTACCCCCAACAGCAGCGTTCAGGTCGACTCCTCGCGTGCCTGCCCCACTGGTCTTGCCGGCCCCGAGCCCTCCGGCACCTTCCACGACCCAGGGCAGCACTTTCATGGTAGCAGAGGCTACCTGAATGTTGTTCCTTTGGTGTCCCAACCACAGCCCGCTCCCCAGTACGGCCCCGTAGACCCCGCCGCTTCTGGAGAAGTAACGATTACACTGCCTTGGTGCTGCGCGAACGAGGCCTTGAGAGGAATGCCTTGCGCGAGTCCAAGCTGCCCAAGAAGGGCACAAATCAGCAGCTGTGGGGACCCAGATTACCACAATCCCAGTCGAAATTGGCCATCAAGTAGCTGGAATCCGCCAGCCTACGACGATGGCAACGCTCTGGTAGACCTTACGGAGCTGGCAGGTACCAACATTCCTTACCAATGTCCAACATTTGAGACCACGGACGCCGACATTGACAACATTTAGATGGGTGGTCCAGGTGAGGTACCTAGCTATAATCCAGCAGCCTCTTGGGCACAATGGGGCGACCATTTGTCCCCAGAAGTGACCCGTAACCTTGAGGCCCTTGAGGCCCTTTGTCTCTTAGCCACGTCTAAGCTGATCGGACAAGAAAGAATCGCCTCTGATTTTTTAATGGAATATTTTTCCCTCCTTCAGGACGAAATTAATACCAGGATGTGGTGGCGTTCTCAAGAAGATGACTCTTTTGCCATTTTTTGCAGATCTGGAAGGCAAGTCCCTTTCCGAAGGAGAAGACCAAGGCACCTGTTGCCGGGCCCTCCGCCCCTCATCCCCCTGTTTCCATCCGCGACGATCTAGCCGCCGCGGTTGAGGAAGGAATTTTAGAGGCGGCCAGGCAGGCAAGCCTGGAAATTAGGGCTGAAGGAGCTCCCCAAGTGGACTCCTGGCTGCGGACCACCGAGATCAGCGGTCCGACAGCCTGCTCAGGCCCTTCAGGACACGGTATGTACTGTCCTGCCGAATGCTCCGGCAGATTCCAGCGAGATGCTGAGCTCCAAACGCTCAAAGATCAAATGCACCTCATCATTGAAACGCTGGGAATAAAAAATCTTTTCAAGACGCACATGCGGTCTGAGGGCGCATCATCGGTGGAACAAGCAACAGAGCCGTCGGAGGAGTCGACAGAAATTTTTTCAATTGCTCCTTCGGTGGACTCCAAGACCACCGATGCAAGAATCAGCAAGACCAAGCTAAAGGAAAGGGTTAAAATCTCTCGATCTGAGAGTAGGACGGCGAAGGCTAGGACTGAGGCTCAGAATGCCAAGCGAACTGCCTCCCGTACTGCCCCTTCTGCTGCTGATTCCAATGCCTTAGCCCAGCTGTTGCTCGCCCAGACCCTCGCCGGAGCTGGTGTGGCGAATGATGCCGCCAAGGTGTCTGCCATTACGGCCGCTGTTGGGCTGGATTCGCTTCTTAATCCTACTTCATTGCGACTTCGTCAGGTTGCCAAGCAACCGAAGTATAATGGAAACCCCCGACGTTGGCCTCAGTTCCAACGGGAATTTAAATTGTGGGTTAAGACTCAAAAACTCCAAGATGATCAGTTCCTGATGGCCCTCCTGGACTGCCTTGAGGGAGCGCCGGCCAACACTTGGCTCAGGACCTGGAGTGATCAGGAGGATACAAGTTCCCCCCTTACCTTTGATGAGGTGTGGGAACAGTTGGAGGTACGTGGATCCCGGCTGCCAGAGGATCATTACCACCAAATGTTGAAGAATTTTCCTTCATTCTCGCGATTAATTTTGCACGAAGTGCAAGACAAAAGACAGCGCTTCTGGAATTTAGTAGAGGAAGCTGAACATTCAGGCGAAAAATCTTCTAGTGCCGAGCTGAAAAATCTGATTTTTGACAAGATCCCCTCAGAAACTGCCGCCACCCTTCGGAACAAACAGTCCGAAGAAAAGGTCAAGACCTGGTGGGTGGAGGTGGAAGGCTTCGATGCCTCTGCCAACAGGTTCTCCGTCAGGGAGGCACTTCAAAAGTGCTCCCCCACGTCGTTTTCCAAGGTGAAATTCACTGAAAACATGTGGAAAATCAAGTTTAATGAACACGAGGATCGGGACTTGTTTGTCCAAGTCCCCAACAGGGGAGTAAGTTTCCATGGCCATCGCCTGAAGGCCAAGAACTGGGTGTTTTCGTTCACCCCGAAGGAACTCTGGGAAGAGGTTGAGCGGCTCGCCGACGCCGCCAATCAGAATTTCCATGAGGGTCTTGGGGGAAACAAGAATACCCAGCAAAACACCCAAAATGGGGCCCAAAAGGGCAACAAAAAGGTGAATGACACCCGGAATGTTCAGGATCACTGTAGCATCTGCCTTCTTTTAGGTTCTACGAACCGAGCTAAGACGCATTCTACTGGTAATCACCGATGGTCTCCTTACGATCACAAGGTGATTGGTGAAAATATCAGTAATCCGCAGAATTCAGACAGGAATGACAGACAGGTGCATGGTGGAAAGGCTGGAAAAGGGAATCCGACCCCCTCCGGTGGAAACAAAAATACTGGAGGCCCTAGCGGGTCCCAAGGCACAGGAAATCGGACTCCATCCGGCTCCGGTGGGCAGCCGAACGGCCAGAAAAATCCCAATAGCAACGCCGGTGGCGGAAATCGAAATCCAGGCCAAACCCCTCAATCCGGTACAAACAAGGGAAATGCTCCAGGATTCCAGGGTAAAGGTAAGGGAAATCCTTCTGGGACCCCTTTCTCTGGTAAGGGCAGAGGGCGTGGCGACGGTGGAGGTCCCTCATCCAGCGGCCGTGGCCGTGGACGTGGAAAGGGCAACCATCGTGTGGATCAGGTCTCAGGTGCAGATCAGGTGTCCGATGCGGATCGAGATTACGTTGAAAATGCCTTGGATCCAGCAGATGATCCGTTCCAAGATGAGTGGGTCGACGAATCAGGGTGTGTTCACAATGTTAACGCAGTCACTGGAGGTCAGAACGCCTAGGGGAGCCACAAAAATCGCCCCTCCCCAGGCGATTTCAGGCATGATCCCCAGATTCCATCTCGACCACTACTTGATGTAGGGTCGCTTGTCTCCTCTCCCCTGGATCCGGCAGCGGATCCTTCTGTTGTAGTGGACGAGGTTGGTGTACAGTCCAAGCACAGGGCCCGTCAGTTTGTCACAAAGCTGTGGGTCTCTGATCGCAAGGGCAATTTCCATCTCGCCACTTGTTTGTGTGACAATGGATCGGAGGTAAATCTCCAATCCAATTCTTTCTTACCCGACGACTGCGTGATTGATGCACTTTATCCTGTTACCCTCGAGTGAGTTTCTGCACATTCTCTCGCAGGTGGGCAACGCGGTTGTTATATATCAACTCATTTGGTCCCTCAGGACCTTTGGAAAGAAGGTAATGTGGAGGAAGTTATCCTTAAGGATGACTACTTCTATCGTGCCGACATAAAATATGACCTTTACTTGGGCCATCCTTGGCTTAGCAAGAACAGGGTGGCGCCCGTAGGTCATCGGCGTTGTTTTTTGCTGGAGTCAGGTCCCTTGGAGCGTCCTGAATTTGGTTTTTTGCACGCAGGGTTTAAAAGTGCAGAAGAATTTTTGAAGCGAAAGGTTACACCAAAATTTGGCGAAGATGTCACCATTGCAGAGGTGAATGGGAGTGCCGATTACTCCCGAGAGTTAGAATGTCTTCGTAGGGACTCCCAGCCACGACGCCCTTCGCGCTGGCACTCTTCATCCTACAGAGTTGTCGACAAATGGCGCGATACAATTTGTGAATATTTTCATGAACACCATTCCTTTTGGCCACAGTATGATGCCTTTGCTAACCGTGAGAACAAGCGCTTTGACAAGCATTTTCGCGGCGCTTGGACCCATAAATGGGACAAGAAGTTATGGATTAATCCTCCGTTTCACTTAATCCAGCAGGTCATCCACAAAATCAAGCAAGATAAAACCCAGGCGATTTTAGTTGTGCCCTTGTGGGACGACAAGCCTTGGTTTCAGGAATTACAAGACATTTGTGTAGACTACATCGAACTTCCCAGGAAGATTAAGCTGTATGCAAGGGACGACACAGGTCCCCTGCCACAGCGGTCCTGGAGTTCGCTTGCATTCCTGGTGGATGGAAAGCTTTCTGACTCTAATTCTGCTGGTTCTGGTACTGATTCCTGTGTTGGGTCTGAATCTGAGGTTGAGCGTGGTACTGATGATGAATCTATTTTTTCTGATTTTTGTCCGTCAGATACCCAAGGTGATCCAACGTCAAATGGATCCGCCTCGTCTCCCTCTTCCCCAATACGATCGACATCGAAAAGAATCTTCAGTGCACGGGCGAAGAAAAATTCAAAATCGCGCCGCAAATTCAGAGTTTTTTATGAAAAACCCCGTGTGGAAGCTTTCATAGATCCTTTCGAGGAGCTGGATCACGAAGAGAATCTCTGGAATGTCGACACTCGACCCACCTATCTTCAAGAGGCAGTTGATACGGACCTTTTTAGGGACATCCGTAAGAAGATTCTTCCTGCCAAGGCCGAAGAGGTCGCCAAGGTTTTTTCGACAGTAATTCCTGGCGATCAGGTGGACACTGAATTGTGTTCCAAGAAAAGAGACAAGATTTTTGAGGAACGGAAGGACACAACCCTTTCGGGGAAGTTGATCAAAGACCCCCCTGTCCGTGGGCAGTTCGGTGAAGCCTTCATCGAGCTTCGTGAAGGTTACAAGGCGAAGAAACAGCGTCCTTATGAGAACCATGGACACAAACATGAGATACTCAGAAAAAAAATCGAGAGAAATCTCAGGGAATTTGGTTGGCTTGAGGGTTGTATGACCAGCGAATGGTGCTGTGCACCCTTCACAGTCCCGAAGCCGCCGCCTGCAGACCAGAACACTATTGATGGTTGGCGAATGGTTGTTGATTTTCGCAATCTCAACGCCGAAACCAAGGCGGATTCGCACCCCCTGCCCCTCATTGAGGAGGAAATCGCCAAGAGGGCAAGAGGTCGTTTGTTTTCTGTGCTGGATCTCCGTCACGGCTTTCACCAAATGCCGTTGAGGAAGGACAGCCGACCTCTCACCTGTATGTGCACGCCATGTGGCCCAGTCCAGTGGACGGTCATGCCCATGGGCCTGAAGAACGCCCCTTCGTCTTTTCAAAGAATGATGGAGGATGTACTTTTTACAGCTCATCCTGAGCTTCGTGCCTTCGTGAGTGTGTACATAGATGACATAATCATCGCGACAGAGGGGGAGGGACTGACCGAAGCCGAGCTGGTGGCCCTACATGAAAAGCAGCTGAACCAGGTTTTGGACATTCTTGATGCCAATCAGCTGATTTGTGAGCCAAAGAAAGGAAAAATTATTTTTAAAATCAGTCGAATTTTGTGGTTCTCTCCTTGAGAATGGCACCCGACGACCCAGTCCAGGGAAGCTCGTCGCTATTCAGAAGTGGAAGCGCCCTGAGACGATCACGGAATTGAGAGGATTCCTGGGTTGTTGCAATTTTTACCACACTTTCGTGCCGAAGTATGCCAAATTTGCTGCCCCCCTCACTGAATTATTGAAGGTAGGGAGAGATGCGGGCAAGGCAGGTTCAAAGGTTCGTGTCAAGTGGACTGAAGAGTGCGAGGAGGCCTTCCATCACTTGAAGGCGGCCCTATGCGAAGTCGCCACGTTGCATGTGCCGAAATTTGACCGACCCTTCTACATAAGAACCGACGCTTCTAGGTACGCGATCGGAGCTGTTCTTGAACAGGTTGATGAAGCCACCGGCGATCATTACCCTCTTGCATTTTGGTCTCGGAAGCTAGCCCCACGCCAAATGCAATGGTCGCCGCGTGAGCAAGAAACATATGCCATAATCTGTGCGCTGAAAAAGTACCAATCGTGGGTTGGCACCAATCGAGTCGAGGTCCTGACGTATCATCGATCTCTGGAGTATTGGGCCACCGAACACATTGATACTGTCGCGAGCCCAGCTGGCCGACGGGCCAGATGGCACGAATTTCTCAGTCTGTTTGACCTCCATGTGTCGTATTTGCCTGGAAAACACAACACGGTAGCGGATGCTCTGAGCCGATGGGCTTACCCCGCTTCAGAGGGGCTGCAAAGTACCAACATCCATGGTACGGAGCAGGACCGCCACGTCGTGATCGAGTGGGATCAAGAAGAAAAAAAGCTCATCCGACGTGAATGCACGCAATGCACTGTTAAACAGCACGCATGCCTGTGTCACGACATCACGGCCTTTTCAGATCCGGCGCATGCTCATGAGATCTGCACCAAATCACTGAAAGTCGTGGAGAAAGTCACCGATCCCTCCTCAGGGAGTGTGAAACGGTTTGACTATACCCGACGTGTAAGTGGATTTCGGTTGATTCAGGGCATTAAGCGTCGAGATCCGGCCAAAACTCCACCCCTGCCGAAAGATTCCCTTATCATCCGTGACTGGACGTCCGATTATCTGCAGGATCCCATGTTTAAAGAGGTCTTTGGAAATCTCAAATCCAAAGATGCTCACAAGAATGGGATTTTTTCTGAATATTCGTTGGATGGGGGGAAACTGTGGATGGAGGGTAAATTGTGCGTACCAGACGCCCTGGCCCCCCGAGTGTTAAACTGGTGGCATAAATGGGAGTCCCCCCACGCACATGGCCGTCGATTATGGTCGATGATTAAACATAGGTTGTTTGGCTCACGGCTATATACTCATTGCATGAAAGTAGCCGCCGGATGTGCCCAATGTGCTGTCGCGACGCCACCCAGCGCGAAGAAGCACGGCCATCTGAGGCCACATCCTATTCCGGAGCGCCTCTTTAACAGAGTCACCAGTGATTTTTTCTATGTCGGTGAACTCGATGACGAAGAGTGCCATTGGACCAATAAAAAGGTCAATGGTGTGCTCCTTATTCAGTGCCGTCATTCCGGCTACATTCAAGTGTTGCCTTGCAACATTGAGTCGATGACTGGCAAGGCTGCCGCCAAATGGTGCGCGCAGACCTGGATGGGAGGTTGGGACGTCCCATCCGAGGTGGTTACGGACTCAGGCAAAGAGTACACCTCCGAATGGTGGAGAAAATTATGTGCTCGCCTTGGAATCCACCACCTCAGATGTGAAATCCACTCACATCGAGCGCTGCCGGGCGAAAGAGCCGGCCGCTCACTTATAAATATGCTCCGTAAGGAACTCGCCAGTGAGAAGGACTTCCATTGGCTTGAGATTCTTTTCGCCATGCTTCGCCGTTACCACAACACGCCTTTGTATCATGGCCTTTCTCCAAATGAAATTGTCTTTGGACGAAAGAAGTGTTGGTGGAACATGCCGTTGAATAATCCTCGCCCTTGTAAAGATGCTTCGTTGTTTTTGGACGACGTCCAACGAGCAGATAAAACTGTCTCGAAATTAATTGATAAGCATCAAGCTGACTGGCTTTGGGTCCAGAATCAAGGCCGAAAAAACCCCCACAATTTTGAAGTCGATGATCGAGTTTGGCTTCGAAAATCCGAAACCACCCTGGACGGAGATGACAAGCTTCTTCCCTTGTGGGAGGGGCCATTCGCTGTTACAGC
Source organism: Eutreptiella sp. 'Long Island Sound 2002' (assembly GCA_964036045.1). Taxonomy (NCBI): domain Eukaryota; phylum Euglenozoa; class Euglenophyceae; order Eutreptiales; family Eutreptiaceae; genus Eutreptiella; species Eutreptiella sp. 'Long Island Sound 2002'. The sequence continues at coordinate 27,264,842 of OZ038400.1, read as the reverse complement.
GCGTCTAGGTGAGAACAGGTGGAGGATTCGTGTGGATGTCAGCAGGGAAATTGACGTTTCGGGCGATCGCCTCAAGAGAGAGATCCCCTCCTCCAAGGATCGGGTTAAACCCCTTTTTTGGACTTCGAAACTTTTGTCAGATCGGGTCATCGAAGGGGGGAAGTACGAACTCAAGAGGGTTGTAGAGGCAAGACGTGACGGAAAGGGCGAATGGGAATTTCTATGTGAGTGGAGGGGCTTTGATTCCAGTCACAACAACTGGGAACCAGCCCATTCTTTTGTCCATGGATACACCAAGGGGTTCATCGACTTCCTCAAGAAGCACCCCGAAATTGGCGTACTCCTGACAGACTGTTTGTCGAAACCAGACAGACAGGTGGAGAGCGACGGAAAAAGACCTGTGGTGAATCGAGATCCAGCCTTTTACGGCCCTCAGCAGCCACATTCCAGGGCTGATCCGTCGATCCCCCCTCCTGCGGTCAGGCCAGCCCAGGAGCCAAATGAGGACCAAGCTTCGAGTTCGGCCACTGATTTGCAGCGCCCAAGCCGTACGAGGGCCCGACCAGACAGGTTGGTGGTCACATGTATACGTGCTCGGCCGAATTCAGGGAGATCTGTCGTGACTTGAGTCGCCGACGCCATAATCTGGGTAACAGTCGTCTAGTCCAGGGCGTCATGGCACTCGTCGCTAGGGCTCAAGGGTGTAGGTTCGAAACCCTTGCATGTCCAACTCCTACAAAAGCTCCAGCCTCGCCCCGTCGACCACTTATTCCAATGTGAGTGTTCTGACGACTTGAAGAAACGACATTCTGCTCAATCCACTGTTCATTTTTCCTGATTACAACATGATGTGGAGAACTGCGAATGTTTGATAATTTGACGTCAATCAACTTTTCTTTGGTCTCCGTTCGGCAGACAAGGTGTAGATACGCTGCCGAAAGCCACGGAGTGTGCTGCCGTGTCCAGGAAAAACCAAACTCAGGCTTAATTCAGGCAGATTCGGGGTAATCTTGTCTCTGTTGGTCTGTGCATCTTTGGAATTTGGCTACTCGTGCAGATGGAAGCAAATGTACATAGTGTCAACGCCGGCCGGCGACATTCACCCCTACAGGCACCCCCTGTAGTACTGGCTGCACCAGATGCAACGCCAGGAACTCAGATCTTACCTTCATTTGCCGTGATGCTGAAGCTAAAGTCCAGATTCAGATCCAGATTCCTTGAATTTACCTTGAATTCCTCAGGTTTGTCCATCATTCTGCCACTGTTGCACAAAACCCAGACGTCAATTGTTCAGACAACCTTCACATAGGAGCTCTAGGGACTTCTAACAGCAACCTCTGAAGTCCGTAAGCTTCGTTGTATTTTTGGCACACGCCAATGTGAGCTCAATCCGACCTGAAACTGTCGAAAATGGTGAATCCAAGTGTCCTGTGGGACTCAATTGAAAGATTGGCCTTGTCCAAGTCGATTGACACCGCCGCCACTGTACATACGGTGTCTCTCAGTTATATACTGTCAGTAAAGCGCCTTCAGCGAACCTTCGGCGCGTTACATGCCAAGGATCCAGGGCCATCATGTCCCATCATGATGCATCATCACATGATCCACATCTTGATGGAATCTGTTGGATGCTCGCGAACCAACGTGCCGGAAAGCACAATTGAGCTGAATAAACGACAATATATATTAACTCTAGTCTAAACGAAAGTGTTAGTAGTTTCAGTTCTAGACATTCCGCTTCATTTCACCTTCATCTTAGGGAAATTGCTGATTTTAGGACAATTTGGATTGATTTCCTTGTCATCTCCTCTCATTCCTCAAAGATCTGTGTACGGCTTTGTCTAACTTCGCTGACGCTGATGTTTTTCTAGTCACTTAGGACCTGTAGACTACATTTGTAATTGTTTTCCCTCTCTGTGATTGTTTCATCTCCTTCATCTCTGCTCAACTTGAATCTCAATCTTGCTGAATCTTGTGATCATCCACCAGATGCGCCAAATCTGAAGCACATGCTGCACTTTTCAGAACGAGAAAAGCGGGAGTAACACGATGTAGAGTTCGGCGAGGACACCGTAGCGTGCCCGCGACAGCGAAACTGTGCCAGAGCGCTGAGATGTCACTCCATTTCTTGATTCCCCCACTCAATTCACCAATAATCTACCTCATTCTCAACCAATGCATGGTTTGGTATCGATTCTCGATACGTTTACATGCTTTTTAGCCCTTAACCTAATGTTTTACTGCACGGAGGACTGTTCGTCACTCCTCATTCTGTCTCATTTCAGGTTCATCCATCCTGATTCAGTGCCAATTCAGCCCAAATCAGGTCAGATCAAGCAGATTTCGCCCCATCGAGGCTACATTTCTATTTTTTTCTGGGACTTACCCGCACTACGTTCTTCGTTGACGTAGCGACACACCGCAGTGTGTTTTTGGAGGGGGAGTGTAAGTGCGGCTAACCCCCATCTGCTCAGATTCTCACAGATCTGCCCCAGATTGACTACATTTTGGTCATTTTATTTGCTTCGGCGGAATCGCCGCCTCGCAGCTCAGTCTCAGGATCAGACCTATATATTTCTTATATGCCGGATCTGATTCCGCGGTCCATTCTCCGTAAATCCGCCGCGTTCCGATCATTTGCCTGGAATCGCCATTTGCCGCTGACGCGCGCTCGCGGGCCAGATCGGCCAAATATTTTTCACAATCGGATTTATATAAATCTTTTCAGACAGTTTTGGACACTCAGATGTACTTAGAATAATCCGCATCAATTTTCTTCATAGACTGGGATTTTCTGCCGGATAACAATCAACATGGATCTTGCTTCAGTTGTTGCTGCTCTCGCCTCCGTTGGTGTCCGTGTATCCGGTTCTACCCCCAACAGCAGCGTTCAGGTCGACTCCTCGCGTGCCTGCCCCACTGGTCTTGCCGGCCCCGAGCCCTCCAGCACCTTCCACGACCCAGGGCAGCACTTTCACAGTACCTCTGGGCCAAGAACTCTGTCTTCAGTACCCCTGGGCCAGGAACTCTGTCATCAGTACGCCTGGGCCAAGAACTCTGTCTTCAGTACCCCTGGGCCAAGAACTCTGTCATCACTACCCCTGGGCCAAGAACTCTGTCTTCAGTACCCTTGGGCCAAGAACTCTTCCATCAGTACCCCTGGGCCAAGAACTCTGTCATCAGTACCTTTGGGCCAAGAACTCTGTCATCAGTACCCCTGGGCCAAGCACTCAGTCATCAGTAACAATGGGCCAAGAACTCTGTCATCAATACCCCTGGGCCAAGAACTCTGTCATCAGTACCCCTGGGCCAAGAACTCTGTTATCAGTACCCCTGGGCCAAGAACTCTGTCATCAATACCCTGTGGCCAACAACTCTGTCTTCAGTACCCCTGGGCCAAGAACTCTGTCATCAGTACCCCTGGGCCACGAATTCTGTCATCAGTACCCCTGGGCCAAGAAATCTGTCATCAGTACCCCTGGGCGAAGAACTCTGTCATCAGTACCCCTGGGCCAAAACCTCTGTCATGAGTACCCCTGGGCCAAGAACTCTGTCATCAGTACCCCTGGGCCAAGAACTCTGTCATCAGTACCCCTGAGCCAAGAACTCTGTCATCAGTACCCCTGGGCCAAGAACTCTGTCATCAGTACCCCTGGGCCAAGAACTCTGTCATCAGTACCCCTGGGCCAAGAACTCTGTCATCAGTACCCCTGGGCCAAGAACTCTGTCTTCAGTACCCCTGGGCGAAGAACTCTGTCATCAGTACCCCTGGGCCAAGAACTCTGTCTTCAGTACCCTTGGGCCAAGAACTCTGTCATCAGTACCCCTGGGCCAAGAACTCTGTCATCAGTACCCCTGGGCCAGGAACTCTGTCATCAGTACCCCTGGGCCAAGAACTCTGTCATCAGTACCCCTGGGCCAAGAACTCTGTCATCAGTACCCCTGGGCCAAGAACTCTGTCTTCAGTACCCCTGGGGGAAGAACTCTGTCATCAGTACCCCTGGGCCAGAAACTCTGTCTTCAGTACCCCTGGGCCAAGAACTCTGTCATCAGTACCCCTGGGCCAAGAACTGTGTCTTCAGTACCCCTGGGCCAAGAACTCTGTCATCAGTACCCCTGGGCCATAAATTCTGTCATCACTACCCCTGGGCCAAGAACTCTGTCATCAGTACCCTTGGGCCAAGAACTCTGTCATCAGTACCCCTGGGCCAAGAACTCTGTCATCGATACCCCTGGGCCAAGAACTTCGTCATCAGTCCCCCTGGGCCAAGAGCTCTGTCATCAGTACCCCTGGGCCAAGAACTCTGTCATTAGTACCCCTGGGCCACGAACTCTGTCATCAGTACCCCTGGGCCAAGAACTCTGTCATCAGTACCCCTGGGCCAAGAACTCTGTCATCAATACCCCTGGGCCAAGAACTCTGTCATCAGTACCCCTGGGCCAAGAACTCTGTCTTCAGTACACCTGGGCCAAAATCTCTGTCATCAGTACCCCTGGGCCAAGAACTCTGTCATCAGTACCCCTCGGCCAAGAACTCTGTCATCAGTACCCCTGGGCCAAGAACTCTGTCATCAATACCCCCGGGCCAAGAACTCTGTCTTCAGTACCCCTGGGACAAGAACTCTGTCATCAGTACCCCTGGGCCAAGAACTCGTTGATCAGTACTCCTGGGCCAAGAACTCTGTCTTCAGTACTCCTGGGCCAAGAACTCTGTCATCAGTACCCCTGGGCCATAAATTCTGTCATCACTACCCCTGGGCCAAGAACTCTGTCATCAGTACCCTTGGGCCAAGAACTCTGTCATCAGTACCCCTGGGCCAAGAACTCTGTCATCGATACCCCTTGGCCAAGAACTTCGTCATCAGTACCCCTGGGCCAAGAACTCTGGCATCAGTACCCCTGGGCCAAGAACTCTGTCATCAGTACCCCTAGGCCAAGAACTCTGTCTTCAGTACCCCTGGGCCAAGAACTCTCTTCTCAGTACCCCTGGGCCAAGAACTCTGTTTTCAGTACCCCTGGGCCAAAATCTCTGTCATCAGTACCCCTGGGCCAAGAACTCTGTCATCAGTACCCCTCGGCCAAGAACTCTGTCATCAGTACCCCTGGGCCAAGAACTCTGTCATCAATACCCCTGGGCCAAGAACTCTGTCTTCAGTACCCCTGGGCCAAGAACTCTGTCATCAGTACCCCTGGGCCAAGAACTCGGTGATCAGTACTCCTGGGCCAAGAACTCTGTCTTCAGTACTCCTGGGCCAAGAACTCTGTCATCAGTACCCCTGGGCCATAAATTCTGTCATCACTACCCCTGGGCCAAGAACTCTGTCATCAGTACCCTTGGGCCAAGAACTCTGTCATCAGTACCCCTGGGCCAAGAACTCTGTCATCGATACCCCTGGGCCAAGAACTTCGTCATCAGTACCCCCTGGCCAAGAACTCTGGCATCAGTACCCCTGGGCCAAGAACTCTGTCATCAGTACCCCTAGGCCAAGAACTCTGTCTTCAGTACCCCTGGGCCAAGAACTCTCTTCTCAGTACCCCTGGGCCAAGAACTCTGTTTGCAGTACCCCTGGGCCAAGAACTCTGTCATCAGTATCCCTGGGCCAGGAACTCTGTCATCAATACCCCTGGGCCATTAGCTCTGTCATCAGTACCCCTGCGCCAAGAACTCTGTCATCAGTACCCCTGGGCCAAGAACTCTGTCATCAATACCCCTGGGCCAAGAACTCTGTCATCAGAACCCCTGGGCCAAGAGCTCTCTCATCAGTACCCCCCGGCCAAGAACTCTGTCATCAGTACCCCTGGGCCAAGAACTCTGTCATCAGTACCCCTGGGCCAAGAACTCTGTCATCAGTACCCCTGGGACAAGAACTCTGTCATGAGTACCCCTGGGCCAAGAACTCTGTCATCAGTACCCCTGGGCCAAGAACTCTGTCTTCAGTACCCCTGGGCCAAGAACTCTGTCATCAGTACCCCTGGGCCAAGAACTCTGTCTTCAGTACCCCAGGGCCAAGAACTTTGTCATCAGTACCCCTGGGCCAAGAACTCTGTCATCAGTACCCCTGGGCCAAGAACTCTGTCATCGGTACCCCTGGGCCAAGAACTCTGTCATCAGTACCCCTGGGCCAAGAACTCTGTCATCAGTACCTCCGGGCCAAGAACTCTGTCATCAGTACCCCTGGGCCAAGAACTCTGTCATCGATACCCCTGGGCCAATAGGGCTCTGTCATCAGTACCCCTGGGCCAAGAACTCTGTCATCAGTACCCCTGGGCCAAGAACTCTGTCATCAATACCCCTGGGCCAAGAACTCTGTCATCAGTACCCCTGGGCCAAGAACTCTGTCATCAATACCCCTGGGCCAAGAACTCTGTCATCAGTACCCCTTGGCCAAGAACTCTGTCTTCAGTACCCCTGGGCCAAGAACTCTGTCTTCAGTACCCCTGGGCCAAGAGCCCTGTTTTCAGTACCCCTGGGCCAAGAACTCTGTCATCAGTACCCCTGGGCCGGGAACTCTGTCATCAATACCCCTGGGCCAAGAGCTCTGTCATCAGTACCCCTGGGCCAAGAACTCCGTCATCAGTACCCCTGGGCCAAGAACTCTGTCATCAATACCCCGCGGCCAAGAACTCTGTCATCAGTACCCCTGGGCCAAGAACTCTCTCATCAGTACCCCTGGGGCAAGAACTCCGTCATCAGTACCCCTGGGTCTAGAACTCTCTGAACAGTCCCCCTGGGACAAGAACTCCGTCTTCAGTACCCCGGAGCCAAGAACTCTGTCATCAGTACCCCTTGGGCCAGGAACTCTGTCTTCAGTACCCCTGGGCCAAGAACTCTGTCATCAGTACCCCCGGGCCAAGAAATCTGTCTTCAGTACCCCAGGGCCAGGAACTCTGTCATCAGTACCCCTGGGCCAAGAACTCTGTTTTCAGTACCCCTGGGCCAAGAACTCTGTCATCAGTACCCCTGGGCCAAGAACTGTGTGATCAGTACCCCTGGGCCAAGAACTCTGTCATCAATACCCCTGGGCCAAGAACTCTGTCATCAGTACCCCTGGGCCAAGAACTCTGTCATCAGTACCCCTGGGCCAAGAACTCTGTCATCAGTACCCCTGGGCCAAGAACTCTGTCATCAGTACCCCTGGGCCAAAACCTCTGTCATCAATACCCCTAGGCCTAGAACTCTGTCTTCAGTACCCCTGGGTCAAGAACTCTGTCATCAGTACCCCTGGGCCAAGAACCCTGTCATCAATACCCCTGGGCCCAGAACTCTGTCTTCAGTACCCCTGGGCCAAGAACTCTGTCATCAGTACCCCTGGGCCAGGGGTTCTGTCATCAGTACCCCTGGGCCAAGAACTCTGTCATCAGTACCCCTGCGCCAAGAACTCTGTCATCAGTACCCCTGGGCCAAGAACTCTGTCATCAATACCCCTGGGCCAAGAACTCTGTCATCAGTACCCCTGGGCCAGGAACTCTGTCATCAGTACCCCTGGGCCAAGAACTCTGTCATCAGTACCCCTGGGCCAAGAACTCTGTCATCAGTACCCCTGGGCCAAGAACTCTGTCATCAGTACCCCTGGGCCGAGAACTCTGTCTTCAGTACCCCTGGGCCAAGAACCCTGTCATCAGTACCCCTGGGCCAAGAACTCTGTCTTCAGTACCCCTGGGCCAAGAACTCTGTCATCAGTACCCCTGGGCCAAGAACTCCGTCTTCAGTACCCCTGGGCCAAGAACTCTGTCATCAGTACCCCTGGGCCAAGAACTCTGTCATCAATACCCCTGGGCCAAGAACTCTGTCTTCAGTACCCCTGGGCCAAGAACTCTGTCCTCAGTACCCCTGGGCCAAGAACTCTGTCATCAGTACCCCTGGGCCAAGAACTCTGTCATCAATACCCCTGGGCCAAGAGCTCTGTCATCAGTACCCCTAGGCCAAGAACTCTGTCATCAGTACCCCGGGGCCAAGAACTCTGTCATCAGTACCCCTGGGCCAAGAACTCTGTCGTCAGTACCCCTGGGCCAAGAACTCTGTCGTCAGTACCCCTGGGCCAAGAACTCTCTCATCAGTACCCCTGGGCCAAGAACTCTGTCTTCAGTACCCCTGGGCCAAGAACTCTGTCATCAGTACCCCTTGGCCAAGAACTCTGTCGTCAGTACCCCTCGGCCAAGAACTCTGTGATCAGTACCCCTGGGCCAAGAACTCTGTCATCAGTACCCCTGGGCCAAGAACTCTGTCATTAGTACCCCTGGGCCAAGAACTCGGTCTTCAGTACCCCTGGGCCAAGAACTCAGTCATGAGTACCCCTGGGCCAAAACTCTGTCATGAGTACCCCTGGGCCACGAACTCTCTCATGAGTACCCCTGGGCCACGAACTCTGTCTTCAGTACCCCTGGGCCAAGAACTTAGTCTTCAGTACCCCTGGGCCAAGAACTCTGTCTTCAGTACCCCTGGGCCAAGAACTCTGTCTTCAGTACCCTAGGGCCAAGAACTCTGTCTTCAGTACCCCTGGGCCAAGAACTCTGTCATCAGTACCCCTGGGCCAAGAACTCTGTCTTCAGTACCCCTGGGCCAAGAACTCTGTCATCAGTACCCCTGGGCCAAGTACTCTGTCATCAGTACCCCTGGGCCAAGAGCTCTGTCTTCAGTACCCCTGGGCCAAGAACTCTGTCATCAGTACCCCTGGGCCAAGAACCCTGTCTTCAGTACCCCTGGGCCAAGAACTCTGTCTTCAGTACCCCTGGGCCAAGAACTCTGTCATCAGTAACCCTGGGCCAGGAACTCTGTCATCAGTACCCCTTCGCCAAGAACTCTGTCTCCAGTACCCCTGGGCCAAGAACTCTGTCATCAGTACCCCTGGGCCAAGTACTCTGTCATCAGTACCCCTGGGCCAAGAGCTCTGTCTTCAGTACCCCTGGGCCAAGAACTCTGTCATCAGTACCCCTGGGCCAAGAACCCTGTCTTCAGTACCCCTGGGCCAAGAACTCTGTCTTCAGTACCCCTGGGCCAAGAACTCTGTCATCAGTAACCCTGGGCCAGGAACTCTGTCATCAGTACCCCTTCGCCAAGAACTCTGTCTCCAGTACCCCTGGGCCAAGAACTCTGTCATCAGTACCCCGGGGCCAAGTAGTCTGTCATCAGTACCCCTGGGCCAAGAACTCTGTCTTCAGTACCACTGGGCGAAGAACTCTGTCTTCAGTACCCCTGGGCCAGGAACTCTGTCATCAGTACCCCTGGGCCAAGAACTCTGTCATCAGTACCCCTGGGCCAAGTAGTCTGTCATCAGTACCCCTGGGCCAAGATCTCTGTCATCAGTACCCCTGGGCCAAGAACTCTGTCTTCAGTACCCTAGGGCCAAGAACTCTGTCTTCAGTACCCCTGGGCCAAGAACTCTGTCATCAGTACCCCTGGGCCAAGAACTCTGTCTTCAGTACCCCTGGGCCAAGAACTCTGTCATCAGTACCCCTGGGCCAAGTACTCTGTCATCAGTACCCCGTGGGCCAAGAGCTCTGTCTTCAGTACCCCTGGGCCAAGAACTCTGTCATCAGTACCCCTGGGCCAAGAACCCTGTCTTCAGTACCCCTGGGCCAAGAACTCTGTCTTCAGTACCCCTGGGCCAAGAACTCTGTCATCAGTAACCCTGGGCCAGGAACTCTGTCATCAGTACCCCTTCGCCAAGAACTCTGTCTCCAGTACCCCTGGGCCAAGAACTCTGTCATCAGTACCCCTGGGCCAGGTAGTCTGTCATCAGTACCCCTGGGCCAAGAACTCTGTCTTCGGTACCCCTGGGCCAAGAACTCTGTCCTCAGTACCCCTGGGCCAGGAACTCTGTCATCAGTACCCCTGAGCCAAGAACTCTCTCATCAGTACCCCTGGGCCAAGTACTCTGTCATCAGTACCCCTGGGCCAAGAACTCTGTCTCCAGTACCCCTGGGCCAAGAGCTCTGTCATCAGTACCCCTGGGCCAAGAACTCTGTAATCAGTACCCCTGGGCCAAGAACTCTGTCTTCAGTACCCCTGGGCCAAGAACTCTGTCATCAGTACCCCTGGGCCAGGAACCCTGTCATCAGTACCCCTGGGCCAAGAACTCTGTCTCCAGTACCCCTGGGCCACGAACTCTGTCATCAGGACCCCTTGGGCCAAGAACTCTGTCATCAGTACCCCTGGTCCGAGAACTCTGTCATCAGGACCCCCTGGCCAAGAACTCTGTCATCAGTACCCCTGGGCCAAGAACTCTGCCATCAGTACCCATGGACCGAGAACTCTGTCTTCAGTACCCCTGGGCCAAGAACTCTGTCATCAGTAACCCAGGGCCAAGAGCTCTGTCATCAGTACCCCAGGGCGAAGAACTCTGTCATCAGTACCCCTGGGCCACGAACTCTGTCATCAGTACCCCTGGGCCAGGAACTCTGTCATCAGTACCCCTAAGCCAAGAACTCTGTCATCGGTACCCCTGGGCCGAGAAGTCTGTCATCAGTACCCCTGGGCCAAGAACTCTCTCATCAGTACCCCTGGGCCAAGAACTCTGTCATCAGTACCCTTGGGCCAAGAACTCTGTCTTCAGTACCCCTCAGCCAACAGCTCTGTCATCAGTACCCCTGGGCCACGAACTCTGTCATCAGTACCCCTGGGCCAAGAACTCTGTCTCCAGTACCCCTGGGCCAAGAACTCTGTCATCAGTGCCCCTGGGCCAAGAACTCGGTCTTCAGTACCCCTCGGCCAAGAACTCTGTCTTCAGTACCCCTGGGCCAAGAACTCTGTCATCAGTACCCCTGGGCCAAGGCCTCTGTCTTCAGTACCCCTGGGCCAAGAACTCTGTCATCAGTACCCATGGGCCAAGAACTCTGTCATCAGTACCCCAGGGCCCAGTACTCTGTCATCAGTACCCCTGGGCCAAGAACTCTGTCATCAGTACCCCTGGGCCAAGAACTCTGTCATCAATACCCCTGGGCCAAGAACTCTGTCTTCAGTACCCCTGGGCCAAGAACTCTGTCCTCAGTACCCCTGGGCCAAGAACTCTGTCATGATGACCCCTGGGCCAAGAACTCTGTCGTCAGTACCCCTGGGCCAAGAACTCTCTCATCAGTACCCCTGGGCCAAGAACTCTGTCTTCAGTGCCCCTGGGCCAAGAACTCTGTCATCAGTACCCCTTGGCCAAGAACTCTGTCGTCAGTACCCCTCGGCCAAGAACTCTGTGATCAGTACCCCTGGGCCAAGAACTCTGTCATCAGTACCCCTGGGCCAAGAACTCTGTCATTAGTACCCCTGAACCAAGAACTCGGTCTTCAGTACCCCTGGGCCAGGAACTCTGTCATGAGTACCCCTGGGCCAAGAACTCTGTCATGAGTACCCCTGGGCCACGAACTCTGTCATGAGTACCCCTGGGCCACGAACTCTGTCTTCAGTACCCCCCGGCCAAGAACTTAGTCTTCAGTACCCCTGGGCCAAGAACTCTGTCTTCAGTACCCCTGGCCCAAGAACTCTGTCTTCAGTACCCTAGGGCCAAGAACTCTGTCTTCAGTACCCCTGGGCCAAGAACTCTGTCATCAGTACCCCTGGGCCAAGAACTCTGTCTTCAGTACCCCTGGGCCAAGAACTCTGTCATCAGTACCCCTGGGCCAAGTACTCTGTCATCAGTACCCCTGGGCCAAGAGCTCTGTTTTCAGTACCCCTGGGCCAAGAACTCTGTCATCAGTACCCCTGGGCCAAGAACCCTGTCTTCAGTACCCCTAGGCCAAGAACTCTGTCTTCAGTACCCCTGGGCCAAGAACTCTGTCATCAGTACCCCTGGGCCAGGAACTCTGTCATCAGTACCCCTGGGCCAAGAACTCTGTCTCCAGTACCCCTGGGCCAAGAACTCTGTCATCAGTACCCCTGGGCCAAGTACTCTGTCATCAGTACCCCTGGGCCAAGAACTCTGTCTTCAGTACCCCTGGGCCAAGAACTCTGTCTTCAGTACCCCTGGGCCAGGAACTCTGTCATCAGTACCCCTGAGCCAAGAACTCTCTCATCAGTACCCCTGGGCCAAGTACTCTGTCATCAGTACCCCTGGGCCAAGAACTCCGTCTCCAGTACCCCTGGGCCAAGAGCTCTGTCATCAGTACCCCTGGGCCAAGAACTCTGTCATCAGTACCCCTGGGCCAAGAACTCTGTCTTCAGTACCCCTGGGCCAAGAACTCTGTCATCAGTACCCCTGGGCCAAGAACTCTGTCATCAGTACCCCTGGGCCAAGAACTCTGTCTTCAGTACCCCTGGGCCACGAACTCTGTCATCAAGACCCCTTGGGCCAGGAACTCTGTCATCAGTACCCCTGGTCCGAGAACTCTGTCATCAGGACCCCCTGGCCAAGAACTCTGTCATCAGTACCCCTGGGCCAAGAACTCTGTCATCAGTACCCCTGGACCGAGAACTCTGTCTTCAGTACCCCTGGGCCAAGAACTCTGTCATCAGTACCCCAGGGCCAAGAGCTCTGTCATCAGTACCCCAGGGCGAAGAACTCTGTCAGCAGTATCCCTGGGCCAAGAACTCTGTCTTCAGTACCCCTGGGCCAGGAACTATGTCATCAGTACCCCACGGCCAAGAACTCCCCCATCAGTACCCCTCGGCCAACAGCTTTGTCATCAGTACCCCTGGGCCACGAACTCTGTCATCAGTACCCCTGGGCCAAGAACTCTGTCTCCAGTACCCCTGGGCCAAGAACTCTGTCATCGGTACCCCTGGGCCAAGAAGTCTGTCATCAGTACCCCTGGGCCAAGAACTCTGTCATCAGTACCCCTGGGCGGAGAACTCTGTCATCAGTACCCTTGGGCCAAGAACTCTGTCATCAGTACCCGAGTGCCAAGAACTCTGTCTTCAGTACCCCAGGGCCAAGAACTCTGTCATCAGTACACCTGGGCCAAGAACTCTGTCATCAGTACCCCTGGGCCAAGAACTCTGTGATCAGTACCCCTGGGCCAAGAACTCTGTCAACAGTACCCCTGGGCCAAGAACTCTGTCGTTAGTACCCCTGGGCCAAGAACTCGGTCTTCAGTACCCCTGGGCCAAGAACTCTGTCATGAGTACCCCTGGGCCAAGAACTCTGTCACGAGTACCCCTGGGCCACGAACTCTGTCATGAGTACCCCTGGGCCACGAACTCTGTCTTCAGTACCCCTGGGCCAAGAACTCTGTCTTCAGTACCCCTGGGCCAAGAACTCTGTCTTCAGTACCCCTGGGCCAAGAACTCTGTATTCAGATTCCCTGGGCCAAGAACTCTGTCATCAGTACCCCTGGGCCAAGAACTCCGTCTTCAGTACCCCTGGGCCAAGAACTCTGTATTCAGATTCCCTGGGCCAAGTACTCTGTCTTCAGTACCCCTGGGCCAAGAACCCTGTCTCCAGTACCCCTGGGCCAAGAACTCTCTCATCAGTACCCCTGGGCCAAGTACTCTGTCATCAGTACCCCTGGGCCAAGAACTCTGTCTCCAGTACCCCTGGGCCAAGAAGTCTGTCTTCAGTACCCCTGGGCCAGAGCTCTGTCATCAGTACCCCTGGGCCAAGAACTCTGTCATCAGTAACCCTGGACCGAGAACTCTGTCGTCAGTACCCCTGGGCCAAGAACTCTGTCATCAGTACCCCTGGGCCAAGAACTCTGCCATCAGTACTCCTGGGCCAAGAACTCTGTCTTCAGTACCCCTGGGCCAAGAACTCTGTCATCAGGACCCCTTGGGCCAAGAACTCTGTCATCAGTAACCCTGGACCGAGAACTCTGTCGTCAGTACCCCTGGGCCAAGAACTCTGTCATCAGTACCCCTGGGCCAAGAACTCTGCCATCAGTACTCCTGGGCCAAGAACTCTGTCTTCAGTACCCCTGGGCCAAGAACTCTGTCATCAGGACCCCTTGGGCCAAGAACTCTGTCATCAGGACCCCTGGGCCAAGAACTCTGTCATCAGTACCCCTGGGCCAAGAACTCTGTCATCAGTACCCCTGGACCAAGAACTCTGTCTTCAGTACCCCTGGGCCAAGAACTCTGTCATCAGTACCCCAGGGCCAAGAGCTCTGTCATCAGTACCCCAGGGCGAAGAACTCTGTCTTCAGTACCCCTGGGCCAAGGACTCTGTCTTCAGTACCCCTGGGCCAAGAACTCTGTCATCAGTACCCCTGGGCCAAGAACTCTGTCATCAGTACCCCTGGGCCATGAACTCTGTCAACAGTACCCCTGGGCCAAGAACTCTGTCATCAGTACCCCTGGGCCAAGAACTCTGTCTTCAGTACCCCTGGGCCAAGAACTCTGTCATCGGTACCCCTGGGCCAAGAACTGTGTCATCAGTACCCCTGGGCCAAGAACTCTGTCATCAGTACCCCTGGGCCAAGAGCTCTGTCATCAGTACCCCTGGGCGGAGAAATCTGTCATCAGTACCCCAGGGCCAAGAACTCTGTCTTCAGTACCCCAGGGCCAAGAACTCTGTCATCAGTACACCTGGGCCAAGAACTCTGTCATCAGTACCCCTGGGCCAAGAACTCTCTCATCAGTACCCCTGGGCCAAGAACTCTGTCTTCAGTACCCCTGGGCCAAGAGCTCTGTCATCAGTACCCCTGGGCGAAGAACTCTGTCTCCAGTACCCCTGGGCCGAGAACTCTGTCATCAGTACCCCTGGGCAAAGAACTCTGTCATCAGTACCCCTGGGCCAAGAACTCTGTCATCAGTACCCCTGGGCCAAGAACTCTGTCATCGGTTCCCCTGGGCCAAGAACTCTGTCATCAGTACCCCTGGGCCAAGAACTCTGTCATCAGTACCCCTGGGCCAAGAACTCTGTCATCAGTTCCCCTTGGGCCAAGAACTCTGTCATCAGTACCCCTGGGCCCTGAACTCTGTCATACGTACCCCTGGGCCAAGAACTCTGTCATCAGTACCCCTGGGCCAAGAACTCTGTCTTCATTACCCTTGGGCCAAGAACTCTGTCATCACCACCCCTGGGCCATGAACTCTGTCATCAGTACCCCTGGGCCAAGAACTCTCTCATCAGTACCCCAGGGCCAAGAACTCCGTCTTCAGTACCCCAGGGCCAAGAACTCTGTCATCAGTACACCTGGGCCAAGAACTCTGTCGTCAGTACCCCTGGGCCAAGAACTCTCTCATCAGTACCCCTGGGCCAAGAACTCTGTCTTCAGTACCCCTGGGCCAAGAACTCTGTCTCCAGTACCCCTGGGCCGAGAACTCTGTCATCAGGACCCCTGGGCCAAGAACTCTGTCATCAGTACCCCTGGGCCAAGAACTCTGTCATCAGTTCCCCTTGGGCCAAGAACTCTGTCATCAGTACCCCTGGGCCCTGAACTCTGTCATACGTACCCCTGGGCCAAGAACTCTGTCATCAGTACCCCTGGGCCAAGAACTCTGTCTTCAGTACCCCTGGGCCATGAACTCTGTCATCAGTACCCCTGGGCCATGAACTCTGTCATCAGTACCCCTGGGCCAGGAACTCTCTCATCAGTACCCCAGGGCCAAGAACTCTGTCTTCAGTACCCCAGGGCCAACAACTCTGTCATCAGTACACCTGGGCCAAGAACTCTGTCATCAGTACCCCTGGGCCAAGAACTCTCTCATCAGTACCCCTGGGCGAAGAACTCTGTCATCAGTACCCCTGGGCCAAGAACTCTGTCTCCAGTACCCCTGGGCCGAGAACTCTGTCATCAGGACCCCTGGGCCAAGAACTCTGTCATCAGTACCCCTGGGCCAAGAACTCTGTCATCAGTACCCCTGGGCCAAGAACTCTGTCTTCAGTACCCCTTGGCCAAGAACTCTATCATCAGTACCCCTGGGCCAAGAACTCTTTCATCAGTACCCCGCGGCCAAGAACTCTGTCATCAGTACCCCTGGGCCAAGAACTCTGTCATCAGTACCCCTGGGCCAAGAACTCTGTCATCCGTACCCCTGGGCCAAGAACTCTGTCATCAGTACCCCTGGGCCAAGAACTCTGTCTTCAGTACCCCAGGGCCAAGAATTCTCTCATCAGTACCCCCGGGCCAAGAATTCTGTCATCAGTACCCCTGGGCCAAGAACTCTGTCATCAGTACCCCTGGGCCACGAATTCTGTCTTCAGTACCCCTGGGCCAAGAACTCTGTCATCAGTACCCCTGGGCCAAGAACTCTGTCTTCAGTACCCCAGGGCCAAGAACTCTGTCATCAGTACCCCTGGGCCATGAACTCTGTCATCAGTACCCCTGGGCCAAGAACTCTCTCATCAGTACCCCTGGACCAAGAACTCTGTCTTCAGTACCCCCGGGCCAAGAACTCTGTCATCAGTACCCCTGGGCCAAGTACTCTGTCATCAGTACCCCTGGGCCAAGAACTCTGTCATCAGTACCCCTGGGCCAAGAACTCTGTCTTCAGTACCCCTGGGCCAAGAACTCTGTCATCAGTACCCCTGGGCCAAGTACTCTGTCATCAGTACCCCTGGGCCAAGAACTCTGTTTTTAGTACCCCTGGGCCAAGAACTCTTTCATCAGTACCCCTGGGCCAAGAACTCTGTCATCAGTACCCCTGAGCCAAGAACTCTCTCATCAGTACCCCTGGGCCACGTACTCTGTCATCAGTACCCCCGGGCCAAGAACTCTGTCTCCAGTACCCCTGGGCCAAGAACTCTGTCTTCAGTACCCCTGGGCCAAGAACTCTGTCATCAGTACCCCTGGGCCAAGAACTCTCTCATCAGTACCCCTCGGCCAAGAACTCTGTCTTCAGTACCCCTGGGCCAAGAGCTCTGTCATCAGTACCCCTGGGCGAAGAACTCTGTCTCCAGTACCCCTGGGCCGAGAACTCTGTCATCAGTACCCCTGGGCAAAGAACTCTGTCATCAGTACCCCCGGGCCAAGAACTCTGTCATCAGTACCCCTGGGCCAAGAACTCTGTCTTCAGTACCCCTGGGCCAAGAACTCTGTCATCAGTACCCCTGGGCCAAGAACTCTGTCATCAGTACCCCTGGGCCAAGAACTCTGTCATCAGTTCCCCTTGGGCCAAGAACTCTGTCATCAGTACCCCTGGGCCCTGAACTCTGTCATACGTACCCCTGGGCCAAGAACTCTGTCATCAGTACCCCTGGGCCAAGAACTCTGTCTTCATTACCCTTGGGCCAAGAACTCTGTCATCACCACCCCTGGGCCATGAACTCTGTCATCAGTACCCCTGGGCCAAGAACTCTCTCATCAGTACCCCAGGGCCAAGAACTCCGTCTTCAGTACCCCAGGGCCAAGAACTCTGTCATCAGTACACCTGGGCCAAGAACTCTGTCGTCAGTACCCCTGGGCCAAGAACTCTCTCATCAGTACCCCTGGGCCAAGAACTCTGTCTTCAGTACCCCTGGGCCAAGAACTCTGTCTCCAGTACCCCTGGGCCGAGAACTCTGTCAACAGGACCCCTGGGCCAAGAACTCTGTCATCAGTACCCCTGGCCCAAGAACTCTGTCATCAGTTCCCCTTGGGCCAAGAACTCTGTCATCAGTACCCCTGGGCCCTGAACTCTGTCATACGTACCCCTGCGCCAAGAACTCTGTCATCAGTACCCCTGGGCCAAGAACTCTGTCTTCAGTACCCCTGGGCCAAGAACTCTGTCATCAGTACCCCTGGGCCATGAACTCTGTCATCAGTACCCCTGGGCCAAGAACTCTCTCATCAGTACCCCAGGGCCAAGAACTCTGTCTTCAGTACCCCAGGGCCAACAACTCTGTCATCAGTACACCTGGGCCAAGAACTCTGTCATCAGTACCCCTGGGCCAAGAACTCTCTCATCAGTACCCCTGGGCGAAGAACTCTGTCATCAGTACCCCTGGGCCAAGAACTCTGTCTCCAGTACCCCTGGGCCGAGAACTCTGTCATCAGGACCCCTGGGCCAAGAACTCTGTCATCAGTACCCCTGGGCCAAGAACTCTGTCATCAGTACCCCTGGGCCAAGAACTCTGTCTTCAGTACCCCTTGGCCAAGAACTCTATCATCAGTACCCCTGGGCCAAGAACTCTTTCATCAGTACCCCGCGGCCAAGAACTCTGTCATCAGTACCCCTGGGCCAAGAACTCTGTCATCAGTACCCCTGGGCCAAGAACTCTGTCATCCGTACCCCTGGGCCAAGAACTCTGTCATCAGTACCCCTGGGCCAAGAACTCTGTCTTCAGTACCCCAGGGCCAAGAATTCTCTCATCAGTACCCCTGGGCCAAGAATTCTGTCATCAGTACCCCTGGGCCAAGAACTCTGTCATCAGTACCCCTGGGCCACGAATTCTGTCTTCAGTACCCCTGGGCCAAGAACTCTGTCATCAGTACCCCTGGGCCAAGAACTCTGTCTTCAGTACCCCAAGGCCAAGAACTCTGTCATCAGTACCCCTGGGCCATGAACTCTGTCATCAGTACCCCTGGGCCAAGAACTCTCTCATCAGTACCCCTGGACCAAGAACTCTGTCTTCAGTACCCCTGGGCCAAGAACTCTGTCATCAGTACCCCTGGGCCAAGTACTCTGTCATCAGTACCCCTGGGCCAAGAACTCTGTCATCAGTACCCCTGGGCCAAGAACTCTGTCTTCAGTACCCCTGGGCCAAGAACTCTGTCATCAGTACCCCTGGGCCAAGTACTCTGTCATCAGTACCCCTGGGCCAAGAACTCTGTTTTTAGTACCCCTGGGCCAAGAACTCTTTCATCAGTACCCCTGGGCCAAGAACTCTGTCATCAGTACCCCTGAGCCAAGAACTCTCTCATCAGTACCCCTGGGCCACGTACTCTGTCATCAGTACCCCCGGGCCAAGAACTCTGTCTCCAGTACCCCTGGGCCAAGAACTCTGTCTTCAGTACCCCTGGGCCAAGAACTCTGTCATCAGTACCCCTGGGCCAAGAACTCTGTCTTCAGTACCCCTAGGCCAAGAGCTCTGTCATCAGTACCCCTGGGCCAAGAACTCTGTCATCAGTAACCCTGGGCCAAGAACTCTGTCTTCAGTACCCCAGGGCCAAGAACTCTGTCATCAGTACCCCTGGGCCAAGAACTCTGTCATCAGTACCGCTGGGCCAAGAACTCTGTCTTCAGTACCCCTGGGCCAGGAACTCTGTCATCAGGACCCCT
Source organism: Eutreptiella sp. 'Long Island Sound 2002' (assembly GCA_964036045.1). Lineage (NCBI taxonomy): Eukaryota > Euglenozoa > Euglenophyceae > Eutreptiales > Eutreptiaceae > Eutreptiella > Eutreptiella sp. 'Long Island Sound 2002'. The sequence goes on along the minus strand of OZ038400.1, from coordinate 27,245,779 downwards.
TGGGCCAAGAACTCTTTCATCAGTACCCCTGGTACGAGAACTCTGTCATCAGGACCCCTGGGCCAAGAACTCTGTCATCAGTACCCCTGGGCCAAGAACTCTGTCATCAGTACCCCTGGACCAAGAACTGTGTCTTCAGTACCCCTGGGCCAAGAACTCTGTCATCAGTACCCCAGGGCCAAGAAGTCTGTCATCAGTACCCCTTGGCCACAAACTCTGTAATCAGTACCCCTGGGCCAAGAACTCTGTCATCAGTACCCCTGGGCCAAGAACTCTGTCATCAGTACCCCAGGGCCAAGAACTCTGTCTTCAGTACCCCAGGGCCAAGAACTCTGTCATCAGTACACCTGGGCCAAGAACTCTGTCATCAGTACCCCTGGGCCAAGAACTCTCTCATCAGTACCCCTGGGCCAAGAACTCTGTCTTCAGTACCCCTGGGCCAAGAACTCTGTCATCAGTACCCCTGGGCCAAGAACTCTGTCTCCAGTACCCCTGGGCCGGGAACTCTGTCATCAGGACCCCTGGGCCAAGAACTCTGTCATCAGTACCCCTGGGCCAAGAACTATGTCATCAGTACCCCTGGGCCAAGAACTCTGTCTTCAGTACCCCTGGGCCAAGAACTCTGTCATCAGTACCCCTGGGCCAAGAACTCTGTCATCAGTACCCCTGGGCCAAAAACTCTGTCATCAGTACCCCTGGGCCAAGAACTCTGTCATCAGTACCCCTGGGCCAAGAACTCTGTCATCAGTACCCCTGGGCCAAGAACTCTGTCATCAGTACCCCTGGGCCAGGAACTCTGTCTTCAGTACCCCAGGGCCAAGAACTGTGTCATCAGTACCCCTGGGCCATGAACTCTGTCATCAGTACCCCTGTGCCAAGAACTCTCTCATCAGTACCCCAGGGCCAAGAACTCCTTCTTCAGTACCCCAGGGCCAAGAACTCTGTCATCAGTACACCTGGGCCAAGAACTCTGTCATCAGTACCCCTGGGCCAAGAACTCTCTCATCAATACCCCTGGGCCAAGAACTCTGTCTTCAGTACCCCTGGGCCAAGAACTCTGTCATCAGTACCCCTGGGCCAAGAACTCTGTCTCCAGTACCCCTGGGCCGAGAACTCTGTCATCAGGACCCCTGGGCCAAGAACTCTGTCATCAGTACCCCTGGGCCAAGAACTCTGTCATCAGTACCCCTGAGCCAAGAACTCTGTCTTCAGTACCCCTGGGCCAAGAACTCTATCATCAGTACCCCTGGGCCAAGAACTCTGTCATCAGTACCCCTGGGCCAAGAACTCTGTCATCAGTACCCCTGGGCCAAGAACTCTGTCATCAGTACCCCTGGGCCAAGAACTCTGTCATTAGTACCCCTGGGCCAAGAACTCTGTCATCCGTACCCCTGGGCCAAGAACTCTGTCATCAGTACCCCTGGGCCAAAAACTCTGTCTTCAGTACCCCAGGGCCAAGAACTCTGTCATCAGTACCCCTGGGCCAAGAACTCTGTCTCCAGTACCCCTGGGCCAAGATTTCTGTCTTCAGTACCCCTGGGCCAAGAGCTCCGTCATCAGTACTGAAGCGGTACCCAGAACCCCATGGCTAGGTTACAGCATACAACCGGTCTCCGGTCCACTAACCCCATGTACGGAAGGGAAGACGCCCGTTGACGCTCCGTTCCGTGCCGTAAAGCCCCGCATCGGCAACCGATGCACCGCCAGCGGAGATTTGTATATCAGAATATCAGGAATCAACAGGGTTTTTTTTTTCATATTGTTTCCGTCAATTTTTATGCTTCCGTTCTGATATTCACTGTTTTGACTGCTGGCGGTTGGATCGCGACTTTACCGTAACCGCCAGTTTAAATGTTTATAATGGAAATTTTAACGCTATCCGTCACGAAGGCTCCAAAGCCTTCAGGAACTGCATGGACGCTTCCGCAATTGTCACATCTTACACTCCCTACCTTAATCCGAATTTTTCAGGATGTTGAAATCGGATTTTCGACTTCGACATCCCCGCACTTGATTTGACCTCTTTCGAGTGGACCTACGTGCTTCCGTATGCACGAATCAACTTTCCTTTTATCTTGCCCTCCATTTGTCTTAAAGATATGGGCAAAACAAAGTTGATTCGTGAGGCCACTTGTGAAGGTCATATCTCGTGTTGCTTGCGAGGAATGACAATAAGGAAACGTGGGATGTATTCACAATACTCCCGACGTAATTTAGGAAGCATCATATGCCTTGCGTCTTCACACGTGCGCGCTAGTGTAATAGATCATGGTCAAGAGGGTAGAGTTTGCGTTAAAACTCTTTGGCCATGATATTGCGTGCGTTAAGATAACTTTCGAGTGTAGCGCGCAACTGTTGGTGTTGCATAGGAACTCTCCTTGAGTTCCTATGAGCGATTGACACAAAGTTATGCCCTTGGAGGGGCATGACATATCGTGGTGGGAGCTACCTTTGGGGCAATATGTGGTATGTGCCATGTGTTGTGTTGCGTGCCCATTTGGCGGGTCCATTACTCCAAGCCAAGCCCGCCAATGGACCACATATTGTGCAAGCCCCTTCTCCATACTCCCTACAGTCAATTGCAAGCCTAACCTTCGTGAAGGGAAGCTTGTGTGGTGATCCCGAAGCGATGCGTTGGGAGCAAGGTGTGTATTTTGCAATTTCCCATATTTTCATGTGCCCACTTGGGAAGTAGCGCTCGTAACCTTTCAAGGCGGCCCATCTGGAGCACATATGTGGGATCGAAGGTCATTGGTGTCAAGTCATTGTGTTTAGAAGGATTAGTTGATTGCACGATCCAAGCCAAAGATATTATAATATAATGGTGCGCCTTTCAAGGCACTTTGGTTTGTCCTTGTGCCATTTTTGCCGTTTTTGGCCCGTCATGATGTCAAGTGGCGACCTTGTATCTCAACGTTGCGCTCAATTGACATCATGACCCAAGTATGTTATGAGGGTACATACTTCGGTGCCCAACATATCTTGGACCCGGCGAATAACTCCTCTTAGGCTTGGCATACCGTGGCTGCCATGTTGGCGCTTTGGGACTATCCCAAATCATGGGCTCACTTGGCGACCCTGCCAGTCCCAATACGGGAGGAGTTGGGCGACGCCCAAAAGATATGTTGGATACATATGACTTGATACCAATCCTATGGCACACTCCGGTCCAAGTCGGGCATGTGCCTCATTTGCCCCAACCATGAGTGTGCGCATTTTTCGCCATTTTGAGCGAGTTTCCACTTTTGCTGCCCGCCGTGCACTATGTTCTAACCCTCGTGCACGCCGGACGCATGGACCAATGGACCATATATGACTTGGGTGTTATGGGTAATGGTCCCCATGGTCCACACACCACGTGGGCTAAGTGGAGCCACCTTCGTTAAGGCGCTAGCCCGAAGTGAGTGTGGGCAATTTTGCCATTTTGGCATTTGTGGACCCAATTGGGATCGTCACCACGCCGAGTAGCATGGAGATCTTTGCGGGCCAAGTGCATGGGAGTCTCTGTTGCACTCCCGGTGGATCGCGTATGGGATGGCGGATTCGATCTCCAAGCCGGCGTGGAGATATACTATTGGGAGCACACCGGATTTTGGCTCATTTCAAGCAGCCAAAATGACCCCATTTTGGGACCCCAATTTCCCCCTTCCGTGTGGTCAATTGGCGGCCCCATTTCTCTATGCCCACAGGGAGCCCGGACCTAAATTCAAACTGTACACTCAGATAGAAGTCCTAGGTCCTGCCTCCTACCCTGTGAGCCAATGGCCTTACCTTGGCCGAAGGAGCCGCGCGTGGGAATGACGCCAATTTTGGTGATTTTGGCATCATGACCCCACTTGACTCATCCGTGTTGCCCTGATGCCGGGAACTCAGAGGGAACCAGGTTGGGTGAGGGCTCCGAAGAGTTCCTACTCGGAGGGCATAGGGTCAGTTGCCTCGTCCCTACCTCTGGCGGGTCCAGACGAGGGGTCAATTTTGGAGATTTTTGAGTTAATTTCAGTTTGGGCTGAAACAGCCCATTTTCAGCTACCAACTCCTGGGTGATAATGGCGGGGCCATATCTCTGACTCAGAGATGAGTTGGAAAGTGATGTTAAGGGGGCATGCGGAGCGACTGTCGGTTGACCTTGGAGCTACTTGGTTCGCAGGAACTCGCCTGTGGCTAGGTGGGACACATCTCCCATTGGCAGGGTTTCAGGGTCCGGACTGAGCAGGGCATGGGTTGTGTTTGAGCCCCCGCCCCCACCAGCCACTGAGAGTGTCGGACCTGGGATTGGGATATGAGTTGGGACTGAGTGTCTATTGTCCTGTAATGCCCTTACCCCAGTCCAGTCTTAACCCCATGTGTACATATCCTGATGTGTTGTTGTACATACTTTTGTTCCCTCTTTGCAGAGTGGCAAGGATTCTGAAACGCTTTGTCACATGACATGAGCGCATTGATGCCCTTGTGAGCGTAGTGCTTTGCCTGCCTGCTCACTTGCGCGTGTCCCGCAGCGTCCCGTGGCGGGCCCCCCACGGGAACGCGTCAAAAGCGTTTCACCGCCGCGGGGTTACCCAACCCTCGCGTGCCACTCGGGGCCACCAACCCCGAGCAGCGCGGCGCAGCTCGCAGCTCGCAGCGCAGCGCAGCATCTCGCAGCGCAGCGCAGCGGCTCGCAGCGCCACTCAGCGACAGCGCCGAGTTCGTCACGGAGCCCGCAGCGCCGTCCAGAGCATCGCCCTGACCGCGCAGCGACCGTGGAAGAGGTGCACAGACCAGGACTCCTGCATCAGCCCCATCGGCCGACCCGGAGTCCCATCGGCCGACCAGCAAGGCCGCGTCAACCACCTCCACAACCACCGGCTGACCAGCACCAGCCGCACTTCCAATCCAGTGCTGCAGCACCCTCCTCAACAACCACAACCAGTTCGTTGAGTTGAACGAGTGCACATCAAGGACCTCAAGACCAACTACGCCCCCGCTGCAATGGTGAATTGGCAAGAAGCGGGTAGGAGGTGGCCGCACCCCCACCCCCATGTGGCGCGCCTGCTGCGCGGATTGCTGTGTGACCAGCAATACCGCTACAGAAATCCCCAGTGCGAAGGCGGCATGCCCGGGAGCTTCGAGCTCCGGGAGGACATGGGGGAGGACCGCCTGCGGGCAGTGGAGGAGTGGCTGCGGGCGGAAGGGTACGAGTACCGCTTCCGCCGCAAGCGCTGGAGGACGTGGACCCGGCCGGACAGGCCCGGCGAAGGGCTGCGCCCCGACGGGATTGAGGAGGACGAGGACCCCAACGCCTACCCGTCGGGCGCCTCGATCAACGTCTCCCTGTGGGACGTGATCGAGAAGAACTTCCCGGAACCGGGGAGCGAGCGCAGGCTGCAGGGCAGCAGCAGCGCGTCTCCGGCGACGGAGAAGCGGTCCGCCGGGGACAGGAAGCGGGACCGGAGGTGGCGGGAGTACCAGGAGTCCCTGGCCGCCGAAGCCGCCCAAGGCGCCAAGGGCGGAACCCCAGCCCCCAGTCCCCAACGGGCCAATGGTGGTCATCACCCCGGCTCCACCACCCTTGGCGACTACATCAAAGTCGCCAGGCAGTCCAAGGCCATACCCCGTCCGCTGCTCCTGAAGCCCCAGCAGGCCTCAGCAGGCCCCAGCAGCGACGTGGAGTCGGCCCACCGCGGGAGGATGCCGGCCGACCAGGCCAGCTCCAGCAGCAGCGCCGCTCCCGCCCAAAGGGACGTGGCGCGCGCCTGTGAGCGCGTCTGTGGGGCGCCCTGCAACCTTCGGGTTGCCCGGCAACGGGCCACGCAGCAGAACGCTGCCGTGGAGGGCGCCATTGGCATCGCCCATGAGGAGGCCACCGAGTGGGGCAGAGGCATGGACTACCACGCCTCGAAAGTGGCAGCCATCGCGGCCGGTCTCACGGCTGCGGCCGCCCATGAGGCAGTGGCTGCCCGGATCAGGGCAACCGACGAGGAAGCCCGCCGGACGCAGGAGGCCATTGCCTGCAAGGAGGCCGAGGTGAAGGCGCTGGAAGAGCCGCTTGCCCAAGAGAGGGCAAAGAAGGAGGCGGAGGAAAGGGCCCACGCCGAAGCAACGGCTAAGGCCCAGGAGGACGCCGCCAAGAAGGAAGCCATCGAGGCCGCGCGACGGAAGGTCGCTGAGGAGAATGCCAAGACGGAGGCGGAGCTGGCAGCGTTGGAAGCGCAGAAGGCGCGGCTGCAGCACGCCCGGGAACCCGAGGCGGCTCGTGCTCGGGAAGAAGCGGAAGCGCGAGCTGCCGCAACCACCGCCGCCGCAATGGAGGAGGCAGAGGCCAAACACCGCCGCGAGACTCCCCCGGGAGGATCACGAGTGGAGACCCTTCGAAAGCTTTTCGAGAGGGACGCCTCCTCCAGGATGACGCTGGATGAGGCGGACACGGGCAGCAGTGGGAGCAGTGGCACCACCGCCCATCGACGGAGGAAGGGCAAGGGGAAGACCCCCGACCGGCCGCGGAGGCCAGCGGGTGGACAACCCCATGACAGTGACCCCTTCTTCACCGCCAGTGACGGGGATGAACGAGGCCGCCGACATCGCCAAGTGGTGGCTTGGACGGGCGGAGGCGGCGGAGACGTCCCCATGGAACCGGAAGGTGAGGATGAGGATCTCCCTCCTCCCTACCGGAGCTCGGAGTCCTCCGTGACCGAGACGCCCAGGTGGGGCGACATGGACGAGGATGACGACATGGAGTTCGGCATCACGAGGAAGCGCCCATCCTCGGACCCACCGAGGCGACCCGGCGGAGACCCACCGGGACCCCCTGGAGGACGCCCACCAAGTGGACCCCCTGGAGGCGGACCACCGGGCGGGGGAGGACCCCCTGGACCGGGCGGACCCGGCGGAGGCCCTCCTGGAGGACCCCCTGGGGACCCCGACGACCCACCAGGGGACGGCGACCCGGATACCACCTGGCGGTGGATTGCCTACCTCCGCAGGAGAGTCCAGTTGCTCGAGCTGGAGGTAGACACGGGCAAGAGCGAGGTGGCTCGCATCTCCACGGTCGCCGCGCGCGCGCAGAAGGAGCTGGACATCGCCAGGGCCGAGACAATGTCGCTGACCAACGTCGTCAGCGGCCTGCAGGAGAGGCTGGACGCGCTGGAAGCCCGTGGGAGCGTCGGCAGCGACCACCCACCCCTGGAGTCTGGCTCGTCGGACGACGGCTGGGGACCCGGACCAGGTCCAGGCAGACCCCACGCCCCCGGCGGAGCCCCCAGGAGTCGCCCCAGCGCCAGTGCCCCCTCTCTCACCGCCCCCTCTCACCACAGCGCGGGCTGCCGCAACGAGCGCGTGCCGCCCTGCAGTGGCAGTGAGGAATGGCGCGATGAGTGGCTCAGGGCGGACTACCACAACCGCCGTGCCCCACCGCGGACGCCTGTACGCCCCCGACGCCCGGCACCAGCCCCGGTGCCAATCCCCAGGGCTGGAGGACGTTATGGTGGACTCAGGGATGAGGTCCCCAGAGGAGACGTGGAGTGGGATGTCGGCGAAGGTGAGGACCTGGACCTGGACCTGGAGGAGTTCGACATCAGCCCGCCGCGTGGTGTACGACGGGAGGCCGCTGAACGCAGCCGCCGGCGCCGTGATGAGAATGCGTACATGGATGCAGTACGGCGTGAACATTTCGGTTCAGCGTACGTGGAGGAACTGCGGCGTAGCCACAGGGATTCCATGGAGGAGATGGACGTGGCGGCCGTGGGAGTCCGTGGGAGAGGCCGATGGGAACCTCGGTCGACCTCGCGGCCGGCGTTCATGGTCTCTAAGGCCGCGGATGCCGCCGTGTGGGAAGACTTGAAGGACATCAAGCCCCCCATGTACGACGGCAACCCCTTCAACCTCGACCGCTTCTTGGAGAAGCTGGACGATTGGGGGGTAACCGTCACTGAAGACCTGCCCCCCGCTGATGCGGAGAAGTATGTCTTCAAACGGTTCAGGTACCGCCTGCCGGAAGTGCTCGGAGAGCTATACTTCATGGCGACCAAGGAGGGGAAAATCAAGACCCTCAAGGAAGCCAAGAAGTGGCTCAACGAGCAGGAGGGGGTGGACGCTCCGCAGGTGGCGGCCAAGCGCTGGAAGTCCATCAAGCTTGAGCATGATGGACGGGAGATCCGCCTACGAGAGTGGCGAGACTTCCGAGGGAAATACACCCTCTTCCGCCGCAACGTGGAGGATTGGAACGAGGGTGACGAGCAGGCTCGCCTGCTCTCCATGCTGCCGGAAGCATGGATCAAGAGGGTCACCAAGGAGGAATCCAAGCGGGCCAAGTCCAACCACACGGTCAAGATGATGCTCCCCAAAGAGTATCATACGAACGTGGTGGCTTGGGCGAAGAAGAACGTGGCCCGGGATGTCAAACGGCACTCCCTGCGGAACGCTCTTCTCATCACCGTCTCGGGCGATCGCGAGAAGACCGCGATGTGGCGCCTTGACGATTGTGAGTTGAGCGGCCAGACCATCCGTCTGCAGCCCATCCCGGCGCGGATAAGCTGCGACGAGATCCTGGAGTGGGTTGGCGAGGAAGTACTCAAGGAGTACCGAAACCTCCACCACACCCGCGGGTTGAGGCCCGGCGACCGCGACGTCAACTACGTTGGCGAGGGACCTGGCAGGGAAGCTGCCATGGACGCAGCGGGAGCCGGCGGCGATGAGACTCTCGTCGACGATGACGACGACGATGAGCCCGCCGAAGTGGCCGTTTGTGCCTTCGTGGCCAGGAACCTGAGCGCGGGGAGCAAACCGGGAAACTGGAAGCCCCTGCAGCAGGGTTGGAGGAAGCAGGAGAAGAGGGACCCTCGCCGCATTGGCGACCCTCCGCTGTCCTTTCAGGAGTTCATACGAGCTCACCCGCAGGGCTGTTTCGTGTGTTATGGGAGGAAGAAAGGCTTCAACCATGACCACCGAACATGCCCCGTCCACAAAGCCGACACGGAGGCTTACAAGAAGGCGCACGGGTCGAAGAAGCGTGCGCCCGCGGGTATCCGGGAAGCCAAAGTGGAGGTCGACAAGGACGAGCTGGCCAAGCTGATGTCGTCGGTGGGGACCGAGTTGGCCAAGGAGATCCCGGAGATCAAGAGGAACTGGGTCCCCAGGTCGGACAACAAGAACAAGGAGAACAACCAGAATGACCAGAACAAGGACAAGGACAAGAACAAGGGTAAGAAAGGGGGCAGGAAGAAGGGCATCAACGAGGTTGATGCAGAGGAGAACACCCCTTCCTCCACAACCGACGCCCCCTAGCGGAGCCCCTGCAGCCAAGGGCCCCAGCTCGGGCAGTCGCAGGATGGTGACGTGAGAAGCGCCGAACCATCCCAGTCGGGAGTCGATAGGCACAAGGGGACTGCCGCGGGCGGTAGGCCCGGTCTGGCGCCCAGTCGCGGAGGCGGGGTGAGGGCAAGTGAAGGCACGAACCCTTGCACCCGTCCGTCCTTCGCGACCAAGAATGTGTTTGATGTACTACAAGATCTATCCGAGAGTATCGGAGGATCACCCGGACCGCAGCTGGATGCTGCAGATGGGCAGTCTGAGCCCATTGTCCACGACCTGCACCAGTCGCTTGTGGAGCTTCTGGAACGGCCGGAGATCCTGAGTTTGCACGCCGTGCGCCGTGTCGGTCGCGAGCGGCAGTTGCATTTTAAGGTCCGTGCCCTATGCAGGAAAGTGGAAAAGGTTTTCGACGTGTTGGTCGACACGGGAGCTCAAGTCAGCTTGGTCAAGGCTGGCCTACTTCCACCAGAGTGTCTGACCGACAGTCGGAAGCCTGTCAGGCTGAAGGTGGCGAACGGCCAGTAAATGGTGGGAGGCACGAAGGAAGCGGCCATCGGGCTGCAGTTCGTGAACCATCGTGAGCTGAGCCGCCCAGACCTCGGCAAGGAAATCCTCCTGCACGGTCGCTTCTACGAGGCCGAGATGGACTGGGACATGATCGTTGGGTACGACTTCATGAAGGAGACGGACTCCGGCGTTCTCCCGGCCCAGGCCTCCATGACCCTGTACCAGGACGACCAGCTGTCGTGGCTTTCGTCACCTGAGCAGCATGTGGAATGCCAATGGATCCACCCCGAGCGCAATCAGCTCGAAGTGGCCGCGCTGGACACTGAGCCCACTGGGCCAGCAAACCAGGAGTACGGCGTAAGGCCGGAAGTGGCGAACCGAGTGGTCGCGGATCTGGGAGCGTCGGATCTGGCCCTGGATGCGTTCTCTTCAGGAACCTCCGCCCATCTGCGGGTGTGTGAGAAGTACTGGAGCGCCCAGGACTCTGCGTGGAAGAAGCACTGGGGTCCGCATCAGGGACTGATGTGGATCCATTGCCCCCGTTGGGACATTCCAAGAGCGATAGCGAAGATTCGCAAGGACCGCTCCAAGGCAGTGCTGGTTGTTCCTATGGGATGCACCGAGGAGGAAAGTACCCGACATTGGGTAGCCTCATTGACCAACATGACCTTAAACAAGGTCGTCCTACCGGCTGGAGAGAGTGTGTATCAGGACGCTAAGGGACAGCCCATGCCACCCCAGAGATGGCCAACGGAATTCCACTATGTGGATGGGGGCCTTGATCAGGCCGACACCACGGACTTCGTGTGTGTCAACCGTATCATAGCAGAGCCTTGGAGGCAATGCTTTGCGGTTCCCCCTGTTGACATCGAAGAATCGGACTCCGAAGACCCCCTCACTGAAGAGGAGTGGGATCTGGTTCAGGGGTATATGGATCAGCCCTTTCACGACTGGGGAAACCAGCGTGAGGGCAAAGGCCAGGACAAAGCCTGGTGGGAAGTGGACTCAATCGTCTCCGGTTCCTACGACGGGAATACCTTCGTACAGAGGGTGCTGGATCACATGTCCAGCCAAGACGAGCCGCCTGGCGGTAACCCACCCACCTACGGCGATCTGTTCCCAGGCAAGACCAGAGATGGCCCTTTGGGCCACCTGGGAAGACCACCTGAGCCGAAAGCGAGCGGAGTAGCTACCCCTCAAGTAAGTTCCGTGGTTCAAGTGCCCGGAAAAGCCAAGGCGGAGTCCGATGACTGCCCCAAGATCCAGGCGTTGAGGGCCAGGCTGAAGCAGAAGTATGGCGAGACCTTCTTCAGCGGTAAGCCTGTGTTTCCTCCACCGGTACGTGGACCGTATGGCGAGGCCAAGATACGACTGAAGCAGGACCCCCGTGTGTATCGCCACCGGGAGTTTGCCCTGAGGGGCGAGAGGAAAGAGGCCATGGAGAAGATCCTCCGTGACTTCATCCAGAGAGGCTGGCTTGAGCCGTGCCACTCTGAGTGGGCCTCTCCCTGTTTCGTCGTCCCCAAGAAGGTTGCCGGTGAGTGGCGGCTCGTGGTCGACTACCGCGGCCTGAACGCCCATACGCAGCACGACAGCTATACGCTGGCCCTCATTGAGGACATGCTGCAAAAGCAACACCGGCGGAGGATCTTCACGGTGATTGACCTGAAACATGGTTATCATCAGATGCCTCTCGCCGAAGAGTCCCGTGCCTGCACAGCCATGAGCACCCCACTCGGACCTCTCCAGTGGAAGGTGATGCCCATGGGCGTCACCAACGGCAATGCGGCTTTTCAGCGGATGCTGGAGAACCTGCTTGAGCCGGTGCGCGACTGTGCGGACCCCTTCGTGGACGACGTGATCATCGCGTCCGGGGACCCCAGCATGAGCTACGAGGAGCTCCTGGAGGCACACGAGAGGGACGTCACTCGAGTGCTGGACCTTCTGGTTCGGCACAAACTCACGGGCAGCAGTGACAAGACCACCATTGCGGTAAGCGAGGTGGTCTTCGCTGGCCACGTAGTCGGGAACGGGCAGCGAAAGCCCATACCTGGCAAGGTGGCTGCGATTGAGCACTGGGAAAAGCCCAAGACGGTCTCTGAGCTACGGGCGTATCTGGGGTTCTGCAACTACTACTCGGGGTATATCAAGATGTATGCCGAGTATGCAGCCCCCATGACGACCATGCTCAAGGGCAACCGAGAGGAGACCAAGAAGGGGTCCAAGAAGGCTCTGGTTTGGACTGAAGAGTCCGACCGTGCCTTTGAGGGGATGAAGCAGGCGCTGCTATCCGCAGTGGGTCTGCACCTCGTGGATCCCGACCGAGGGTTCGTCCTGCGCACCGACGCTTCCGACTACGCCATCGGCGCTGTGTTGGAGCAAGTGCTTGACGACGGGAGGCACGTGCCCGTGGCCTTCTGGAGCCGAGTCCTGGCGGAAGGCCAGAGACGGACGTGGACGCCCCGTGAAAAGGAGGCGTATGCCATCGTCATGGCTCTCAGGAAATGGGCTGGGTACATAGCCCTCCATCCCGTCACCGTCTGCACCGACCATCAGAGTCTGCAGTCGTGGCACAAGGAGCACGTGGACACCCCCTCAGGTCCCGCCTCCCGACGGGCAAGATGGCACGAGACCTTGGCCAAGTTCGACCTTACGGTTGTTTACATTCCTGATGGAGGAGGAGGGTGTAAAATGCTTCGTCGTCATGGCCGCAGATGCCCTCCTCGCAGCGAGGGTGAGCAGAGCGGTCAGAGTACTCGCCCCTGAGGGAGCCGAGTCCGACAAGCACCTCTTCCCGAAGTCTTGCCTCCAGGACGACTGGACCGACGACTACGCCAAGTCTGAGGCCTTTGCGGCCGAGTATAGGGCTGTGACCGACCCTGACGACGGGCAGAAGTGGCCAAAGGGGCTGACTGAGGAAGATGGCAAGCTCTACCGGAATGGTAAGCTGCTAGTCCCAGAGTCCCGGGTGCTCGAGCTGTGTGAAGCTTGGCACCACCACATGCTGCACCCAGGGGTCAAGAAGCAAGCCCTTGACATGCAGCGTCCGTTCGAGATCGACCATATCGTTCTCTACACCGCCATCAAGAAGGTCAGGAAGGGTTGCTCGGTCTGCCAGGCCTGCAATCCCGATAACCGGAACCTCAAGGGGGAACCCCAATGGACCCCGGTTCCTGACCAGCCCATGGAGAGCGTGGGCATGGACGTCTTCTCCATGCCCGAAGTGCACATTGGCAAGGAGACCTTTGACTGTGTGGTTCTCTGTGTGGACCGCCACAGCGGCTACGTTGTAGCCGTTCCGGCACGCAAAAAGGGGTTGCTTGCCAAGGAAGTGGCAGTCATGATGATTCGTCATTGGCTGACCGTCTTTGACATCCCCCGCACCGTTTGCAGTGACCGAGGGCCCAAGTTTACTGGTGGCTGGTTCAAGGCTATGTGTTCCCTCATGGGGATACGTCATGCCAAGAGCGTGGCCTATCTCAGCCGGTCTAACGGCCGTGCTGAAGTGGCTGGACGGCAGCTGTTCGAGAAGCTGCGCAAGATCCACATCACCAATCCACGTCGGAACTGGTTCGAGGAGATGTGGCCTGCTCTGAAGGCCCATCATGACACCCCCACTCCGCCCGGTTTGTCCCCTCACCAGATTCTCTTCGGCAGGGACCCCCTGGGTAGGGGACTTCCCTTGTCTGGTGATGGCAGTGCTATGGATGCCAAGGAGTTCTTCGCGCGGCAAGAGCAAACGGCGCGGGACATCCGCCAGCAGCTTGAGAAGGAGCATGCTGAGCGTCAGAAGTCCGCCCTGAGCTCGACAGCGCAGAAGTTCAGGGTGGGAGACCCGGTGTGGGTGATCAGACCCCGCCCTATGGGCATTCACCGCACCAAGACCTGGTTCACGCCCGGCGAGGTGGTGCGCAGGATTGGTGAGGACACCTACCGCATCAAGGTGGGTCACGGACAGTTCCGGGAGCGCCACGAGAGTCAACTCCGTGTGCGGGAACCCGACCTCCGTGGCCAACATGTGTCCCTGAGCTACGCCGCACATGAGGCTGATTCGGACGATGACTATGCTGAGCAGGATGACTACACCGTCGAGAAGATCCTGGCTCGGCGTCCGAAAGCCTCGGCACCCGGAGGTCTGGCGTTCAAGGTTCGTTGGCGAGGCTATGGGCCGTCCCACGACACCTGGGAACCCGTCTCCTCGTTCGTGCCTCGGGTCAATACTCCCTTCATGGAGTACATCCGCAAGCACAAGACCAAGATCCACGTTTCCGACTTGGCAGCACTCACCCGGGCGATTGCAGCCAGGGGTGCCTGATCAGCGCCCTGAGCTCTCCCCTGATGTGCTTTGAGGCGCTTGTGAGGGCGACGGATCGTCCCTCACTTGCTTGCTCTCTATCATCTTCCGGTGACCTGCCATCAGAGTGGCCATATACCCCCCCCTGCTGAATCCAGAGGAGGATGGCCCCTCTCTTCTTCTATTCGTCACTCACCCCCCTGCTGAATCCTTGGGAAACCAGGTAGGGCCACTGACCTTCATATTTCTGAGCTCTTGGGGCCTTGAAGCCCATACGACGTTGCGCAACGGATGCCGCTGTCATCGGCATTGCGATTTTTGAGTGTGTGGTCTGGTTCCGTGGCTTTTTGCGGAATCCAGACCAGTCGACGTGTGTCTCGAGACTATATATGGCCTGAACTCAGGCGATTTCCTGTCCACCCTCCTGCATTTGCCTTATCCTGACCGTGGCGTGGTTTGGCGCTCTGTTCAGAGTGTGTTTACACGCCTATTTAACCCGCTTGTTTTGCCTTTCTGCCCTCCAGGATATGTGCATCTGTATGTTGCTGTCTTCAGCCCATCACCGGAGTGGGGACTGTTTTTCACGAATCGAATACCAAGGCGCCTTGAGTCGCCGTGTACATGTTCATACGGCCTGGTCCAGCCTGGACCAGTACCCGAATACAGAACCTACTGTTTGAGTGCCCCTGATACCGTGTTGCCCTATTCGCTGTGATGTGTGGAGATCCTGACGGCGCCAGGCGGGAAGGCCAGTTGCCTGACTACACTCCCAGCGGTCCGCCACTGTCAGTCCCAGTGTGAGCCTACCGATTCGCAGACGCACTTGCATTCGGATGGCGGCCTCCGGTGCTCCTGACCTCGGTCAGTCTGCCTGGGAAACTGGTGGTTTGAGGAGTCGACGCCTCCGCCCACACTGCATGAGGACTCCCTCATGTATGGCCTTCGTGGCAGTAGGGCGAGGGAAAAGACGGCCTTGATGCCCGATCCCTTCAGGAGGAGTTCCCTTAAGATCTGGGGTTCTTAAGGAGTTCGACTATGGCACTCTGGACTCGCGTCGTATGGATATGGACATGGTGCACCCGAGGAAGGACCCGTGGGGACTCTCCCCAGTCGGCGGGCCTTGGGAAGCTTGGGGTAGCCTGATGGATCTTTGTGGTCGCTCTCGACTTGTGGGACCACCTCGGTCGTCGTGTGTCGCCTATGTTGGCCGTGTATGCCACTGCCACTGTGGTGGTGACCGTAGCAGCCGGCACCCGGTGCGCCTGGTATGGCTTAACGGGTCCTTTGGATGCCGAACAATCGCCGCCAGGACCCGGGACTTAATACTTGATACTTGATACTATACATGTGCTACGAGCTTATACAACATCATACCTATTCTACTGTGACTTACTGAAGTGAGGATGTGACACCCCCCCCCCCCTTCAGGGGATGGTCCTGGGTACCCGCTGCCATGCTTGCGTGTTATCGAGCCCCCCCCAGGGTTTGCTCTAAGGAGGGGGGTGAAGCGGTACCCAGAACCCCATGGCTAGGTTACAGCATACAACCGGTCTCCGGTCCACTAACCCCATGTACGGAAGGGAAGACGCCCGTTGACGCTCCGTTCCGTGCCGTAAAGCCCCGCATCGGCAACCGATGCACCGCCAGCGGAGATTTGTATATCAGAATATCAGGAATCAACAGGGTTTTATTTTCATATTGTTTCCGTCAATTTTTATGCTTCCGTTCTGATATTCACTGTTTTGACTGCTGGCGGTTGGATCGCGACTTTACCGTAACCGCCAGTTTAACTGTTTATAATGGAAATTTTAACGCTATCCGTCACGAAGGCTCCAAAGCCTTCAGGAACTGCATGGACGCTTCCGCAATTTTCACATCTTACACTCGCTACCTTAATCCGAATTTTTCAGGATGTCGAAATCGGATTTTCGACTTCGACATCCCCGCACTTGATTTGACCTCTTTCGAGTGGACCTACGTGCTTCCGTATGCACGAATCAACTTTCCTTTTATCTTGCCCTCCATTTGTCTTAAAGATATGGGCAAAACAAAGTTGATTCGTGAGGCCACTTGTGAAGGTCATATCTCGTGTTGCTTGCGAGGAATGACAATAAGGAAACGTGGGATGTATTCACAATACTCCCGACGTAATTTAGGAAGCATCATATGCCTTGCGTCTTCACACGTGCGCGCTAGTGTAATGGATCATGGTCAAGAGGGTAGAGTTTGCGTTAAAACTCTTTGGCCATGATATTGCGTGCGTTAAGATAATTTTCGAGTGTAGCGCGCAAGTGTTGGTGTTGCATAGGAACTCTCCTTGAGTTGCTATGAGCGATTGACACAAAGTTATGCCCTTGGAGGGGCATGACATATCGTGGTGGGAGCTACCTTTTGGGGCAATATGTGGTATGTGCCATGTGTTGTGTTGCGTGCCCATTTGGCGGGTCCATTACTCCAAGCCAAGCCCGCCAATGGACCACATATTGTGCAAGCCCCTTCTCCATACTCCCTACGGTCAATTGCAAGCCTAACCTTCGTGAAGGGAAGCTTGTGTGGTGATCCCGAAGCGATGCGTTGGGAGCAAGGTGTGTATTTTGCAATTTTCCATATTTTCATGTGCCCACTTGGGAAGTAGCGCTCGTAACCTTTCAAGGCGCCCCAAGTGGAGCACATATGTGGGATCGAAGGTCATTGGTGTCAAGTCATTGTGTTTAGAAGGATTAGTTGATTGCACGATCCAAGCCAAAGATATTATAATATAATTGTGCGCCTTTCAAGGCACTTTGGTTTGTCCTTGTGCCATTTTTGCCGTTTTTGGCCCGTCATGATGTCAAGTTGCGACCTTGTATCTCATAGTTGCGCTCAATTGACATCATGACCCAAGTATGTTTTGAGGGTACATACTTCGGTGCCCAACATATCTTGGACCCGGCGAATAACTCCTCTCAGGCTTGGCATACCGTGGCCGCCATGTTGGCGATTTGGGACTATCCCAAATCATGGGCTCACTTGGCGACCCTGCCATTCCCAATACCGGAGGAGTTGGGCGACGCCCAAAAGATATGTTGGATACATATGACTTGATACCAATCCTATGGCACACTCCGGTCCAAGTCGGGCATGTGCCTCATTTGCCCCAACCATGAGTGTGCGCATTTTTGGCCATTTTGAGCGAGTTTCCACTTTTGCTGCCCGCCGTGCACTATGTTCTAACCCTCGTGCACGCCGGACGCATGAACCAATGGACCATATATGACATGGTTGTTATGGGTAATGGTCCCCATGGTCCACACACCACGTGGGCGAAGCGGAGCCACCTTCGTTAAGGCGCTAGCCCGAAGTGAGTGTGGGCAATTTTGCCATTTTGGCATTTGTGGACCCAATTGGGATCGTCACCACGCCGAGTAGCATGGAGATCTTTGAGAGCCAAGTGCATGGGAGTCTGAGTTAGACTCCTGGTGGATCTCGTATGGGATGGCGGATTCGATCTCCAAGCCGGCGTGGAGATATACTATTGGGAGCACACCGAATTTTGGCTCATTTCAAGCAGCCAAAATGACCCCATTTTGAGACCCCAACTTCCCGCTTCCGTGTCGTCAATTGGCGGCCCCATTTCTCTATGCCCACAGGGAGCCCGGACCTAAATTCAAGTTGTACACTCAGATGGAAGTCCTAGGTCCTGCCTCCTACCCTGTGAGCCAATGGCCTTACCTTGGCTGAGCGAGCCGCGCGTGGGAATGACGCCAATTTTGGTGATTTTGGCATCATGACCCCACTTGACTCATCCGTGTTGCCCTGATGCCGGGACCTCAGAGGGAACCAGGTTGGGTGAGGGCTCCAAAGAGTTCGTACTCGAAAGGCATAGGGTCAGCTGCCTCGTCCCTGCCTCTGGCGAGTCCAGACGAGGGGTCAATTTTGGAGATTTTTGAGTTAATTTCAGTTTGGGCTGAAACAGCCCATTTTGAGCTACCAACTCCTGGGTGATAATGGCGGGGCCATATCTCTGACTCAGAGATGAGTTGGAACCTGCCGTTCAGGGAACATAAGGAGCTACTGTCGGTCGACCTCGGAGCGACTTGGTTCCCAGGAACTCGCCTGTGGCTAGGTGGGACACCTCTCCCATTGGCAGGGTTTCAGGGTCCGGACTGAGCAGGGCATGGGTTGTGTTTGAGCCCCCGCCCCCACCAGCCACTGAGAGGGTCGGACCTGGGATTGGGATATGAGTTGGGACTGAGTGTCTATTGTCTTGTAATGCCCTTACCCCAGTCCAGTCCCAACCCCATGTGTACATATCCTGATGTGTTGTTGTACATACTTTTGTTCCCTCTTTGCAGAGTGGCAAGGATTCTGAAACGCTTTGTCACATGACATGAGCGCATTGATGCCCTTGTGAGCGTAGTGCTTTGCCTGCCTGCTCACTTGCGCGTGTCCCGCAGCGTCCCGTGGCCGGCCCCCCACGGGAACGCGTCAGTACCCCTGGGCCAAGAACTCTGTCTTCAGTACCCCAGGGCCAAGAACTCAGTCATCAGTACCCCTGGGCCATGAACTCTGTCATCAGTACCCCTGGGCCAAGAACTCTCTCATCAGTACCCCTGGGCCAAGAACTCTATCTTCAGTACCCCTGGGCCAAGAACTCTGTCATCAGTACCCCTGGGCCAGGAACTCTGTCTTCAGTACCCCTGGGCCAAGAACTCTGTCATCAGTACCCCTGGGCCAAGAGCTCTGTCTTCAGTACCCCTGGGCCACGTACTCTGTCATCAGTACCCCTGGGCCAGGAACTCTGTCTCCACTACCCCTGGGCCAAGAAGTCTGTCTTCAGTACCCCTTAGCCAAGAACTCTGTCATCAGTACCCCTGGGCCAAGAACTCTGTCTTCAGTACCCCAGGGCCAAGAACTCTGTCATCAGTACCCCTGGGCCATGAACTCTGTCATCAGTACCCCTGGGCCAAGAACTCTCTCATCAGTACCCCTGGGCCAAGAACTCTATCTTCAGTACCCCTGGGCCAAGAACTCTGTCATCAGTACCCCTGGGCCAGGAACTCTGTCTTCAGTACCCCTGGGCCAAGAACTCTGTCATCAGTACCCCTGGGCCAAGTACTCTGTCATCAGTACCCCTGGGCCAAGAACTCTGTCATCAGTACCCCTGGGCCGAGAACTCTGTCATCTGTATCCCTGGGCCAGGAACTCTGTCATCAGTACCCCTGAGCCAAGAACTCTCTCATCAGTACCTCTGGGCCACGTACTCTGTCATCAGTACCCCTGGGCCAGGAACTCTGTCTCGACTACCGCTGGGCCAAGAGGTCTGTCTTCAGTACCCCTTAGCCAAGAACTCTGTCATCAGTACCCCTGGGCCAAGAACTCTGTCTTCAGTACCCCTTGGCCAAGAGCTCTGTCATCAGTACCCCTGGGCCAAGAACTCTGTCATCAGTACCCCTGGGCCAAGAACCCTGTCTTCAGTACCCCTGGGCCAAGAGCTCTGTCTTCACTACCCCTGGGCCAAAAACTCTGTCTTCAGTACCCCTGGGCCAAGAACTCTGTCATCAGGACCCCTTGGACCAAGAACTCTGTCATCAGTACCCCTGGTCCGAGAACTCTGTCATCAGGACCCCTGGGCCAGGAACTCTGTCATCAGTACCCCTGGGCCAAGAACTCTGTCATCAGTACCCCTGGACTAAGGAATTCTGTCTTCAGTACCCCTGGGCCAAGAACTCTGTCATCAGCACCCCAGGGCCAAGAGCTCTGTCATCAGTACCCCAGGGCGAAGAACTCTGTCATCAGTACCCCTGGGCCAAGAACTCTGTCTTCAGTACCCCTTGGCCAAGAACTCTGTCATCAGTACCCCAGGGCCAAGAACTCTGTCATCAGTACCCCTGGGCCAACAGCTCTGTCATCAGTACCCCTGGGCCAAAAACTCTGTCATCAGTACCCCTGGGCCAAGAACTCTGTCTTCAGTACCCCTGGGCCAAGAACTCTGTCATCGGTACCCCTGGGCCAAGAAGTCTGTCAACGGTACCCCTGGGCCAAGAACTCTGTCATCAGTACCCCTGGGCCAAGAACTCTGTAATCAGTACCCCTGGGCCAAAAGCTCTGTCATCAGTACCCCAGGGCCAAGAACTCTGTCTTCAGTACCCCAGGGCTAAGAACTCTGTCATCAGTACACCTGGGCCAAGAACTCTGTCTTCAGTACCCCTGGGCGAAGAAGTCTCTCATCAGTACCCCTGGGCCAAGAACTCTGTCTTCAGTACCCCTGGGCCAAGGACTCCGTCTCCAGTACCCCCGGGCCAAGAACTCTGTCATCAGTACCCCTTGGCCAAGAACTCTGTCATCAGTACCCCTGGGCCAAGAACTCTGTCTTCAGTACCCCTGGGCCAAGAACTCTATCATCAGTACCCCTGGGCCAAGAACTCTGTCATCAGTACCCCTGGGCCAGGAACTCTGTCATCAGTACCCCTGGGCCAAGAACTCTGTCATCAGTACCCCTGGGCCAAGAACACTGTCTTCAGTACCCCTAGGCCAAGAACTCTGTTATCAGTACCCCTGGGCCAAGAACTCTGTCATCAGTACACCTGGGCCAAGACCTCTGTCTTCAGTACCCCTGGGCCAAGAACTCTGTCTTCAGTACCCCTGGGCCACGAACTCTGTCATCAGTACCCCTGGGCCAAGAACTCTGTCATCAGTACCCCTGGGCCAAGAACTCTGTCATCAGTACCCCTGGGCCAAGAATTCTGTCTTCAGTACCCCTGGGCCAAGAACTCTGTCATCAGTACCCCAGGGCCAAGAACTCTGTCTTCAGTACCCCAGGGCCAAGAACTCTGTCATCAGTACCCCTGGGCCAAGAACTCTGTCATCAGTACCCCTGGGCCAAGAACTCTGTCATCAGTACCCCTGGGCCAAGAACTCTGTCTTCAGTACCCCTGGGCCAAGAACTCTGTCATCAGTACCCCTGGGCCAAGAACTCTGTCTTCAGTACCCCTGGGCCAAGAACTCTGTCATCCGTACCCCTGGGCCAAGAACTCTGTCATCAGTACCCCTGGGCCAAGAACTCTGTCATCAGTACCCCTGTGCCAAGAACTCTGTCATCACTACCCCAGGGCCAAGAACTCTGTCTTCAGTACCCCAGGGCCAAGAACTCTGTCATCGGTACCCCTGGGCCAAGAACTCTGTCATCAGTACCCTTGGGCCAAGAACTCTCTCATCAGTACCCCTGGGCGGAGAACTCTGTCTTCAGTACCCCTGGGCGAAGAACTCTGTCATCAGGACCCCTGGGCCAAGAGCTCTGTCATCAGTACCCCTGGGCCAACAACTCTGTCATCAGTATTCCTGGGCCAAGAGCTCTGTCTTCAGTACCCCTGGGCCAAGAACTCTGTCTTCAGTACCCCTGGGCCAAGAACTCTGTCATCAGTACCCCTGGGCCAAGAGCCCTTTCATCCGTACCCCTGGGCCAAGAACTCTGTCTTCAGTACCCCTGGGCCAAGAACTCTGTCTTCAGTACCCCTGGGCCAAGAACTCTGTGTTCAGTACCCCTGGGCCAAGAACTCTGTCTTCAGTACCCCTGGGCCAAGAACTCTGTATTCAGTACCCCTGGGCCAAGAACTCTGTCATCCGTACCCCTGGGCCAACAACTCTGTCATCAGTACCCCTGGGCCAAGAACTCTGTCATCAGTACCCCTCGGCCACGAACTCTGTCATCAGTACCCCTGGGCCTAGAACTGTGTCATCAGTACCCCTGGGCCAAGAACTCTGTCATCAGTACCCCCGGGCCAAGAACTCTGTGATCAGTACCCTTGGGCCAAGGACTCTGTCATCAGTACCCCTGGGCCAAGTACTCTGTCTTCAGTACGCCTGGGCCAGGAACTCTGTCATCAGTACCCCTGGGCCAGGAACTCTGTCATCAGTAGCCCTGGGCCAAGAACTCTGTCTTCAGTACCCCTTGGCCAAGAACTCTGTCATCAGTACCGCGGGGCCAAGTACTCTGTCTTCAGTACCCCTGGGCCAAGAACTCTGTCTTCAGTACCCCTGGGCCAAGAACTCTGTCTTCAGTACCCCTGGGTCAAGAACTCTCTCATCAGTACCCCTGGGCCAAGTACTCTGTCATCAGTACCCCTGGGCCAAGAACTCTGTCTTCAGTACCCCTGGGCAAAGAACTCTGTCTTCAGTACCCCTGGGCCAAGTACTCTGTCATCAGTACCCCTTGGCCAAGAACTCCCTCATCAGTACCCCTGGGCCAAGAACTCTGTCTTCAGTACCCCTGGGCCAAGAACTCTGTCTTCAGTACCCCTCGGCCAAGAACTCTGTCTTCAGTACCCCTGGGCCAAGAACTCTGTCTTCAGTACCAGTGGGTCAAGAACTCTGTCTTCAGTACCCCTGCGCCAAGAACTCTGTCTTCAGTACCCCTGGGCCAAGTACTCTGTCATCAGTATCCCTGGGCCAAGAACTCTGTCTTCAGTTACCCTGGGTCAAGAACTCTGTCATCGGTACCCCTGGGCCAAGTACTCTATCTTCAGTACCCCTGGGCCAAGAACTCTGTCATCAGTACCCCTGGGCCAGGAACTCTGTCTTCAGTCCCCCTGGGCCAAGAACTCTGTCATCAGTACCCCTGGGCCAAGAACTCTGTCATCAGTACCCCTGGGCCAAGAACTCTGTCTTCAGTACCCCAGGGCCAAGAACTCTGTCATCAGTACACCTGGGCCAAGAACTCTGTCATCAGTACCCCTGGGCCAAGAAGTCTCTCATCAGTACCCCTGGGCCAAGAACTCTGTCTTCAGTACCCCTGGGCCAAGGACTCCGTCTCCAGTACCCCCGGGCCACGAACTCTGTCATCAGGACCCCCGGGCCAAGAACTCTGTCATCAGTACCCCTGGGCCAAGAACTCTGTCATCAGTACCCCTGGGCCAAGAACTCTGTCTTCAGTACCCCTGGGCCAAGAACTCTGTAATCAGTACCCCTGAGCCCAGAACTCTGTCATCAGTACCCCTGGGCCAAGAACTCTGTCATCAGTACCCCTGGGCCAAGAACTCTGTCTTCAGTACCCCTCGGCCAAGAACTCTGTCTTCAGTACCCCTGGGCCAAGAACTCTGTCTTCAGTACCAGTGGGTCAAGAACTCTGTCTTCAGTACCCCTGCGCCAAGAACTCTGTCTTCAGTACCCCTGGGCCAAGTACTCTGTCATCAGTATCCCTGGGCCAAGAACTCTGTCTTCAGTAGCCCTGGGTCAAGAACTCTGTCATCGGTACCCCTGGGCCAAGTACTCTGTCTTCAGTACCCCTGGGCCAGGAACTCTGTCATCAGTACCCCTGGGTCAAGAACTCTGTCTTCAGTGACCCTGGCCCAGAAAACTGTCATCAGGACCCCTGGGCCAAGAACTCTGTCTTCAGTACCCCTGGGCCAAGGACTCCGTCTCCAGTACCCCCGGGCCACGAACTCTGTCATCAGGACCCCCGGGCCAAGAACTCTGTCATCAGTACCCCTGGGCCAAGAACTCTGTCATCAGTACCCCTGGGCCAAGAACTCTGTCTTCAGTACCCCTGGGCCAAGAACTCTGTCATCAGTACCCCTGGGCCAAGAACTCTGTCATCAGTACCCCTGGGCCAGGAACTCTGTCATCAGTACCCCTGGGCCAAGAGCTCTGTCATCAGTACCCCTGGGCCAAGAACTCTGTCATCCGTACCCCTGGGCCAAGAACTCTGTCATCAGTACCCCTGGGCCAAGAACTCTGTCTTCAGTACCCCTGGGCCAAGACCTCTGTCTTCAGTACCCCTGGGCCAAGAACTCTGTCTTCAGTACCCCTGGGCCACGACCTCTGTCATCAGTACCCCTGGGCCAAGAACTCTGTCATCAGTACCCCTGGGCCAAGAACTCTGTCATCAGTACCCCTGGGCCAAGAATTCTGTCTTCAGTACCCCTGGGCCAAGAACTCTGTCATCAGTACCCCTGGGCCAAGAACTCTGTCATCAGTACCCCTGGGCCAAGAACTCTGTCATCAGTACCCCTGGGCAAAGAACTCTGTCTTCAGTACCCCTGGGCCAAGAACTCTGTCATCAGTACCTCTGGGCCAAGAACTCTGTCTTCAGTACCCCTGGGCCAAGAACTCTGTCATCCGTACCCCTGGGCCAAGAACTCTGTCATCAGTACCCCTGGGCCAAGAACTCTGTCATCAGTACCCCTGTGCCAAGAACTCTGTCATCAGTACCCCAGGGCCAAGAACTCTGTCTTCAGTACCCCAGGGCCAAGAACTCTGTCATCGGTACCCCTGGGCCAAGAACTCTGTCATCAGTACCCTTGGGCCAAGAACTCTCTCATCAGTACCCCTGGGCCAAGAACTCTGTCTTCAGTACCCCTGGGCGAAGAACTCTGTCATCAGGACCCCTGGGCCCAGAGGTCTGTCATCAGTACCCCTGGGCCAACAACTCTGTCATCAGTACTCCTGGGCCAAGACCTCTGTCTTCAGTACCCCTGGGCCAAGAACTCTGTCTTCAGTACCCCTGGGCCAAGAACTCTGTCATCAGTACCCCTGGGCCAAGAACCCTTTCATCCGTACCCCTGGGCCAAGAACTCTGTCTTCAGTACCCCTGGGCCAAGAACTCTGTCTTCAGTACCCCTGGGCCAAGAACTCTGTGTTCAGTACCCCTGGGCCAAGAACTCTGTCTTCAGTACCCCTGGGCCAAGAACTCTGTCTTCAGTACCCCTGGGCCAAGAACTCTGTCATTCGTACCCCTGGGCCAACAACTCTGTCATCAGTACCCCCGGGCCAAGAACTCTGTCATCAGTACCCCTCGGCCACGAACTCTGTCATCAGTACCCTTGGGCCTAGAACTGTGTCATCAGTACCCCTGGGCCAAGAACTCTGTCATCAGTACCCCTGGGCCAAGAACTCTGTGATCAGTACTCTTGGGCCAAGAACTCTGTCATCAGTACCCCTGGGCCAAGAACTCTCTCATCAGTACCCCTGGGCCAAGAACTCTGTCATCAGTACCCCTGGGCCAAGAACTCTGTCATCAGTAGCCCTGGGCCAAGAACTCTGTCTTCAGTACCCCTTGGCCAAGAACTCTGTCATCAGTACCGCGGGGCCAAGTACTCTGTCTTCAGTACCCCTGGGCCAAGAACTCTGTCTTCAGTACCCCTGGGTCAAGAACTCTCTCATCAGTACCCCTGGGCCAAGTACTCTGTCATCAGTACCCCTGGGCCAAGAACTCAATCTTCAGTACCCCTGGGCAAAGAACTCTGTCTTCAGTACCCCTGGGCCAAGTACTCTGTCATCAGTACCCCCTGGCCAAGAACTCCCTCATCAGTACCCCTGGGCCAAGAACTCTGTCTTCAGTACCCCTGGGCCAAGAACTCTGTCTTCAGTACCCCTCGGCCAAGAACTCTGTCTTCAGTACCCCTCGGCCAAGAACTCTGTCTTCAGTACCAGTGGGTCAAGAACTCTGTCTTCAGTACCCCTGCGCCAAGAACTCTGTCTTCAGTACCCCTGGGCCAAGTACTCTGTCATCAGTATCCCTGGGCCAAGAACTCTGTCTTCAGTACCCCTGGGTCAAGAACTCTGTCATCGGTACCCCTGGGCCAAGTACTCTGTCTTCAGTACCCCTGGGCCAGGAACTCTGTCATCAGTACCCCTGGGTCAAGAACTCTGTCTTCAGTGACCCTGGCCCAGAAAACTGTCATCAGGACCCCTGGGCGAAGAACTCTGTCATCAGTACCCCTGGGCCAAGAACTCTGTCTTCAGTACCCCAGGGCCAAGAACTCTGTCATTCGTACCCCTGGGCCAACAACTCTGTCATCAGTACCCCTGGGCCAAGAACTCTGTCATCAGTACCCCTCGGCCACGAACTCTGTCATCAGTACCCCTGGGCCTAGAACTGTGTCATCAGTACCCCTGGGCCAAGAACTCTGTCATCAGTACCCCTGGGCCAAGAACTCTGTGATCAGTACCCTTGGGCCAAGAACTCTGTCATCAGTACCCCTGGGCCAAGAACTCTCTCATCAGTACCCCTGGGCCAAGAACTCTGTCATCAGTACCCCTGGGCCAAGAACTCTGTCATCAGTAGCCCTGGGCCAAGAACTCTGTCTTCAGTACCCCTTGGCCAAGAACTCTGTCATCAGTACCGCGGGGCCAAGTACTCTGTCTTCAGTACCCCTGGGCCAAGAACTCTGTCTTCAGTACCCCTGGGTCAAGAACTCTCTCATCAGTACCCCTGGGCCAAGTACTCTGTCATCAGTACCCCTGGGCCAAGAACTCTGTCTTCAGTACCCCTGGGCAAAGAACTCTGTCTTCAGTACCCCTGGGCCAAGTACTCTGTCATCAGTACCCCTTGGCCAAGAACTCCCTCATCAGTACCCCTGGGCCAAGAACTCTGTCTTCAGTACCCCTGGGCCAAGAACTCTGTCTTCAGTACCCCTCGGCCAAGAACTCTGTCTTCAGTACCCCTCGGCCAAGAACTCTGTCTTCAGTACCAGTGGGTCAAGAACTCTGTCTTCAGTACCCCTGCGCCAAGAACTCTGTCTTCAGTACCCCTGGGCCAAGTACTCTGTCATCAGTATCCCTGGGCCAAGAACTCTGTCTTCAGTACCCCTGGGTCAAGAACGCTGTCATCGGTACCCCTGGGCCAAGTACTCTGTCTTCAGTACCCCTGGGCCAGGAACTCTGTCATCAGTACCCCTGGGTCAAGAACTCTGTCTTCAGTGACCCTGGCCCAGAAAACTGTCATCAGGACCCCTGGGCGAAGAACTCTGTCATCAGTACCCCTGGGCCAAGAACTCTGTCTTCAGTACCCCAGGGCCAAGAACTCTGTCATCAGTACCCCTGGGCCAAGAACTCTGTCATCAGTACCCCTGGGCCAAGTACTCTGTCATCAGTACCCCTGGGCCAAGAACTCTGTCTTCAGTACCCCTGGGCCAAGAACTCTGTCTTCAGTACCCCTGGGACAGGAACTCTGTCTTCTGTACCCCTGGGCCAAGAACTCTGTCATCAGTACCCCTGGGCCAAGAACTCTGTCATCAGTACCCCTGGGCCAAGAACTCTGTCTTCAGTACCCCTGGGCCAAGGACTCTGTCTTCAGTACCCCTGGGCCAAGAACTCTGTCATCAGCCGTGGATACATCCTGAAGGGGTCCCTTGCGTTGCCGACTATGCCTATGGAGAACTAACCAGAATCATGCCTTTTTTGTATGTATGGTTGTGGTAAATAGCGGGGAGACCAGCAAGGGGAGCATCCGGGGTGAGCAACTATGGGTTGGAATGTGATGTAATGATAGAGAGGAAGGCATATGTGAAGTGGAATGCATTCTGAAGGTGGTAGGAGGCCGTGGTTCAGTGCAAAGTATACCCAGCACCCTCCCTGTATGGCGAAAAACATGCCCAAATTTTACCCCGATTTTACTAGTATTTTACTATATGGTGGGGCACATCTTGGGGCACATGGTGGGGCACATCCTAGGGCACATCGTGGGGTTCACAGTGGAGCACACTGTGGGGCACGTCATGGGGCACATCATGTGGCATATCGGCGGGCACATCGTGGGGCACATGGTGGGGCACATGGTGGGGCACATCATGGGTCACATTGTGGAGAGCATTGAGGGGCACATTCTGGGGCACATCGTGAGCCACATTGCGGGGCACATCCTAGGGCAGTGCGGTGAAAGGTGGTGTGGTGTAGTCTAGCGTGGTGTGGATTGATGTGGTGTAGTGTTTCCTCCTGTTGTGTGGTGACATGTGACGAACATGTGTGTTGCACTGGTTCAGGGCTGTTTGCGTTGTCTTGAGGCCTCATTCCATAGGCGAGGTCGTTTGTGAGTGCCAAAAGGATGCATCCTAGTAGTTACTTTGGCGTTCTAAAATATCCCAAACACCAAATCTTTTTTTTTGGGAAAATATCCTAGTTATCCTAAAAAAAAGGGTTACGGTTAACCTTAACCGTAACCGTAACCATTATTAGGATAGTTAGGATATTTTTGGTCCTCTGCCTGGAAGAATATTAAGTGCTTGGGATATTTCGGACATTTTCCAGCAGGAGGTTTCAGTCTAGATGAGTCAGCTAGGGATATATAGGATATTTAGGATATTTTTTGCATGACCTTTCAGGATCTTTTCTCGCATTTAGAATATTTGTTCTGGCGAGGTTGGGATGTCTTTGACAATTGCTTATCACAACATGTTCAGCCTGCAGTTGTTTGTCCATTACGATGTTGAGGATGGTCCACATAATGAGGATATTGTCTCCATCAGGACTTAGGATATGCTTGGCAATGTACTCATCACAATGGTAGCTGTAACCCTTCTTCGAATCTTCGGAATATTTCTGGTGTTATGCCCAGAGCCACATGAAGTACTTGGGATATTGAGGATTGAGCAAGAACGTTCAGTCAATTGAGGATATTTGGGATATTTAGGATATTTTCTGCATGATCTTAAAGAATGGTGCTGATATTCAGGATGTTTGGTCTGGCGAGATTAGGAAGTATTTGACAGGTGCTCAGCACAACATGTTCAGCATCCTGTTGTTGGCCCATTGCGAGGTTCAGAATATTTAGGATAATTGGAATATTGTCTCCTATAGGACTTATGATATCTTCCTTCTAGCCATCGCTACTTACCCATCACACCAATAGCGGATACTTACAATATGTTCGATGATATGCCCCGAACAATATTACGTACTTAGGATATTTAGGATGTTTTTGAGAAAGGAAGGGAGCCAAGTCAGGACATTTGGGATACTTAGGATATTTTCTGCATGAGGTTTAAGGATCTTCCCGATGATTCGGATGACTGACCTGGCAAAATTAGGACTCACAACATTTTCAACCCCCCGTTGTTTGCCCATTGGGATTTTTAGGATATTTAGGATAATTAGGATATTTTCTCTGTCGGCACTTATGATATTTTCATTCTTGGATTTTTCATGTATAGTGATGGCAAATTCCTCATCACAACCGTACTTGTAACCACTCTTAGGATATTTAAGATATTCCTTGCTGTTATCGAAGAAAATGGAGTACTTAGCACATTTAGGATGTTTGCTAGCCCCAACTTTCAGTCCCAAACGTTGAGGACATTTAGGATACATAGGATGTTTTTTGCACAAATTAGACAGTCTCTTTGGGCTAAGGCTAACCTGTTTATCCATCTCTTTGACAATGACCCATCGCAACATGTTTGCCAGGTCAGGAGGTTTAGGATAATTACATGCCCAGAGCCACACAAAGTACTTGGAATATTTGGGATATTGTTGAAAACAAATGTTCAATCAGTTGAAGATATTTAGGATATTTAGGATATTTTCTCCATCAGGAGTTAGAACATCGTTCTTTTTACATTTTGCATGTGTAGTGATGGTAAATTACTCATGACAACCGTAACTGTAACCACTCTTAGGATATGTAGTATATTCGTTGGTGTTATCGAGGAATATTCAGTACTTGGCATAGTTACGATGTTTCCTAGCCCTAACGTTCTGTCCCAAAAGCTGAGGATGTTTAAGATACTTAGGATGTTTTTTCCACGCGTTAGACAGAGGTTCTAGGAAAAGGATAACCTATTTTTCCATATCTTTGACAATGACTCATCGCAACATGTTCGCCTGGTTAGGACCTTTATGATAATTAGAATCATTAGGATCTTTTCTGCATTCGGACTTAGGATCGTTTTCTCATACACGACTTAGGACATTCGTTGGCGCGCTTTTCATTTCGTATGGGTTAGCCATCGGGATGCGCAGCCTTGATAGATCTATGGTTGTGTAGAAGATTGTGATATTGTATTTTAAACTCACTAGGATATTGGGGACATCAGGGATGTTTCTCAAAATTGGTTAGGACAATTTGATCCCATTCCTCATCTGCTATGGGTTTGACATCTTGGTAAGTTGTTGAGCATCGAATCATGCAGTACTTTGGCAGCTGCGGTTTTGTAACACACAGGACACATGCAATCTTCTGTTTCCAACAGACAATGGTATGTACAAAACTTGTACCATCGTCACGCAACAAACTAGGATTTTTTGAACCGTGAAGTGGACCCCTTCGATATTCCTTTTTGCGATAGTAACAGTGATACGTCTTTACTACCTGCAATATCACTGTGTCAAGATTTTTGCGGACAAAGGGGGTTGAGGAAAGTTGCAATATTTGGATAATTTGTGGCTTACAGGTTAGAATGTATTTCCTGCCTTTCAATTATGGCTAGATCGAGCATTTGGACCATTCATATATTCCCGCAAGGAGCTAGGGTTGTTGAGATTCCTCGTTCAGCAAATTTTTGAAATCCTTTTTAGCCTTTGGGTACAGGCCTATGCGGGTTACACAGAAGGACTTCCCGAAGGTATGTGGCATTGTAGAGGCATGTGCACATTTGGAATCTCTAAGATTCTTGGCAAGGAGGGGGGCGGGATGGTCTCAGCACACTCAGAGGGAGATCTAGCTCCTAAGAAGGTGCCATGGCGGC
The DNA here is from genome assembly GCA_964036045.1 of Eutreptiella sp. 'Long Island Sound 2002'. NCBI lineage: Eukaryota > Euglenozoa > Euglenophyceae > Eutreptiales > Eutreptiaceae > Eutreptiella > Eutreptiella sp. 'Long Island Sound 2002'. Next base: position 27,215,254 of record OZ038400.1, on the reverse strand, counting down.
GATGTGCGAAAATCATGAGCTTCAATGAGACCTTTGTTCTGCACCATGGAAGTTTTTGGATACAGCTTGCAATAAACAGCACTGCGCACAAGACACAACACGTTGCTCACAGCACGACATGCTGCAAAGAATACAAAACAGAACTCCCAGCAAAGCTGACTAGAAGCCCAATAGCAAGCTGTCCCCAAGACAACACTCTCCATACAGCGTATCACTGTGCACATCGATTGGCAACGTCACCGAATGCAACAGATTGGAAAAAACACCACATGGCACAAATCATTGTCCGCGTCCGAACGGGCCAGCAACGAACAGATTCGGCCGTTAAGCGCCGCACATGGGGCACAATCAGACGAGAATACCCTGCAAACGGGGAACCAGGGCCCAAGTAACCAAGAAGCACGCACAAATGGGCCGACAAAATGTGACCGCGGCCTCAACTGCGCGCATGCCCCCCCCAATCCCACCCTGCGCAGGAGGGACATGGACAAACCCTACGCCCCTAGGGGGGAGGGGCGGAAGGGGCGGGGCAGCGCATGCCGCGATTACCCCAGGGAAGGAAGGGCAGGGTGTTACGGAAAGGGGAGAGACATGTGTGCGGACTAAATGTTGGGTGCTGAGCATCAGCCTATGAACCGGATTCCAGGTGGGAAGGACATTGGTTCTGGAGGGAGATTGGCCCATTGGCCTCCACAAAGTGGCGCTGAAAGCACCGAAGCTGCCTAGTAAGAAGCAAGTTTATACCGAAAAAAATGGACACTCCGAAAGTGTACCCCTATGCAGTGTGTGCGTGACATTACGTGTGCGTGGCAGCTCGTTCTCGCGAACGCATGTTGGCAGGGTGGTTTTTCAGACCCCCCACCGCTCGCTAGGACCCCCCTCCCCCATAGCTCGACGCCACGGTCTCAGATTCGCAAAATCAGTGACATTTTGGACTCAGCGACCCTGAAATAGGGGGGGGTTACTTTGTCAATAGCTCATTTTAGGATATGGGTGACTATCACCGACTCGGTAGGCTCTGCCCGTTCCTAACCAGACTCGGTAGGATCCGCCTGTCTAGGAACGGGCAGATCCTACCGAGTCACCCATATCCTGAAATGAGCTCAAGACGGCGTCGGCGGCGGGTTGGCGTGAAAGGGGGCCGCCAGGAGCATGGCGGCACGCAGTGGCACATGCGCCATGTGTGCAGCAGGTTGGGAGGGAGGGGAGGAAGCGGATGGGAGGGGGGACGTGGGGTGCACCGCGGGGGGGTGCCGGAAAAGGGGCAATAAAAAAGCGTACAGCACCCAGTGTTCCCAAGTGGTCTCCCACCTCAGTACTGACAGCCTGACTGGGCTTAACTTCTGAAATTGGACGATTCAGGTGTATGCCCAGTAGTATGGCCGTACGCATTGGTCATGCGCGGACGCCCAGTCTGCGGGCGGGGGGAAGGGGGGGGATGGACCGCGTCTGAACGGGCCAGCAACGAACAGATTCGGCCGTTAAGAGCCGCACATGGGCCACAATCAGACAAAGATACCCTGCAAACGGGGAACCAGGGCCCAAGTAATGAAGAAGCACGCACAAATGGGCCGAGAAAATGAGACCGCGGTCTCAGATGCGCGCATGCCCCCCCCCACCCCACCCCACCCCATTGTCTCCTGTCTTTGTGGGCCATCTCCTCAGCTTGAGGTTTATGAACCTCTAGAGGACATTTCTGCAACCACTCCTTGCCCTTAGTGACAAGGGCCTCTCTGGAAACAAATGGACACCGAGGGACTGAATCTCAGCTTGCTGGGCTGCAGTGCGCCTTCCAACGAGCATGGAACCACCTACTGTTCGTCTGGTTTGAAACCCTTCTTCTTGTGATACACCATCCTGAATTCCTGTCTGTGCTGCCCCTTGGGGCCAGGGTTGGCTGCTGCCTTGGGCTTGGGTTCGGTCCCATGTGCCTGAGTTTGTGTTCCAAATGAATGTATTGCCATGCAACACACATGAATGTTGTCCTCCATACCTCAAAAGCATGCCTATATGTCTACCCCAGCAATGCCTGGCCCTTGTGAATGGGCTCCGAACCCCCTGGAGATCCCTTGTTCAGGGAGAGTCCAGGGTGGTGGGTCAGGCTGCAGAGTGTAGGCCACAGACACAGAACGTGTTCCAATGTTTTAGTGCCCGAAAACCTGGAAGATTTTACGAACCCCTGGGCCAAGTACTCTGTCTTCAGTACCCCGGGGCCAGGAACTCTGTCATCAGTACCCCCGGGTCAAGAACTCTGTCTTCAGTACCACTGGGCCAGAAAACTGTCATCAGGACCCCTGGGCCAAGAACTCTGTCATCAGTACCCCTGGGCCAAGAACTCTGTCTTCAGTACTCCAGGGCCAAGAACTCTGTCATCAGTACCCCTGGGCCAAGAACTCTGTCATCAGTACCCCTGGGCCAAGAACTCTGTCATCAGTACCCCTGGGCCAAGAACTCTGTCATCAGTACCCCTGGGCCAAGAACTCTGTCTCCAGTACCCCTGAGCCAAGAACTCTGTCATCAGTACCCCTGGGCCAGGAACTCTGTCTCCAGTACTCCTGAGCCAAGAACTGTGTCTTCAGTACCCCTGGGCCAAGAACTCTGTCATCAGCCGTGGATACATCCTGAAGGGGTCCCTTGCGTTGCCGACTATGCCTATGGAGAACTAACCAGAAACATGCCTTTTTTGTATGTATGGTTTGTGGTAAATAGCGGAGAGACCAGCAAGGGGAGAATCCCGGGTGAGCAACTATGGGTTGGAATGTGATGTAATGATAGAGAGGAAGGCATTCTGAAGGTGGTAGGAGGCCGTGGTGCAGTGCAAAGTATACCAAGCACCCTCCTTGTATGGCGAAAAACATCCCCAATGTTTACCTCGATTTTACTAGTATTTTACTACATGGTGGGGCACATCCTGCGGCACATCGTGGGGCACATGGTGGGGCACATCCCAGGGCACATTGTGGGGTTCACAGTGGGGCACACTGTGGGGCACATCATCGGGCACATCATGTGGCATATCGGCGGGCACATCCTGGGGCACATGGTGGGGCATATGGTGGGGCACATCATGGGTGACATTGTGGAGAGCATTGAGGGGCACATTCTGGGGCACATCGTGGGCCACATTGCGGGGCACATCCTAGGGCAGTGCGGTGAAAGGTGGTGTGGTGTGGTCTAGCGTGGTGTGGATTGATGTGGTGTAGTGTTTCTTCCTGTTGGGTGGTACCATGTGAGGAACATGTGTGTTGCACTGGTTCAGGGCTGTTTGTGTTGTCTTGAGGCCTCATTCCATAGGCGAGGTGGTTTGTGAGTGCCGAAAGAATGCATCCTAGTAGGTTACTTTTGCGTTCTAAAATATCCCAAACACCCAATCATTTTTCTGGGAAAATATCCTAATTATCCTAAAAAAACAGGGTTACGGTTAACCTTAACCGTAACCGTAACCATTTTTAGGATACTTAGGATATTTTTGGTCCTCTGCCTGGAAGAATATTAAGTACTTGGGATATTTTGGACATTTTTCAGCAGGAGGTTTCAGTCTAGATGAGTCAGCTGGGGATATATAGGATATTTAGGATATTTTTTGCATGGGCCTTCAGGATCTTTTCTCGCATTTAGAATATTTGTTCTGGCGAGGTTGGGATGTTTTTGACAATTGCTTATCACAACATGTTCAGCCTGCAGTTGTTTGTCCATTACCATGTTGAGGATGGTCCATATAATGAGGATATTGTCTCCATCAGGACTTAGGATATTTTTGGCAATGTACTCTTCACAATGGTAGCTGTAACCCTTCTTCGAATCTTCGGATTAATTCTGGTGCTATGCCCAGAGCCACATGAAGTACTTGGGATATTGAGGATTGAGCAAGAAAGTTAAGTCAATTGAGGATTTATGGGATATTTAGGATATTTTCTGCATGATCTTAAAGAATGGTGCTGATATTCAGGATGTTTGGTCTGGCGAGATTAGGAAGTATTTGACACGTGCTCAGCACAACATGTTCAGCATCCTGTTGTTGGCCCATTGGGAGGTTCAGAATATTTAGGATAATTCGGATATTGTCTCCTATAGGACTTATGATATCTTCCTTCTAGCCATCGCTACTTACTCATCACACCAATAGCGGATACTTACAATATGTTCGATGATATGCCCCGAACAATATTACGCACTTAGGATATTTAGGATGTTTTTGAGAAAAGAAACGAGCCAGGTCAGGACATTTGGGATACTTAGGATATTTTCTGCATGAGGTTTAAGGATCTTCCCGATGATTCGGATGACTGACCTGGCAATATTAAGACTCACAACATTTTCAACCCCCCGTTGTTTGCCCATTGGGATTTTTAGGATATTTAGGCTTTTTTAGGCTAAGGGTAACCTGTTTATCCATCTCTTTGACAAAGACCCATCGCAACATGTTTACCAGGTCAGGAGGTTTAGGATAATTACATGCCCAGAGCCACACAAAGTACTTGGGATATTTGGGATATTTTTGAGAACAAATGTTCAGTCAGTTGAAGATATTTAGGATTTTAGGATATTTTCTCCATCAGGAGTTAGAACATCGTTCTTTTTACATTTTGCATGTGTAGTGATGGCAAATTACTCATGACAACCGTAATTGTAACCACTCTTAGGATATGTAGTATATTCGTTGGTGTTATCGAGGAATATTCAGTACTTGGCATAGTTAGGATGTTTCCTAGCCCTAACGTTCTGTCCCAAAGGCTGAGGATGTTTGGGATACTTAGGATGTTTTTTCCACGCGTTAGACAGAGGTTCTAGGATAAGGATAACCTATTTTCCCATATCTTTGACAATGACTCATTGCAACATGTTCGGATGGTTAGGACCTTTATGATAATTAGAATCATTAGGATCTTTTCTGCATTCGGACTTAGGATCGTTTTCTCAAACACGACTTAGGACATTCGTTGGCGCGCTTTTCATTTAGTATGGGTTAGCCATCGGGATGCGCAGCCTTGATAGATCTATGGTTGTGTAGAAGGGTGTGATATTGTATTTTCAACTCACTAGGATATTGGGGACATCTGGGATGTTTCTCAAAATTGGTTAGGACAATTTGATCCCATTCCTCATCTGCTATGGGTTTGACATTTTGATAAGTTGTTGAGCATCGAATCATGCAGTACTTTGGCAGCTGCGGTTTTGTAACACACAGGACACATGCAATGTTCTGTCTCCAACAGACAATGGTATGTACAAAATTTGTAACATCGTCACGCAACAAACTAGGATTTTCTGAACCGTGAAGTGGACCACTTCGACAATTTTTCTTGCGATAGTAATAGTGATACGTCTTTACTACCTGCAATATCACTGTGTCAAGATTTTTGCGGACAAAGGAGGTTGAGGAAAGTTGCAATAGTTAGGATAATTTGTGGCTTACAGTTTAGAATGTATTTCCTGCCTTTGGTTTATGGCTAGATCGAGCATTTGGACCATTCATATATTCCCGCAAGGAGCTAGGGTTGTTGAGATTCCTCGTTCAGCACAATTTGGAGATCCTTTTTAGCCTTTGGGTAGAGGCCTGTGCGGGTTACACAGAAGGATTTCCCGAAGGTATGTGGCATTGTAGAGGCATGTGCACATTTGGAATCTCTAAGATTCTTGTCAAGGAGGGGGACAGGATGGTCTCAGCACACTCAGAGGGAGATCTAGCTCCTAAGAAGGTGCCATGGCGGCGATGTGCGAAAATCATGAGCTTCAATGAGACCTTTGTTCTGCACCATGGAAGTTTTTGGATACAGCTTGCAATAAACAGCACTGCGCACAAGACACAACACGTTGCTCACAGCACGTCATGGTGCAAAGAATACAAAACAGAACTCCCAGCAAAGCTGACTAGAAGCCCAACAACAAGCTGTCCCCAAGACAACACTCTCTATACAGCGCATCACTGTGCACATCGATCGGCAACGTCACCGAATGCAACAGATTGGAAAAAAGATCACATGGCACAAATCATTGTCCGCGTCCGAACGGGCCAGCAACGAACAGATTCGGCCATTAAGCGCCGCACATGGGGCACAATCAGACAAAGATACCCTGCAAACGGGGAACCAGGGCCCAAGTAAGCAAGAAGCACGCACAAATGGGCCGACAAAATGTGACCGCGGCGTCAACTGCGCGCATGCCCCCCCCCACCCCACCGCACCCCATTGTCTCCTGTATCGTTGGGCCATCTCTTCAGCTTCAGGTTTATGAACCTCTAGAGGACACTTCTGCAACCACTCCTTGCCCTTAGTGACAAGGGCCTCTCTGGAGACAAATGGACACCGAAGGACTGAATCTCAGCTTGCTGGGCTGCAGTGCGCCTTCCAACGAGCATGGAATGACCTACTGTTCGTCTGGTTTCAAACCCTTCTTCTTGTGATACACCATCCTGAATTCCTGTCTGTGCTGCCCCTTTGGGCCAGGGTTGGCTGCTGCCTTGGGCTTGGGTTCGGTCCCCTGTGCCTGGGTTTGCGTTCCAAATGAATGTATTGCCATGCAACACACATGAATGTTGTCCTCGGTACCTCAAAAGCATGCCTATATGTCTACCCCAGCAATGCCTGGCCCTTGTGAATGGGCTCCCACCCCCTGGAGATCCCTTGTTCAGGGAGAGTCCAGGGTGGTGGGTCAGGCTGCAGAGTGTAGGCCACAGACACAGAACGTGTTCTCATGTTTTTGTGCCCGAAAACTTGGAAGATTTTAGGAAATTGTTTTATGCCTATATGTCTACCCCAGCAATGCCTAGCCCTTGTGAATGCACTCCCACCCCCTGGAGATCCCTTGTTCAGGGAGAGTCCAGGGTGATGGGTCAGGCTGCAGAGGGTAGGCCACAAACACAGAACTTGTTCCCATGTTTTTGTGCTCGAAAACTTGGAAGATTTTAGGAAATTGTTTTATGCCTATATGTCTACCCCAGCAATGCCTGGCCCTTGTGAATGGGCTCCCACCCCCTGGAGATCCCTTGTTCAGGGAGAGTCCAGGGTGGTTCGTCAGGCTGCAGAGTGTAGGCCACAAACACAGAACGTGTTCTCATGTTTTTGTGCCGAAAACTTGGAAGATTTTAGGAAAATGTTTTATGCCTATATGGCTACCCCAGCAATGCCTGGCCCTTGTGAATGGGCTTCCACCCCCTGGAGATCCCTTGTTCAGGGAGAGTCCAGGGTGGTGAGTCAGGCTGCAGAGTGTAGGCCACAAACACAGAACGTGTTCTCATGTTTTTGTGCCCGAAAACTTGGAAGATTTTAGGAAATTGTTTTATGCCTATATGTCTACCCCAGCAATGCCTGGCCCTTGTGAATGGGCTCCCACCCCCTAGAGATCCCTTGTTCAGGGAGAGTCCAGGGTGGTGGGTCAGGCTGCAGAGTGTAGGCCACAAACACAGAACGTGTTCCCATGTTTTTGTGCCCGAAAACTTGGAAAATTTTAGGGAATTGTTTTATGCCTATATGTCTACCCCAGCAATGCCTGGTCCTTGTGAATGAATTTCTTTTTGGGGACAGCAAATGAAAAAAACCGTCAACTTCCTGTTTCCTGGAAAAGGATTACACGAAGGTACCACAAGAAAAATTCACAAAGGGTCATTCGCTATGACCTCCCCCCCCTTTGCTGTGGTATTGTTGATTGCCCCCCACCCTTCCACCTCTGGAACAGCCTCCCTTGGGAGGCTGTTCCTGTCTAGGAGATTGTTCCTTACCCAAACCTCTGCAATGAGTCCCGTCACGAGCACAGGCTTTGGGGTGCTCAAGAAGAAATTCATGGAGATTTTTGCCACGGGGCGTGGGCATAGGCTCAGGAAGGTCCGCAGCAGGCTGCCTTTTCTGCAGGGAACTGGTAGGACGACCAACGGAGTTATGCTCATAGCACTGTTGGGAACAGTCACAGGAGAGGTGGGGCTCATAACTCTGACGTAAATACTCCTGCGACCTCGAGGCAAAGCCCTTTCGACACTCAGCACAATCCAAACTCCTCAAGCTGCTGCCAAAACACCCAATCACACCAGACAAACACCCTGCAGAGCCCCAGAAACCTGTAGGATCTAACCAACGGCGATGTCCCCTGGATGACGTTCTTAAAGTAATCTGCGATGAACTCACACGGATCGTCAAGCCGGTTCTCAAGCATCAATGTAATGACATCCTGGCCCTGGCGTGTACCAGTGCATATGGGTAAAAATGCGGGATCCAACAGAATGGAACAGAGCAGAATGGGACTCAGCTGTCTATCCCTAGAGGTGCCACCCTACTCAAATGGAAATGAACCCGGGCAGACCCCTTGCTTGCTTGCTTGCGAGCGCCATTACGTTGCCTTTTGTGTGCCCTCCTGGTGCGTCATGATGTGCCTCAGCAGCAGGTGAACCAGCACTGCCATGTTCTCAGGGCCTCAGCGTCCCGCACCAGCACAGCGGCCCAAAACGAGGGGCTGGCCAGGGAGTGTGGATCCAGGGGATGTATACCAAGCTCTCCGTGCTGTTGCACACCCAAGACATGATCCCCACAACTGTCGCCCAAGAAGTAGACGAGCTGGTGACCCCAGCAAAACGCCCAGGTGACCCCACACACCATGCACATGCAAGTGCACACACCAGAAGCACAAAAGATTCGATCTTTCACGCAACCCAATCATGCCAAGCACATGCCTGCACTGACATTGCCACGCAAAAGGAGGACTTTACCGAACAGTTTCACAACAGACAATCAAACCTTAGTCGTAACTTGATTGATGCCCTCCGCCAAGGGCGCCAAGGGGTTGGGGCAGGGGGCGAGGGGTAAGCGGCAAGAGTTGTGTGTTCCACGGCTCTTGTGGGGGTGGAGGCTGGGCGAAGCCTCGTTGCAAGGAGGTAACAAGATTCGGGCCCAAACCGTGTGCACTCGATGCACTTGCGTACCTTCAAATACGCCGTCGCGCTGTATTTATCCAAGTATTTTGGCGCGGTTAGCGTGCCGGGTCCCCCTGAAGTCGGCTTGGGCGTTTGGCCCGCATTGTTTTGACTCCGCTTCATGAGATTCGAACATAAACCTTCCACTCCTTGAACTGATCAACCTAACGAGCGGAGGAGTCATGAGATTAGATCACACATGAGGAGATAGCTGAGAGACTGGTTGGAAATATGAAAAACATACAAAAGTTGTGTGCGTGGCAACCGTGCGCCAATGATGAAAAGCTTTCAAAAGTTGTGTGCGGTGTCGTTTTCACGAAAGGAGAATGTACGAGGTTGTGCAAGGGGCAACCCTGCGCCAATGGTCTTGTCTGTGACATCAACTTTCATGTCTTGAAACCGCCTGATCGCGTGGCACCCCCCGCCAATGGTCTTGTTTGCGACATCAACGTTCATATCTGAAAAGCTCACCAAGGTTGTGCCGTGTCATCTTCATGGGTCCCAAAGAGGCAACCACCTCGGGGACACACTTGTTATGATGGGTCTTCCACTCCTTGGACCAGTTACCACTCACTTATACGGTCCAAGAGCATGTACAAGAAACGCACTCAATGGTTGGTTTTAAAGACATGGCACCGCGAGAACGCCCAAGAAGTAGACGAGCTGGTGACCCCAGCAAAACGCCCAGGTGACCCTACACACCATGCACACGCAAGTGCACACACTAGAAGCACAAAAAATTCGATATTTCACGCAACCCGATCATGCCAAGCACATGCCTGCACTGACATTGCCACGCAAAAGTAGGACTTTACCGAACAGTTCCACAACAGACAATCAAACCTTAGTCGCAACTTGACTGATGCCCTCCGCCAAGGGCGCCAAGGGGTTGGGGCAGGGGGCGAGGGGTAAGAGGCAAGAGTTGTGTGTTCCGCGGCTCTTGTGGGGGTGGGGGGTGGGTGCAGCCTCGTTGCAAGGAGGTAACAAGATTCCGGCCCAACCCGTGTGGACTCGATGCATTTGCGTACCTTCAAATACGCCGTCACGCTGTATTTACCCAAGTATTGTTGCGCGGTTAGCGTGCAGGGTCCCCCTGAAGTCAGCTTGGGCGTTTGGCCCGCCTTGTTTTGACTCCGCTTCATGAGATTCCAACATAAACCTTCCACTCCTTGAACTGATCAACCTAACGAGCGGAGGAATCATGAGATTAGATCACACATGAGGAGAGAGCTGAGAGACTGGTTGGAAATATGAAAAGCATACAAAAGTTGTGTGTGTGGCAGCCGTGCGCCAATGATGAAAAGCTTTCAGAAGTTGTGTGCGGTGTCGTTTTCACGAAGAGAGAATGTACGAGATTGTGCAAGGGACAACCCCGCGCCAATGGACTTGTCTGTGACATCAACTTTCATGTCTTGAAAACGCCTGATCGCGTGGCACCCCCCGCCAATGGTCTTGTTTGCGACATCAACGTTCATATCTGAAAAGCGCACCAAGGTTGTGCCGTGTCGTCTTCATGGGTCCCATGGGACACACTTCTTATGATGGGTCTTCCACTCCTTAGACCAGTTACCACTCACTTATACGATCCAGGAGCATGTACAAGAAACACACTCAATGGTTGGTTTTAAAGACATGGCACCGCGAGAACGCGCCGCATCAAGAAACTCTGAGCCCACCACTCAAATGGTGGTGACTTGTTGACCGAACTGCTTGAAATATGACACGAGGCATTTTTTGTGATGTGCTACGTGTAGGGTTGAGGGCATCCTCATACACTTCAACTATTACCGCTAACAATACTTGTAGCTAATCACCATGTGAATGCAAATGTCGACCGAAGAAAATGAGAGGCAAAACTCGACCAACTATGTCGCCCCACCAAGACGAGGAAACGCTACAGTTTCATGAACCCCCACCGTTAGTTGTGCAACCTTTAGGTTGTTGCTACTTTGTGCGTGCCCCGTGAAAGAATGTTGCATCTTCGACGTGGCTTTGAGGTTTTTCCTTGTGCCCTCAATTCAGCTCATGTCCGCAAGATCAATATTACCTTCGAAGAGTTCAACCATGGAAGAGTGTAAAACCATTTTACTACACCTCGGTTCACCTCACCGGACACATGGTGCATTTTTCCATCTCGTTTCAATCGAGACCTATGAGAGGTAGCGTTGATCCATCCACGAAGGTTTCTTTAGGCTCTATGCATTAAGGTGCTTGGCATGGGCTTCAAATAAGCCATATGAGGTCGACGGGGTGGGCTTGGACGCACCACGCACAAGCAACACACTATTATAGCAACAGCAACACACCGAGAGAGCAAATCTGCAGAGACAACGATCCCTATTCATACCCCCAAAGTTGGCACCACGAACACGAAGAGTGGAAACGAATGCCTTCGCACCTCGCATTGGGTCGCGATCAAAACACCGATGAGCAATACAATGACCGCGATACGACATGACAATCTGCAGCTTGAGCCGTCGTTGGTGTTCGGTGAAATTTCATAGGTGCCATTGGAAGGTAATATGAGTCTTGTTTCCGTCTCGGTCTCTGGAGGTTTATCCAATGACATAATTGGGATTTTGATCAACAAAATGACCTTTCGAGGACAAAAGTGTGCCTGCTTTTCGAATTGATTGAATACAAATTGTAGTCATCCAAATTAATATCTTGTTTTGTTCTTGTTTGTTGTTTGCAATGCAATAAATATTAAATTCAAAACGCGAAACTTTGTAGCGCAAACTTGCCGCGATCTGCGGAAACCGCGATCTGCCTCCTTGCTGAGGAGGCAGACTTGGTTTGGTGTGATGTCGAGGCTGGCTGACGGTGGAGGTGGGGGGCGGAGCAGAGGATTCCAGGTGTCATTGATAAGACTGCACTGTGGGTTTCGATTCACTTAACCTCAGTTTTTTCGTTCAGGCAGGAAAACGGAAATGTCTCTTTTGCGTTACCGCGAAAGCATCTGTCGCAAAGGGAGTGGCCATTTTGATGAAATTGCAACACAGACAGATTTTCTCAAATTAATTAATGAATTGATTAATGTAATTAAATTAAATTAGCATCCAGACGCACTCGACAAGTTAAAGGGCCACTGTCTTTTTGTTGCCAACAAGCGTGTTGTGTCTGTGGACCTTGTTTGTAATGGGGGATGGACATGGGCAGCGGAGAGACCAGCAAGGGGAGCATCCCGGGTGAGCAACTATGGGTTGGAATGTGATACAATCATGGAGAGGAAGGCATTTGTTAAGTGGAATGCATTCTGAAGGTGGTAGGAGGCCGTGGTGCAGTGCAAAGTATACCCAGCACCCTCCTTGTATGGCGAAAAACATCCCCAATTTTTACCCCGATTTTACTAGTGAGCGGTGGACCTTAATGGAGCTGCGGCGGCTGGACAATGTTTTGGTTTGGCAAAGCGGGTTCAGATGTCCATGCTCTGATCCCAGAGACCTCACCAACGCGATTGGCTTGGGGCACAGAAGCCTTGGATACATCCTGAAGGGGTCCCTTGGGTTGCCGACTATGCCTATGGAGAACTACCCAGAAACATGCGTTTTTTGTATGTATGGTTCGTGGTAAACAGCAGAGAGACCAGCAAGGGGAGCATCCCAGGTGAGCAACTATGGGTTGGAATGTGATGTAATGATGGGGAAAAAGGCATTTGTGAAGTGAAATGCATTCTGAAGGTAATAGGAGGCCGTGGTGCAGTGCAAAGTATACCCAGCACCCTCCTTGTATGGCGAAAAAAATCCCCAATTTTTACCCCGATTTTACTAGTCAGGGGTGGACCTTAATGGAGCTGCGGCGGCTGGAAAATGTTTTGGTTTGGCAAAGCGGGTTCAGATGTCCATGTACTGATCCCAGAGACATCACCAACGTGATTGGCTCGGGGCACAGAAGCCGTGGATACATTTTGAAGGGGTCCCTTGGGTTGCCGACTATGCCTATGGAGAACTACCCAGAAACATGCCTTTTTTGTATGTATGGTTTGTGGTAAACGGCGGAGAGACCAGCAAGAAGAGCATCCCGGGTGAGCACCTATAGGTTGGAATGTGATGTGGCGAAAAACATCCCCAATTTTTACCCCGATTTTACTACTCAGCGGTGGACCTCAATGGAGCTGCAGCGGCTGGACAATGTTTTGGTTTGGCAACGCGGGTTCAGATGTCCATGCCCTGATCCCAGAGACCGCACCAACGCCGTTTGCTTGGGGCACAGAAGCCGTGGATACATCCTGAAGGGGTCCCTTGGGTTGCCGACTATGCCTATGGAGAACTACCCAGAAACATGCCTTTTTTGTATGTATGGTTTGTGGTAAACAGCAGAGAGACCAGCAAGGGGAGCATCCCAGGTGAGCAACTATGGGTTGGAATGTGATGTAATGATAGAGAGGAATGCATTTCTGAAGTTGGATGCATTCTGAAGGTGGTAGGAGGCCGTGGTGCAGTGCAAAGTATACCCAGCACCCTCCTTGTATGGCCAAAAACATCCCCAATTTTTACCCCGATTTTACTAGTGAGCGGTGGACCCTAATGGAGCTGCGGCGGCTGGACAATGTTTTAGTTTGGCAAAGCGGGTTCGGATGTCCATGCCCTGATTTAGGAGACCTCAGCAACGTGATTGGCTTGGGGCACGAAAGCCGTGGATACATTCTGAAGGGGTCCCTTGGGTTGCCGACTATGCCTATGGAGAACTACCCAGAAACATGCCTTTTTTGTATGTATGGTTTGTGGCAAACGGCGGGGAGACCAGCAAGGGGAGCATCCCGGGTGAGCAACTATGGGTTGGAATGTGATGTAATGATAGAGAGGAAAGCATTTGTGAAGTGGAATGCATTTTGAAGGTAGTAGAAGGCCGTGGTGCAGTGCAGAGTATACCCAGCACCCTCCTTGTATGGCGAAAAACATCCCCAATTTTTACCCCGATTTTACTAGTGAGTGGTGGACCTTAATGGAGCTGCGGCGGCTGGACAATATTTTGGTTTGGCAAAGCGGGTCCAGATGTCCATGCCCTGATCTCAGAGACCTCACCAACGTGATTGACTGGGGGCACAGAAGCCATGGATACATCCTGAAGGGGTCCCTTGGGTTGCCGACTATGCCTATGGAGAACTAACCAGAAACATGCCTTTTTTGTATGTATGGTTTGTGGTAAACAGCAGAGAGACCAGCAAGGGGAGCATCCCGGGTGAGCATTGATAGGTTGGAATGTGATGTAATTATGGAGAGGAAGGCGTTCCTGAAGTGGAATGCATTCCCAAGGTAGTAGGAGGCCGTGGTGCAGTGCAAAGTATACCCAGCACCCTCCTTGTATGGCGAAAAACATCCCCAATTTTTACCCCGATTTTACTACTGAGCGGTGGACCTTAATGGAGCTGCGGCGGCTGGACAATGTTTTGGTTTGGCAAAGCGGGTTCAGATGTCCATGCCCTGATCCCAGAGACATCACCAACGTGATTGGCTGGGGGCACAGAAGCCGTGGATACATCCTGAAGGTGTCCCTTGGGTTGCCGACTATGCCTATGGAGAACTACCCAGAAACATGCCTTTTTTGTATGTATGGTTTGTGGTAAACAGCAGAGAGACCAGCAAGGGGAGCATCCGGGGTGGGCAACTATGGGTTGGAATGTGATGTAATGATGGGGAGGAAGGCATTTGTGAAGTGGAATGCATTCTGAAGGTAGTAGGAGGCCGTGGTGCAGTGCAAAGTATACCCAACACCCTCCTTGTATGGCGAAAAACATCCCCAATTTTTACCCCGATTTTACTAGTGAGCGGTGGACCTTAACGGAGCTGCGGCGGCTGGACAATGTTTTGGTTTGGCAAAGCGGGTTCAGATGTCCATGCCCTGATCCCAGAGACCTCACCAATGTGATTGGCTTGGGGCACAGAAGCCGTGGATACATCCTGAAGGGGTCCCTTGGGTTGCCGACTATGCCTATGGAGAGCTACCCAGAAACATGCCTTTTTTGTATGTATGGTTTGTGGTAAACAGCGGAGAGACCAGCAAGGGGAGCATCCCGGGTGAGCAACTATGGGTTGGAATGTGATGTAATCAGGGAAGAGGAAGGCATCTGTGAAGTGGAATGCATTTTGAAGGTCGTAGGAGGCCGTGGTGCAGTGCAAAGTATACCCAGCACCCTCCTTGTATGGCGATAAACATCCCGAATTTTTACCCCGATGTTACTAGTGAGCGGTGGACCTGAATGGAGCTGCGGCGGCTGGACAATGTTTTCGTTTGGCAAAGCGGGTTCGGATGTCCATGCCCTGATCCCAGAGACCTCACCAACGCGATTGGCTTGGGGCACAGAAGCCTTGGATACATCCTGAAGGGGTCCCTTGGGTTGCCGATCATGCCTATGGAGAACTACCCAGAAACATGCCTTTTTTGTATGTATGGTTTGTGGTAAACATCGGAGAGACCAGCAAGGGGAGTGCCATGCATTTTGAATGACAATGCATGGTGGCTTTTTGTGCAATTGCTACGGGAACAAATCCACCAATGAACATCTCATCACATTACTGCCAGAGAGTCACCCGTGAGGCTGAACCTCTACTAGGTAGCACGTTCAGCGTGGATAATCCACGTTGTCTTGCAGGGTGCTCAGAGGCTCTGCAATCGCCGTGCATTTTTTTGCTTCACTGTTGACTACCCTAGCCACAGCTGTGCTACCCAGCTGGGTGCAGTGCATGAGCTTTTGAATGACGGTGCATGGTGTGGTTCGGTTAAATCGCCAGGGCAGCAGGGTTCACCCAAGTAGCTAGGATCCATAGAGCGAAAGAAAAACCAAAAAAAAAAATGTCCGATGGACAATAGGATATTCCCCCTAACCCTAACCCTAACCCTAACCTGTCATCAGTACCCTTGGGCCAGGAACTCTGCCGTCAGTACCCCTGGGCCAAGAACTCTGTCATCAGTACCCCTGGGCCAAGAACTCAGTCATCAGTACCCCTGGGTCTAGAACTCTCTCATTAGTACCCCTGGGCCAAGAACTCTGTCATCAGTACCCCTGGGCCAAGAACTCTGTCATCGGTACCCCTGGGCCAAGAACTCTGTCATCAGTACCCCTGGGTCAAGAACTCCGTCATCAGTACCCCTGGGTCAAGGAAACTCTCATCAGTAACCCTGGGCCAAGTACTCTGTCATCAGTACCCCTGGGTCAAGAACTCTGTCCTTAATATCCCTTGGTCTAGAACTCTGTCATCAGTACCCCTGGGCCAAGAAATCTGTCTTCAGTACCCTTGGGCCAAGTACTCTGTCGTCAGTAGCCCTGGGCCAAGAACTCTGTTGTCAGTAGCCCTGAGTCAAGAACTCTTTCATCAATACCCCTGGGTCTAGAACTCTGTCATCAGTACCCCTGGGTCAGGAATTTTGTCATCAGTACCCTTGGGTCAAGAACTCTGTCATCAGTACCCCTGGGCCAGGAACTCTCTCATCAGTACCCCTGGGCCAAGAACTCTGTCATCAGTACCCCTGGGCCAAGAGCTCTGTCATCAGTACCGCCGGGGCAAGAACTCTCTCATCAGTACCCCTGGGTCAAGAACTCTCTCATCAGTACCCCTGGGTCAGGAACTCTCTCATCAGTAACCCTGGGCCAAGACCTCTGTCATCAGTACCCCGGGGTCAAGAGCTCTATCATTAATATCCTTGGGTCTAGAACTCTGTCATCAGTACCCCTGGGCAAGGAAATCTGTCTTCAGTACCCCTGGGCCAAGTACTTTGTCGTCAGTAGCCCTGGGCCAAGAACTCTGTCGTCAGTAGCCCTTGGTCAAGAACTCTTTTTTCAATACCCCTGGGTCTAGAACTCTGTCATCAGTACCCCTGGGTCAAGAACTCTGTCAGCAGTACCCCTGGGTCAAGAACTCTGTCATCAGTATCCCTGGGCCCGGAACTCTCTCATCAGTACCCCTGGGCTAAGAACTCTGTCATCAGTACCCCTGGGCCAAGAACTCAGTCATCAGTACCCCTGGGTCAAGAACTCTCTCATCAGTACCCCTGGGCCAAGTACTCTATCGTCAGTACCCCTGGGTCAAAAACTCTCTCATCAGTACCCCTGTGTCGAGAACCCTGTCATTAATATCCCTGGGTCTAGAATTCTGTCATCAGTACCCCTGGGCCAACAAATCTGTCTTCAGTACCCTTTGGCCAAGTACTCTGTCGTCAGTAGCCCTGGGCCAAGAACTCCGTCGTCAGTAGCCCTGGGTCAACAACTCTGTCATCAGTACCCCTGGGCCCAGAACTCTGTCATCAGTACCCCTGGGCCACGAACTCTGTCATCAGTACCCCTGGGCCAAGTACTCTGTCATCAGTACCCCTGGGCCAAGAACTCTGTCATCAGTACCCCTGGGCCAAGAACTCTGTCATCAGTACCCCTAGGTTTAGAACTCTGTCATCAGTACCCCTGGGCCAAGAACTCTGTCATCAGTACCCCTGGCCAAGTGCTCTGTCCTCAGTACTCCTGGGCCAAGAACTCTGTCATCAGTACCCCTGGGCCTATAACTCTGTCATCAGTACCCCTGGGCCAAGATGTCTGTCATCAGTACCCCTTGGTCAAGAACTCTCTCCTCAGTACCCCCGGGTCAAGAACTCTCTCATCAGTACTTCCGGGTCAAGAACTGTGTCATTAATATCCCTCGGTCTAGAACTCTGTCATCAGTACCCCTGGGCCAAGAACTCTTTCTTCAGTACCCTTGGGCCAAGTACTCTGTCGTCAGTAGCCCTGGGCCAAGAACTCTGTCGTCAGTAGGCCCGGGTCAAGAACTCTTTTATCAATACCCCTGGGTCTAGAACTCTGTCATCAGTACCCCTGGGTCAAGAACTCTGTCATCAGAACCCCCTTTAAGAACTCTGTCATCAGTACCCGTGGGCCCAGAACTCTGTCCTCAGTACCCCTGGGCCAAGAGCTCTGTCATCAGTACCCCTGGGCCAAGAACTCTGTCATCAGTACCCCTGGGCCAAGAGGTCTGTCATCAGTACCCCTGGGCCAGGAACTCTGTCATCAGTACCCCTGGGCCAAGAACTCTGTCATCAGTACCCCTGGACCAAGATGTCTGTCATCAGTACCCCTTGGTCAAGAACTCTCTCCTCAGTACCCCCGGGTCAAGAACTCTCTCATCAGTACCTCTGGGTCAAGAACTCTGTCATTAATATCCCTCGGTCTAGAACTCTGTCATCAGTACCCCTGGGCCAAGAACTCTTTCTTCAGTACCCTTGGGCCAAGTACTCTGTCGTCAGCAGCCCTGGGCCAAGAACTCTGTCGTCAGTAGGCCTGGGTCAAGAACTCTTTTATCAATACCCCTGGGTCTAGAACTCTGTCATCAGTACCCCTCGGTCAAGAACTCTGTCATCAGTACCCCTGGGTCAAGAACGCTGTCATCAGTACCCCTGGGCCCAGAACTCTGTCATCAGTACCCCTGGGCCAAGAGCTCTGTCATCAGTACCCCTGGGCCAAGAACTCTGTCATCAGTACCCCTGGGCCAAGAACTCTGTCATCCGTACCCCTGGGCCACGAACTCTGTGTTCAGTACCCTTGGGCCAAGTACTCTGTCGTCAGTAGCCCTGGGCCAAGAGCTCTGTCGTCAGTAGGCCTGGGTCAAGAACTCTTTTATCAATACCCCTGGGTCTAGAGCTCTGTCATCAGTACCCCTGGGTCAAGAACTCTGTCATCAGTAGCCCTGGGTCAAGAACTCTGTCATCAGTACCCTTGGGCCAAGAATTCTGTCATCAGTACCCCTGGGCCAAGAGCTCTGTCATCAGTACCCCTGGGCCAAGAACTCTGTCATCAGTACCCCTGGGCCAAGAGGTCTGTCATCAGTACCCCTGGGCCAAGAACTCTGTCATCAGTACCCCTGGGCCAAGAACTCTGTCATCAGTACCCCTGGGCAAAGAACTCTGTCATCAGTACCCCTGGGCCAAGAACTCTGTCATCAGTACCCCTGCGTTTAGAACTCTGTCATCAGTACCCCTGGGCCAAGAACTCTGTCATCAGTACCCCTGGGCAAGGAAACCTCTCATCAGTAGCCCTGGGCCAAGAACTCTGTCTTCACTACCCCTGGGCGAAGAATTCTGTCATCAGTACCGCCGGGTCAAGAACTCTCTCATCAGTACCCCTGGGTCAAGAACTCTCTCATCAGTCCCCCTGGGTCAAGAACTCTCTCATCAGTAACCCTGGGCCAAGAACCCTGTCATTGAAGCGGTACCCAGAACCCCATGGCCAGGTTACGGCATACAACCGGTCTCCGGTCCACTAACCCCATGCACGGCGTGTCCCGTGCCGTGAAGCCCCGCATCGGCAACCGATGCACCGCCAGCGGAGATTTGTATATCAGAATATCAGGAATCAACAGGGTTTTATTTTCATATTGTTTCCGTCAATTTTTACGCTTCCGTTCTGATACTCACTGTTTTGACTGCTGGCGGTTGGTTCGCGACTTTACCGTAACCGCCAGTTTAACTGTTTATAATGGAAATTTTAACGCTATCCGTCACGAAGGCTCCAAAGTCGCCAGGAACTGCATGGATGCTTCCGCAATTTTCATAATTAATACTCGCAACCTTAATCCGAATTTTTCAGGATGTCGAAATCGGATTTTCGACTTCGACATCCCCGCACTTGATTTGACCTCTTTCGAGTGGACCTACGTGCTTCCGTATGCACGAATCAACTTCCCTTTTATCCTGCCCTCCATTTGTCTTAAAGATATGGGCAATACAAAGTTGATTCGTGAGGCCACTTGTGAAGGTCATATCTCGTGTTGCTTGCGAGTATTGACGATAGGGAAACGTGGGATGTATTCACAATACTCCCGACGTAATTTAGGAAGCATTATATGCCTTGCGTCTCCACACGTGCGCGCTAGTGTAATGGATCATGGTCAAGAGGGTAGAGTTTGCGTTACAACTCATTGGCCATGACATTGCGTGCGTTAAGTTAACTTTCGAGTGTAGCGCGCAAGTGTTGGTGTTGCATAGGAACTCTCCTTGAGTTCCTATGAGCGATGGACACAAAGTTGTGCCCTTGGAGGGGCATGACATATCATGGTGGGAGCCACCTTTTTGGGCAATATGGAGTATGTGCCTTGTGTTGTGTTGCGTGCCCATTTGGCGGGTCCATTACTCCAAGCCAAGCCCGCCAATGGACCTCATATTGTGCAAGCCCCTTCTCCATACTCCCTACGGTCAATTGCAAGCCTACCCCTCGTGAAGGGAAGCTTGTGTGGTGATCCCGAAGCGATGCGTTGGGAGCAAGGTGTGTGTTTTACAATTTTCCTTATTTTCATGTGCCCACTTGGGAAGTAGCGCTCGCAACCTTTCAAGGCGCCCCAAGTGGAGCACATATGTGGGATCGAAGGTCAATGGTGTCAAGTCATTGTGTTTAGAAGGATTAGTTGATTGCACGATCCAAGCCAAAGATATTATAATATAATTGTGTGCCTTTCAAGGCACTTTGGTTTGTCTTTGTGCCAATTTTGCCATTTTTGGCCCGTCATGATGTCAAGTGGCGACCTTGTATTTCAACGTTGCGCTCAATTGACATCATGACCCAAGTATGATATGGGGGTACATACTTCGGTGCCCAACATATCTTGGACCCGGCGAATAACTCCTCTTAGGCTTGGCATACCGTGGCCGCCATGTTGGCGATTTGGGACTATCCCAAATCATGGGCTCACTTGGCGACCCTGCCATTCCCAATATTGGAGGAGTTGGGCGACGCCCAAAAGATATGTTGGACCAACATGACTTGACACCAATACTATGGCACACTCCGGTCCGAGTCGGGCATGTGCCTCATTTGCCCCAACCATGAGTGTGCGCATTTTTGGCCATTTTGAGCAATTATCCACTTTCGCTGCCCGCCGTGCACCATGTTCTAACCCTCGTGCACGCCAGACGCATGGACCAATGGACCATATATGACATGGGTGTTATGGTTAATGGTCCCCATGGTCTACACACCACGTGTGCGAAGCGGAGCTGCCTTCGTTAAGGCGCTAGGCCAAATTGAGTATGGGCAATTTTGTCATTTTTGCATTTGTGGACCCAATTGGGATCGTCACCACGCCAAGTAGCATGGAGATCTTTGAAAGCCAAGGGCATGGGAGTCTCAGTTGGACTCCCGGTGGATCGCGTATGGAATGCCGAATCCGATCTCCAAGCCGGCGTGGAGATATACTATTGGGAGCACACTGAATTTTGGCTCATTTCAAGCAGCCAAAATGACCCAATTTTGGGACCCCAATTTCCCCCTTCCGTGTGGTCAATTGGCGGCCCCATTTCTCTAAGCCCATAGGGAGCCCGGACCTAAATCCAAGTTGTACACTCAGATATGAGACCTAGGTCCTGCCTCCTACCCTGTGAGCCATTGGCCTTACCTTGGCCGAGCGAGCCACGCGTGGGGATGACGCCAATTTTGGTGATTTTGGCATCATGACCCCACTTGACTCATCCGTGTTGCCCTGATGCCGGGACCTCAGAGGGAACCAGGTTGGGTGAGGGCTCCAGGGAGTTCGTACTCGAAGGGCATAGGGTCAGTTGCCTCGTCCCTACCTCTGGCGGGTCCGGACGAGGGGTCAGTTTTGGGAAATTTTGAGTTAGTTTCAGTTTGGGCTGAAACAGCCCATTTTCAGCCACCAACTCCAGGGTGATAATGGCGGGGCCATATCTCTGGCTCAGAGGGGAGTTGGGACCTGCCGTTAGGGGAGCATGGGGAGCCACTGTCGGTTGGCCTTGGAGCCCCTTGGTTCCCAGGAACTCGCCTGTGGCTGGGCGGGACACCTCCCCCATTGGCAGGGTTTCAGGGTCCGGACTGAGCAGGGCATGGGTTGTGTTTGAGCCCCCGCCCCCATCAGCCACTGAGAGGGTCGGACCTGGGATTGGGATATGAGTTGGGACTGAGTGTCTATGGTCCTGTGATGCCCTTACCCCAGTCCAGTCTTAACCCCATGTGTACATATCCTGATGTGTTGCTGTACATACTTTCGTTCCCTCTTGCAGAGTGGCAAGGATTCTGAAACGCTTTGTCACATGACAACGCATTGATGCCCTTGTGAGCGTAGTGCTTTGCCTGCCTGCTCACTTGCGTGTGTCCACCGCAGCGTCCCGTGGCCGGCCCCCCACGGGAACGCGTCAAAAGCGTTTCACCGCCGCGGGGTTACCCAGCCCTCGCGTGCCACTCGGGGCCAACAACCCCGAGCAGCGCGTCGCAGCAGCGCGGCGCAGCTAGCAGCTCGCAGCGCAGCGCAGCGTCTCGCAGCGCAGCGCAGCAGCTCGCAGCGCCACTCAGCGACAGCGCCGAGTTCGTCACGGAGCCAGCAGCGCCGTTCAGAGCTTCGCCCTGACCGCGCAGCAGCCGTGAAAGAGGTGCACAGACCAGGAGTCCTGCATCAGCCCCATCGGCCGACCCGGAGTCCCATCGGCCGACCAGCAAGGCCGCGTCAACCACCTCCACAACCACCGGCTGACCAGCACCAGCCGCACGCCCAATCCAGTGCTACAGCACCCTCCCCAACAACCACAACCAGTTCGTTGAGTTGAACGAGTGCACATCAAGGACTTCAAGACCATCCACGCCCCCGCTGCCATGGTGAATTGGCAGGAGGCGGGCAGGACGTGGCCGCGGCCCCACCCCCATGCAGCACGCCTGCTGCATGGGTTGGTTTGGTACCAGCACTACCGCCACAGCCACCCCCAGTGCGAGGGCGGCATGCCCAGGAGCTTCGAGCTCCGCACGGACATCGCCCCCGACCGCCTGCAGGCCGTGGAGGACTGGCTGCGGGCGGAAGGGTACGAGTACCGCCACCAGCAGAGGCGCTGGAGGGCGTGGACCCGGCCGGACAGGCCCGGTGAAGGGCTGCGCCCCGACGGGATCGAGGAGGACGAGGACCCCAACGCCTACCCGTCGGGCGCCTCGATCAACGTCTCCTTGTGGGACGTGATCGAGAAGAAGTTCCCCGAACCGGGGAGCGAGCGCAGGCTGCAGGGCAGCAGCAGCGCGTCTCCGGCGACGGAGAAGAGGTCCGCCGGGGACAGGAAGCGGGAGCGGAGGTGGCGGGAGTACCAGGAGTCCCTGGCCGCCGAAGCCGCCCAAGGCGCCAAGGGCGGAACCCCAGCCCCCAGTCCCCAACGGCCCAATGGTGGACACCACCCCGGCTCCACCACCCTTGGCGACTACATCCAAGTCGCCAAGCAGACCCAGGGCAAGCCCCGTCCGCTGCTCCTGAGGGCCCGGCAGGCCCCAGCAGGCCCCAGCAGCGACGTGGAGTCGGCCCACCGCGGGAGGATGCCGGCCGACCAGGCCAGCTCCAGCAGCAGCGTCGCTCCCGAAAGGGACGTGGCGCGCGCTTGTGAGCGCGCCTGTGGGGTGCCCTGCAACCGTCGGGTTGCCCGGCAACGGGCCCGGCAGTACAGCGCTGCCGTGGAGGGCGCCACCGGCATCGCCCAGGAGGAGGCTGCGCAGTGGGCGCATGGCATGGCCATCCACGCCCAGACCGTGGCGGCCATTGCGGCCGGACTCACGGCCGCAGCCGCCCATGGGGCAGCAACTGCCTGGGTCAACGGTGAGTTGGCGGCAGCCGACGAGGAAGCCCGCCTGACGCAGGAGGCCATTGCCTGCAAGGAGGCCGAGGTGAAGGCGCTGGAAGAGGCGCTTGCCCAAGGGAGGGCAAAGAAGGAGGCGGAGGAAAGGGCCCACGCCGAAGCGACGGCTAAGGCCCAGGAGGACGCCGCCAAGAAGGAAGCCATCGAGGCCGCGCGACGGAAGGTCGCTGAGGAGAAGGCCAAGACGGAGGCGGAGCTGGCGGCGTTGGAGGCGCAGAAGGCGCAGCTGCTGCAGGCCCGGGAAGCCGAGGCGGCTCGTGCTCGGGAGGAAGCCGAAGCACGAGCTGCCGCAGCCACCGCCGCCGCAATGGAGGAGGCAGAGGCCAAACTCCGCCACGAGACTCCCCCGGGAGGATCGCGAGTGGAGACCCTTCGAAGGCTTTTCGAAGGGGACGCCTCCTCCAGGATGAAGCTGGATGAGGCGGACACGGGCAGCAGTGGGAGCGGTAGCACCACCGCCCGTCGACGGAGGAAGGGCAAGGGGAAGACCCCCGAGAGGCCGCGGAGGCCAGCGGGTGGGCACCCCCACGACAGTGACCCCTTCTTCACCGCCAGTGACGGGAATGAACGAGGCCGTCGACATCGCCAAGTGGTGGCTTGGACGGGCGAAGGTGGCGGAGACGTCCCCATGGAAGGTGAGGATGAGGATCCCCCTCCTCCCTACCGGAGCTCCGAGTCCTCCGTGACCGGGACGCCCAGGTGGGGCGACATGGACGAGGATGACGACATGGAGTTCGGCATCACGAGGAAGCGCCCCTCCTCGGACCCACCGAGGCGACCCGGCGGAGACCCACCGGGACCCCCTGGCGGAGGACCATCAGGACCCCCTGGAGGACGCCCACCAAGTGGACCCCCTGGAGGCGGACCACCGGGCGGGGGAGGACCCCCTGGACCGGGCGGACCCGGCGGAGGCCCTCCTGGAGGACCCCCTGGGGACCCCGACGACCTACCAGGGAACGGCGACCCGGATACCACCTGGCGGTGGATTGTCTACCTCCGCAGGAGGGTCTTTGCCCTCGAGTGCGAGGTAGACACGGGCAAGGTCGAGATGGCTCGCATCTCCGGGGTCGCCGCGCGCGCGCAGAAGGACCTGGACATCGCCAGGGCCGAGACCAAGTCGCTGACCAACGTCGTCAGCGGCTTGCAGGAGAGGCTGGATGCGCTGGAAGCCCGTGGGAGGGTCGGCAGCGACCACCCACCCCTGGAATCTGGCTCGTCGGACGACGGCTGGGGACCCGGACCAGGTCCAGGCAGACCCCATGCCCCCGGCGGAGCCCCCAGGAGTCGCCCCAGCGCCAGTGCCCCCTCTCTCACCGCCCCCTCTCACCACAGCGCGGGCCGCCGCAACGAGCGCGTGCCGCTCGGCAGTGGCAGTGAGGAATGGCGCGATGAGTGGCTCAGCGCGGACTACCACAACCGCCGTGCTCCACCGCGGACGCCTGTACGCCCCTGACGCCCGCCACCAGCCCCGGTGCCAATCCCCAGGGCTGGAGGACGTTATGGTGGACTCAGGGATGAGGTCCCCAGAGGAGACGTGGAGTGGGATGTCGGCGAAGGTGAGGACCTAGACCTGGACCTGGACCTGGAGGAGTTCGACATCAGCCCGCCGCGTGGTGTACGACGGGAGGCCGCTGAACGCAGCCGCCGGCGCCGTGATGAGGATGCGTACATGGATGCAGTACGGCGTGAACATTTTGGTTCAGCGTACGTGGAGGAACCGCGGCGTAGCCACAGAGACTCCATGGAGGAGATGGACGTGGCGGCCGTGGGAGTCCGTGAGCGAGGCCGATGGGAACCTCGGTCGACCTCGCGGCCGGCGTTCATGGTCTCTAAGGCCGCGGACGCCGCCGTGTGGGAAGACTTGAAGGACATCAAGCCCCCCATGTACGATGGCAACCCCCTCAACCTCGACCGCTTCTTGGAGAAGCTGGACGATTGGGGGCTGACCGTCACTGAAGACCTGCCTCCCGCTGATGCGGAGAAGTATGTCTTCAAACGGTTCAGGTACCGCCTGCCGGAAGTGCTCGGCGAGCTATACTTCGTGGCGACCAAGGAGGGGAAAATCAAGACCCTCAAGGACGCCAAGAAGTGGCTCAATGAGCAGGAGCGGGTGGACGCTCCGCAGGTGGCTGCCAAGCGCTGGAAGTCCATCAAGCTTGAGCATGATCGACGGGAGATCCGCCTACGGGACTGGCGTGACTTCCGAGGGAAATACACCCTCTTCCGCCGCAATGTGGAGGATTGGAACGAGGGTGACGAGCAGGCTCGCCTGCTCTCCATGCTGCCGGAAGCATGGATCAAGAGGGTCACCAAGGAGGAATCCAAGAGGGCCAAGTCCAACCACACGGTCAAGATGATGCTCCCCAAGGAGTATCATACGAACGTTGTGTCTTGGGCGAAGAAGAACGTGGCCCTGGATGTCCAACGGCACTCCCTGCGGAACGCTCTTCTCATCACCGTCTCGGGCGATCGCGAGAAGACCGCGATCTGGCGCCTTGACGACTGTGAGTTGAGCGGCCAGACCATCCGTCTGCAGCCCATCCCGGCGCGGATGAGCTGCGACGAGATCCTGGAGTGGGTTGGCGAGGAAGTATTCAAGGAGTACCGAAACCTCCACCACACCCGCGGGTTGAGGCCCGGCGACCGCGACGTCAACTACGTTGGCGAGGGACCTGGCGGGGAAGATGCCATGGACCCAGCGGGAGCCGGCGGCGATGAGACTCTCGTCGAAGATGACGACGACGATGAGCCCGCCGAGGTGGCCGTCTGTGCCTTCGTGGCCAGGAACCTGAGCGCGGGGAGCAAGCCGGGAAACTGGAAGCCCCTGCAGCAGGGTTGGAGGAAGCAGGAGAAGAGGGACCCTCGCCGCATTGGCGACCCTCCGCTGTCCTTTGGGGAGTTCATACGAGCTCACCCGCGGGGCTGTTTCGTGTGTTATGGGAGGAAGAAAGGCTTCAACCATGACCACCGAACATGCCCCGTCCACAAGGCCGACACGGAGGCTTACAAGAAGGCGCACGGGTCGAAGAAGCGTGCGCCCGCGGGTATCCGGGAAGCCAAGATGGAGGTGGACAAGGACGAGCTGGCCAAGCTGATGTCGTCGGTGGGAACCGAGTTGGCCAAGGAGATCCAGGAGATCAAGCGGAACTGGGTCCCCCGGTCGGACAACAAGAACAAGGAGAACAACCAGAATGACCAGAACAAGGACAAGGACAAGAAGGGTAAAGGAGGAGGTAAAGGGGGAAGAAAGAAGGGCGTCAACGACGTTGAGGCCGAGGAGAACACCCCCTCTTCCACAACCGACGCCCCCTAGCGGAGCCCCTGCAGCCAAGGGCCCCAGCTAGGGCGGTCGCAGGATGGTGACGTGGGAAGCGCCGATCCATCCCAGTCAGGAGTCGATAAGCACAAGGGGACTGCCGCGGGCGGAAGGCCCGGTCCGGCGCCCAGTCGCGGAGGCGGGGTGAGGGCAAGTGAAGGCACGAACCCTTGCACCCGTCCGTCCTTCGCGACCAAGAACGTGTTTGATGTACTACAGGATCTATCCGAGAGTATCGGAGGATCACCCGGACCGCAGCTGGATGCTGCAGATGGGCAGCCTGAGCCCATTGTCCACGACCTGCACCAGTCGCTTGTGGAGCTTCTGGAACGGCCGGAGATCCTGAGTTTGCACGCCGTGCGCCGTGTCGGTCGCGAGCGGCAGTTGCATCTTAAGGTCCGTGCCTTATGCGGGGAAGTGGAAAAGGTTTTCGATGTGTTGGTCGACACGGGAGCTCAAGTCAGCTTGGTCAAGGCTGGCCTGCTTCCGCCAGAGTGTCTTACCGACAGTCGGAAACCTGTCAGGCTGAAGGTGGCGAACGGCCAGTACATGGTGGGAGGCACGAAGGAAGCGGCCATTGGGCTGCAGTTCGTGAACCATCGTGAGCTGAGCCGCCCAGATCTCGGCAAGGAAATCCTCCTGCACGGTAGCTTCTACGAGGCCGAGATGGACTGGGACATGATCGTCGGGTACGACTTCATGATGGAGACGGACTCCGGCGTCCTCCCGGCCCAGGCCTCCATGACCCTGTACCAGGACGACCAGCTCTCGTGGCTTTCGTCACCTGAGCACCATGTGGAATGCCAATGGATCCACCCCGAACGCAATCAGCTCGAACTGGCCGCGCTGGACACTGAGCCTACTGGGCCAGCGAACCAGGAGTACGGCGTAAGGCCGGAAGTGGCGCACCGAGTAGTCGCGGACCTGGGAGCGTCGGATCTGGCCCTGGATGCGTTCTCTTCAGGAACCTCCGCCCATCTGCGGGTGTGTGAGAAGTACTGGAGCGCACAGGACTCTGCGTGGAAGAAGCACTGGGGTCCGCATCAGGGATTGATGTGGATCCATTGCCCCCGTTGGGACATTCCAAGAGCGATAGCGAAGATTCGCAAGGACCGCTCCAAGGCAGTGCTGGTTGTTCCTATGGGATGCACCGAGGAGGAAAGTACCTGACATTGGGTAGCCTCATTGACCAACATGACCGTGAACAAGGTCGTCCTACCGGTTGGAGAGAGTGTCTATCAGGACGCTAAGGGACAGCCCATGCCACCCCAGAGATGGGCAACAGAATTCCACTATGTGGATGGGGGCCTTGATCAGGCCGACACCACGGACTTCGTGTGTGTCAACCGTATCATAGCAGAGCCTTGGAGGCAATGCTTTGCGGTTCCCCCTGTTGACATCGAAGAATCGGACTCCGAGGACCCCCTCACTGAAGAGGAGTGGGATCTGGTTCAGGGGTATATGGATCAGCCCTTTCACGACTGGGGGAACCAGCGTGAGGGCAAAGGCCGGGACAAAGCCTGGTGGGAAGTGGACTCAATCGTCTCCGGTTCCTATGACGGGAATACCTTCGTACAGAGGGTGCTGGATCACATGTCCAGCCAAGACGAGCCGCCTGGCGGTAACCCACCCACCTACGGCGATCTGTTCCGAGGCAAGACCAGAGATGGCCCTTTGGGTCACCTGGGAAGACCACCTGAGCCGAAAGCGAGCGGAGTAGCTACCCCTCAAGTAAGCTCCGTGGTTCAAGTGCCCGGAAAAGCCAAGGCGGAGTCCGATGACTGCCCCAAGATCCAGGCGTTGAGGGCCAGGCTGAAGCAGAAGTATGGCGAGACCTTCTTCAGCGGAAAACCTGTGTTCCCCCCACCGGTGCGTGGACCGTATGGCGAGGCCAAGATACGACTGAAGCAGGACCCCCGTGTGTATCGACACCGGGAGTTTGCCCTGAGGGGCGAGAGGAAAGAGGCCATGGAGAAGATCCTCCGTGACTTCATCCAGAGAGGCTGGCTCGAGCCGTGCCACTCCGAATGGGCCTCTCCTTGCTTCGTCGTCCCCAAGAAGGTTGCCGGTGAGTGGCGGCTCGTGGTCGACTACCGCGGCCTGAACGCCCAAACGCAGCACGACAGGTATACGCTGCCCCTCATTGAGGACATGCTGCAAAAGCAACACCGGCGAAGGATCTTCACGGTGATTGACCTGAAACATGGTTATCATCAGATGCCTCTCGCCGAGGAGTCCCGTGCCTGCACAGCCATGAGCACCCCACTTGGACCTCTCCAGTGGAAGGTGATGCCCATGGGCGTTACCAACGGCAATGCGGCTTTTCAGCGGATGCTGGAGAACCTGCTTGAGCCGGTGCGCGACTGTGCGGACCCCTTCGTGGACGACGTGATCATCGCGTCCGGGGACCCCAGCATGAGCTACGAGGAGCTCCTGGAGGCACACGAGAGGGACGTCACTCGGGTGCTGGACCTTCTGGTTCGGCACAAGCTCACGGGCAGCAGTGACAAGGCCACCATCGCGGTAAGCGAGGTGGTCTTCGCTGGCCACGTAGTCGGGAACGGGCAGCGAAAGCCCATACCCGGCAAGGTGGCGGCGATTGAGCACTGGGAAAAGCCCAAAACGGTCTCTGAGCTACGGGCGTATCTGGGGTTCTGCAATTACTACTCGGGGTATATCAAAATGTATGCCGAGTATGCAGCCCCCATGACGACCATGCTCAAGGGCAACCGAGAGGAGACCAAGAAGGGGTCCAAGAAGGCTCTGGTCTGGACTGAAGAGTCCGACCGTGCCTTTGAGGGGATGAAGCAGGCGCTGCTATCCGCAGTGGGTCTGCACCTCGTGGATCCCGACCGAGGGTTCGTCCTGCGCACCGACGCTTCCGACTACGCCATTGGCGCTGTGTTGGAGCAAGTGCTTGACGACGGGAGGCACGTGCCTGTGGCCTTCTGGAGCCGAGTCCTGGCGGAAGGCCAGAGACGGACGTGGACGCCCCGTGAAAAGGAGGCGTATGCCATTGTCATGGCTCTCAGGAAATGGGCTGGGTACATAGCCCTCCATCCCGTCACCGTCTGCACCGACCATCAGAGTCTGCAGTCGTGGCACAAGGAGCACGTGGACACCCCCTCAGGTCCCGCCTCCCGACGGGCAAGATGGCACGAGACCTTGGCCAAGTTCGACCTTACGGTTGTTTATATTCCTGGAAAGGATAACACCGTGGCGGACTGTCTCAGTAGGTGGGCCTATCCCGCCAGCAAGGGCATGCAGGACATCTCTGCCCATGGCGATGAGGCTGAGACCGCTGAAGCCAAGAGGATCATTGAAATGGAGCGCCTGATGGAGGAGGAGGGTGCCAAATGCTTCGTCGTCATGGCCGCAGATGCCCCCCTCGCTTCGAGGGTGAGCAGAACGGTCAGTGTACTCGCCCCTGTGGGTGCCGCGGGCGGAAGGCCCGGTCCGGCACCCCCTGTGGAAACTGAGTCCGACAAGCACCTCTTCCCAGAGTCTTGCCTCCAGGACGACTGGACCGACGATTACGCCAGGTCTGAGGCCTTTGCGGCCGAGTATAGGGCTGTGACCGATCCTGACGACGGGCAGAAGTGGCCAAAGGGGCTGACTGAGGAAGATGGCAAGCTCTACCGGAATGGTAAGCTGCTAGTCCCAGAGTCCCGGGTGCTCGAGCTGTGTGAAGCTTGGCACCACCACATGCTGCACCCAGGGGTCAAGAAGCAAGCCCTTGACATGCAGCGTCGGTTCGAGATCGACCATATCGTTCTCTACACCGCCATCAAGAAGGTCAGGAAGGGTTGCTCGGTCTGTCAGGCCTGCAATCCCGATAACCGGAACGTCAAAGGGGAACCCAAATGGACCCCGGTTCCTGACCAGCCCATGGAGAGCGTGGCCATGGACGTCTTCTCCATGCCTGAAGTGCACATTGGCAAGGAGACCTTTGACTGTGTGGTTCTCTGTGTGGACCGCCACAGCGGCTACGTTGTAGCCGTTCCGGCACGCAAAAAGGGGTTGCTTGCCAAGGAGGTGGCAGTCATGATGATTCGTCATTGGCTGACCGTCTTTGACATCCCCCGCACCATTTGCAGTGACCGAGGGCCCCAGTTTACTGGTGGCTGGTTCCAGGCTATGTGTTCCCTCATGGGGATACGTCATGCCAAGAGCGTGGCCTATCTCAGCCGGTCTAACGGCCGTGCTGAGGTGGCTGGACGGCAGCTGTTCGAGAAGCTGCGCAAGATCCACATCACCAATCCACGTCGGAACTGGTTCGAGGAGATGTGGCCTGCTCTGAAGGCCCATCATGACACCCCCACTCCGGGCGGTTTGTCCCCTCACCAGATTCTCTTCGGCAGGGACCCCCTGGGTAGGGGACTTCCCTTGTCTGGTGATGGCATGGCTATGGATGCCAAGGAGTTCTTCGCGCGGCAAGAGCGAACGGCGCGGGACATCCGCCAGCAGCTTGAGAAGGAGCATGCTGAGCGTCAGAAGTCCGCCCCGAGCTCGACAGCGCAGAAGTTCAGGGTGGGAGACCCGGTGTGGGTGATCAGACCCCGCCCCATGGGCACCCACCGCACCAAAACCTGGTTCACCCCCGGCGAGGTGGTCCGCAGGATTGGTGAGGACACCTATCGCATCAAGGTGGGTCACGGACAGTTCCGGGAGCGCCACGAGAGTCAACTCCGTGTGCGGGAACCCGACCTCCGTGGCCGACATGTGTCCCTGGACTACGCCAAACATGAGGCCGATTCGGACGACGACTATGCTGAGCAGGACGACTATACTGTCGAGAAAATCCTGGCTCAGCGTCCGAAGGCCTCGGCACCCGGAGGTCTGGAGTTCAAGGTTCGTTGGCGAGGCTATGGGCCGTCCAACGACACCTGGGAACCCGTCTCCTCGTTTGTGCCGCGGGTCAATACTCCCTTCATGGAGTACATCCGCAAGCACAAGACCAAGATCCACGTTTCGGACTTGGCAGCACTCACCCGGGCGATTGCAGCCAGGGGTGCCTGATCAGCGCCCTGAGCTCTCCCCTGATGTGTTATGAGCGCTTGTGAGGCCGACGAATCGTCCCTTACTTGCTTGCTCTCTTCCATCTTTCGGTGACAGAGTGGCCATATACCCCCCCCTGCTGTATCCAGAGGAGGATGGCCCCTCTCTTCTTCCATTCGTCACTCACCCCCCTGCTGAATCCTTGGGAAACCAGATAGGGCGACTGACCTTCATATTTCTGAGCTCTTGGGGCCTTGAAGCCCATACGACGTTGCGCAACGGATGCCGCTGTCATCGGCATTGCGATTTTTTGGTGTGTGGTCTGGTTCCATGGCATTTGCGGAATCCAGACCAGTCGACGTGTGTCTCGAGACTATATATGCCTGGACTCAGGCGTTATCCTGTCCATCCTCCTGCATTTGCCTTATCCTGACCGTGGCGTGGTTTGGCACTCTGTTCTGAGTGTGTTTACACGCCTATTTACCCAAATTGTTGCTTGTTTTTCTGCCCTCCAGGATATGTGCATCTGTATGTTAAGTGTCATCAGCCCATCGCTGAGGATGGACTGTTTTTCACCACGAATCGGGATACAGAGGCGCCTTGAGTCGCCGTGTACATATCCTTACAGCCTGGTCCAGCCTGGACCAGTACTTGATTACGGATTCTACTGTTTGAGTGCCCGTGATACCGTGTTGCCCTATTCGCTGTGATGTGTGGAGATCCTGATGGCGCCAGGCGGGAAGCCCAGTTGCCTGACTACACTCCCAGCGGTCCGCCACTGTCAGTCCCAGTGTGAGCCTACCGATTTGCAGACGCACTTGCATTCGCATGGCGGCCTCCGGTGCTCCTGACCTCGGTCAGTCTGCCTGGGAAACTGGTGGTTTGAGGAGTCGACGCCTCCGCCCACACTGCATGAGGACTCCCTCATGTATGGCCAAGCTTCGTGGTAGTAGGGCGAGGGAAAAGACGGCCTTGATGCCCGATCCCTTAAGGAGGAGTTCCCTTACGATTTGGGGTTCGTAAGGAGTTCGACTATGGCACTCTGGACTCGCGTCGTATGGATATGGACATGGTGCGCCCGAGGAAGGACCCGTGGGGACTCTCCCCAGTCGGCGGGCCTTGGGAAGCTTGGGGTAGCCTGATGGATCTTTGTGGTCGCTCTCGACTTGTGGGACCACCTCGGTCGTCGTGTGACGCCTATGTTGGCCGTGTATGCCACTGCCACTGTGGTGGTGACCGTAGCAGCCGGCACCCGGTGCGCCTGGTATGGGTTAACGGGTCCTTTGGATGCCGAACAATCGCCGCCAGGACCCGGGACTTCATACTTGATACTATACATGCGCTACGAGCTGTTACAGCAGCATACCTGTCCCACTGTGGGATACCTATTTTACTGTGAATTACTGAAGTGAGGATGTGACACCCCCCCCCCCTTCAGGAAGTGGTCCTGGGTACCCGCTGCCATGCGTGGGTGTTATCGAGCCCCCCCAGGGTTTGCTCTAAGGAGGGGGGTGAAGCGGTACCCAGAACCCCATGGCCAGGTTACGGCATACAACCGGTCTCCGGTCCACTAACCCCATGCACGGCGTGTCCCGTGCCGTGAAGCCCCGCATCGGCAACCGATGCACCGCCAGCGGAGATTTGTGTATCAGAATATCAGGAATCAACAGGGTTTTATTTTCATATTGTTTCCGTCAATTTTTACGCTTCCGTTCTGATACTCACTGTTTTGACTGCTGGCGGTTGGTTCGCGACTTTACCGTAACCGCCAGTTTAACTGTTTATAATGGAAATTTTAACGCTATCCGTCACGAAGGCTCCAAAGTCGCCAGGAACTGCATGGATGCTTCCGCAATTTTCATAATTAATACTCGCAACCTTAATCCGAATTTTTCAGGATGTCGAAATCGGATTTTCGACTTCGACATCCCCGCACTTGATTTGACCTCTTTCGAGTGGACCTACGTGCTTCCGTATGCACGAATCAACTTCCCTTTTATCCTGCCCTCCATTTGTCTTAAAGATATGGGCAATACAAAGTTGATTCGTGAGGCCACTTGTGAAGGTCATATCTCGTGTTGCTTGCGAGTATTGACGATAAGGAAACGTGGGATGTATTCACAATACTCCCGACGTAATTTAGGAAGCATTATATGCCTTGCGTCTCCACACGTGCGCGCTAGTGTAATGGATCATGGTCAAGAGGGTAGAGTTTGCGTTACAACTCATTGGCCATGATATTGCGTGCGTTAAGTTAACTTTCGAGTGTAGCGCGCAAGTGTTGGTGTTGCATAGGAACTCTCCTTGAGTTCCTATGAGCGATGGACACAAAGTTGTGCCCTTGGAGGGGCATGACATATTATGGTGGGAGCCACCTTTTTGGGCAATATGGAGTATGTGCCTTGTGTTGTGTTGCGTGCCCATTTGGGGGGTCCATTACTCCAAGCCAAGCCCGCCAATGGACCTCATATTGTGCAAGCCCCTTCTCCATACTCCCTACAATCAATTGCAAGCCTACCCCTCGTGAAGGGAAGCTTGTGTGGTGATCCCGAAGCGATGCGTTGGGAGCAAGGTGTGTGTTTTACAATTTTCCTTATTTTCATGTGCCCACTTGGGAAGTAGCGCTCGCAACCTTTCAAGGCGCCCCAAGTGGAGCACATATGTGGGATCGAAGGTCAATGGTGTCAAGTCATTGTGTTTAGAAGGATTAGTTGATTGCACGATCCAAGCCAAAGATATTATAATATAATTGTGTGCCTTTCAAGGCACTTTGGTTTGTCTTTGTGCCAATTTTGCCATTTGTGGCCCGTCATGATGTCAAGTGGCGACCTTGTATTTCAACGTTGCGCTCAATTGACATCATGACCCAAGTATGATATGGGGGTACATACTTCGGTGCCCAACATATCTTGGACCCGGCGAATAACTCCTCTTAGGCTTGGCATACCGTGGCCGCCATGTTGGCGATTTGGGACTATCCCAAATCATGGGCTCACTTGGCGACCCTGCCATTCCCAATATTGGAGGAGTTGGGCGACGCCCAAAAGATATGTTGGACCAACATGACTTGACACCAATACTATGGCACACTCCGGTCCGAGTCGGGCATGTGCCTCATTTGCCCGGACCATGAGTGTGCGCATTTTTGGCCATTTTGAGCAATTATCCACTTTCGCTGCCCGCCGTGCACCATGTTCTAACCCTCGTGCACGCCGGACGCATGGACCAATGGACCATATATGACATGGGTGTTATGGGTAATGGTCCCCATGGTCCACACACCACGTGGGCGAAGCGGAGCTGCCTTCGTTAAGGCGCTAGGCCAAATTGAGTATGGGCAATTTTGTCATTTTTGCATTTGTGGACCCAATTGGGATCGTCACCACGCCAAGTAGCATGGAGATCTTTGGGAGCCAAGGACATGGGAGTCTCAGTTGGACTCCCGGTGGATCGCGTATGGAATGCCGAATCCGATCTCCAAGCCGGCGTGGAGATATACTATTGGGAGCACACTGAATTTTGGCTCATTTCAAGCAGCCAAAATGACCCAATTTTGGGACCCCAATTTCCCCCTTCCGTGTGGTCAATTGGCGGCCTCATTTCTCTAAGCCCATAGGGAGCCCGGACCTAAATTCAAGTTGTACACTCAGATATAAGACCTAGGTCCTGCCTCCTACCCTGTGAGCCATTGGCCTTACCTTGGCCGAGCGAGCCACGCGTGGGGATGACGCCAATTTTGGTGATTTTGGCATCATGACCCCACTTGACTCATCCGTGTTGCCCTGATGCCGGGACCTCAGAGGGAACCAGGTTGGGTGAGGGCTCCAGGGAGTTCGTACTCGAAGGGCATAGGGTCAGTTGCCTCGTCCCTACCTCTGGCGGGTCCGGACGAGGGGTCAATTTTGGGAAGTTTTGAGTTAGTTTCAGTTTGGGCTGAAACAGCCCATTTTCAGCCACCAACTCCCGGGTGATAATGGCGGGGCCATATCTCTGGCTCAGAGAGGAGTTGGGACCTGCCGTTAAGGGAGCATAGGGAGCCACTGTCGGTTGGCCTTGGAGCCCCTTGGTTCCCAGGAACTCGCCTGTGGCTGGGCGGGACACCTCCCCCATTGGCAGGGTTTCAGGGTCCGGACTGAGCAGGGCATGGGTTGTGTTTGAGCCCCCGCCCCCATCAGCCACTGAGAGGGTCGGACCTGGGATTGGGATATGAGTTGGGACTGAGTGTCTATGGTCCTGTGATGCCCTTACCCCAGTCCAGTCTTAACCCCATGTGTACATATCCTGATGTGTTGCTGTACATACTTTCGTTCCCTCTTGCAGAGTGGCAAGGATTCTGAAACGCTTTGTCACATGACAACGCATAGATGCCCTTGTGAGCGTAGTGCTTTGCCTGCCTGCTCACTTGCGTGTGTCCACCGCAGCGTCCCGTGGCCGGCCCCCCACGGGAACGCGTCATCATCAGCACCCCTGGGTCAAGAACCCTGTCATTAATATCCCTGAATCTAGAACTCTGTCATCAGTACCCCTGGGCCAGAAAATCTGTCCTCAGTACCCTCGGGCCAAGTACTCTGTTGTCAGTAGCCCTGGGCCGAGAACTCTGTTGTCAGTAGCCCTGGGTCAAGAACTCTTTTATCAATACCCCTTGGTCTAGAACTCTGTCAGCAGTACCCCTGGGTCAAGAACTCTCTCATCAGTAGCCCTGGGTCAGGAACTCTGTCATCAGTACCCCTGGGCCCAGAACTCTGTCATCAGTACCCCTGGGCCAAGAGCTCTGTCATCAGTACCCCCCGGACAAGAACTCTGTCATCAGTACCCCTGGGCCGAGAGGTCTGTCATCAGTACCCCTGGGCCAAGAACTCTGTCATCAGTACCCCTGGGCGAAGAACTCTGTCATCAGTACCCCTGGGCCAAAACTCTGTCATCAGTACCCCTGCGTTTAGAACTCTGTCATCAGTACCCCTGGGCCAAGAACTCTGTCATCAGTACCCCTGGGCCAGGAGCTCTCTCATCAGTACCCCTGGGCCAAGAACTCTGTCTTCACTACCCCTGGGCGAAGAACTCTGTCATCAGTACCGCCGGGTCAAGAACTCTCTCATCAGTACCCCTGGGTCAAGAACTCTCTCGTCAGTACCCCTGGGTCAAGAACTCTCTCATCAGTAACCCTGGGCCAAGAACTCCGTCATCAGCACCCCTGGTTCAAGAACCCTGTCATTAATATCCCTGAATCTAGAACTCTGTCATCAGTACCCCTGGGCCAGAAAATCTGTCTTCAGTACCCTCGGGCCAAGTACTCTGTCATCAGTACCCCTGGGCCAAGAACTCTGTCGTCAGTAGGCCTGGGTCAAGAACTCTTTTATCAATACCCCTGGGTCTAGAACTCTGTCATCAGTACCCCTGGGTCAAGAACTCTGTCATCAGTAGCCCTGAGTCAAGAACTCTGTCATCAGTACCCGTGGGCCCAGAACTCTGTCATCAGTACCCCTGGGCCAAGAGCTCTGTCATCAGTACCCCTGGGCCAAGAACTCTGTCATCAGTACCCCTGGGCCAAGAGGTCTGTCATCAGTACCCCTGGGCCAGGAACTCTGTCATCAGTACCCCTGGGCCAAGAACTCTGTCATCAGTACCCCTGGACCAAGATGTCTGTCATCAGTACCCCTTGGTCAAGAACTCTCTCCTCAGTACCCCCGGGTCAAGAACTCTCTCATCAGTACTTCTGGGTCAAGAACTCTGTCATTAATATCCCTCGGTCTAGAACTCTGTCATCAGTACCCCTGGGCCAAGAACTCTTTCTTCAGTACCCTTGGGCCAAGTACTCTGTCGTCAGTAGCCCTGGGCCAAGAACTCTGTCGTCAGTAGGCCTGGGTCAAGAACTCTTTTATCAATACCCCTGGGTCTAGAACTCTGTCATCAGTACCCCTCGGTCAAGAACTCTGTCATCAGTACCCCTGGGTCAAGAACGCTGTCATCAGTACCCCTGGGCCCAGAACTCTGTCATCAGTACCCCTGGGTCAAGAGCTCTGTCATCAGTACCCCTGGGCCAAGAACTCTGTCATCAGTACCCCTGGGCCAAGAGCTCTGTCATCAGTACCCCTGGGCCAAGAACTCTGTCATCAGTACCCCTGGGCCAAGAACTCTGTCATCAGTACCCCTGCGTTCAGAACTCTGTCATCAGTACCCCTGGGCCAAGAACTCTGTCATCAGTACCCCTAGGCCAGGAACTCTCTCATCAGTACCCCTGGGCCAAGAACTCTGTCTTCACTACCCGTGGGCCAAGAACTCTGTCATCAGTACCCCTGGGCCAAGAACTCTGTCATCAGTACCCCTGGGCCGAGAGGTCTGTCATCAGTACCCCTGGGCCAAGAACTCTGTCATCAGTACCCCTGGGCCGAGAGGTCTGTCATCAGTACCCCTGGGCCAAGAACTCTGTCATCAGTACCCCTGGGCGAAGAACTCTGTCATCAGTACCCCTGGGCCAAAACTCTGTCATCAGTACCCCTGCGTTTAGAACTCTGTCATCAGTACCCCTGGGCCAAGAACTCTGTCATCAGTACCCCTGGGCCAGGAGCTCTCTCATCAGTACCCCTGGGCCAAGAACTCTGTCTTCACTACCCCTGGGCGAAGAACTCTGTCATCAGTACCGCCGGGTCAAGAACTCTCTCATCAGTACCCCTGGGTCAAGAACTCTCTCGTCAGTACCCCTGGGTCAAGAACTCTCTCATCAGTAACCCTGGGCCAAGAACTCCGTCATCAGCACCCCTGGTTCAAGAACCCTGTCATTAATATCCCTGAATCTAGAACTCTGTCATCAGTACCCCTGGGCCAGAAAATCTGTCTTCAGTACCCTCGGGCCAAGTACTCTGTCATCAGTACCCCTGGGCCAAGAACTCTGTCGTCAGTAGGCCTGGGTCAAGAACTCTTTTATCAATACCCCTGGGTCTAGAACTCTGTCATCAGTACCCCTGGGTCAAGAACTCTGTCATCAGTAGCCCTGAGTCAAGAACTCTGTCATCAGTACCCGTGGGCCCAGAACTCTGTCATCAGTACCCCTGGGCCAAGAGCTCTGTCATCAGTACCCCTGGGCCAAGAACTCTGTCATCAGTACCCCTGGGCCAAGAGGTCTGTCATCAGTACCCCTGGGCCAGGAACTCTGTCATCAGTACCCCTGGGCCAAGAACTCTGTCATCAGTACCCCTGGACCAAGATGTCTGTCATCAGTACCCCTTGGTCAAGAACTCTCTCCTCAGTACCCCCGGGTCAAGAACTCTCTCATCAGTACTTCTGGGTCAAGAACTCTGTCATTAATATCCCTCGGTCTAGAACTCTGTCATCAGTACCCCTGGGCCAAGAACTCTTTCTTCAGTACCCTTGGGCCAAGTACTCTGTCGTCAGTAGCCCTGGGCCAAGAACTCTGTCGTCAGTAGGCCTGGGTCAAGAACTCTTTTATCAATACCCCTGGGTCTAGAACCCTGTCATCAGTACCCCTCGGTCAAGAACTCTGTCATCAGTACCCCTGGGTCAAGAACGCTGTCATCAGTACCCCTGGGCCCAGAACTCTGTCATCAGTACCCCTGGGTCAAGAGCTCTGTCATCAGTACCCCTGGGCCAAGAACTCTGTCATCAGTACCCCTGGGCCAAGAGCTCTGTCATCAGTACCCCTGGGCCAAGAACTCTGTCATCAGTACCCCTGGGCCAAGAACTCTGTCATCAGTACCCCTGCGTTCAGAACTCTGTCATCAGTACCCCTGGGCCAAGAACTCTGTCATCAGTACCCCTAGGCCAGGAACTCTCTCATCAGTACCCCTGGGCCAAGAACTCTGTCTTCACTACCCGTGGGCCAAGAACTCTGTCATCAGTACCCCCGGGCCAAGAACTCTGTCATCAATACCCCTGGGCCACGAACTCTGCCATCAGTACCCCTGGGCCAATAACTCTGTCATCAGTACCCCTGGGCCAAGAACTCTGTCATCAGTACCCCTGGACCAAGATCTCTGTCATCAGTACCCCTTGGTCAAGAACTCTCTCCTCAGTACCCCCGGGTCAAGAACTCTCTCATCAGTACTTCTCGGTCAAAACCTCTGTCATTAATATCCCTCGGTCTAGAACTCTGTCATCAGTACCCCTTGGCCACGAACTCTGTGTTCAGTACCCTTGGGCCAAGTACTCTGTCGTCAGTAGCCCTGGGCCAAGAACTCTGTCGTCAGTAGGCCTGGGTCAAGAACTCTTTTATCAATACCCCTGGGTCTAGAGCTCTGTCATCAGTACCCCTGGGTCAAGAACTCTGTCATCAGTAGCCCTGGGTCAAGAACTCTGTCATCAGTACCCCTGGGCCCAGAACTCTGTCATCAGTACCCCTGGGCCAAGAGCTCTGTCATCAGTACCCCTGGGCCAAGAACTCTGTCATCAGTACCCCTGGGCCAAGAGGTCTGTCATCAGTACCCCTGGGCCAAGAACTCTGTCATCAGTACCCCTGGGCCAAGAACTCTGTCATCAGTACCCCTGGGCAAAGAACTCTGTCATCAGTACCCCTGGGCCAAGAACTCTGTCGTCAGTACCCCTGCGTTTAGAACTCTGTCATCAGTACCCCTGGGCCAAGAACTCTGTCATCAGTACCCCTGGGCAAGGAAACCTCTCATCAGTAGCCCTGGGCCAAGAACTCTGTCTTCACTACCCCTGGGCAAAGAATTCTGTCATCAGTACCCCCGGGTCAAGAACTCTCTCATCAGTAGCCCTGGGTCAAGAACTCTCTCATCAGTCCCCCTGGGTCAAGAACTCTCTCATCAGTAACCCTGGGCCAAGAACTCTGTCATCAGCACCCCTGGGTCAAGAACCCTGTCATTGATATTCCTGAATCTAGAACTCTGTCATCAGTACCCCTGGGCCAGAAAATCTGTCTTCAGTACCCTCGGGCCAAGTACTCTGTCGTCAGTAGCCCTGGGCCGAGAACTCTGTTGTCAGTAGCCCTGGGTCAAGAACTCTTTTATCAATACCCCTTGGTCTAGAACTCTGTCAGCAGTACCCCTGGGTCAAGAACTCTGTCATCAGTAGCCCTGGGTCAGGAACTCTGTCATCAGTACCCCTGGGCCCAGAACTCTGTCATCAGTACCCCTGGGCCAAGAGCTCTGTCATCAGTACCCCTGGGCCAAGAACTCTGTCATCAGTACCCCTGGGCCAAGAGGTCTGTCATCAGTACCCCTGGGCCAAGAACTCTGTCATCAGTACCCCTGGGCCAAGAACTCTGTCATCAGTACCCCTGGGCCAAGAACTCTGTCATCAGTACCCCTGGGCCAAGAACTCTGTCATCAGTACCCCTGGGCCAAGAACTCTGTCATCAGTACCCCTGGGCCAAGAACTCTGTCTTCACTACCCCTGGGCGAAGAACTCTGTCATCAGTACCGCCGGGTCAAGAAGTCTCTCATCAGTACCCCTGGGTCAAGAACTCTCTCGTCAGTACCCCTGGGTCAAGAACTCTCTCATCAGTAACCCTGGGCCAAGAACTCTGTCATCAGCACACCTGGGTCAAGAACTCTGTCATCAGTACCCCTGGGCCAAGAGGTCTGTCATCAGTACCCCTGGGCCAAGAACTCTGTCATCAGTACCCCTGGGCCAAGAACTCTGTCATCAGTACCCCTGGGCAAAGAACTCTGTCATCAGTACCCCTGGGCCAAGAACTCTGTCATCAGTACCCCTGCGTTTAGAACTCTGTCATCAGTACCCCTGGGCCAAGAACTCTGTCATCAGTACCCCTGGGCAAAGAAACCTCTCATCAGAAGCCCTGGGCCAAGAACTCTGTCTTCACTACCCCTGGGCAAAGAATTCTGTCATCAGTACCGCAGGGTCAAGAACTCTCTCATCAGTAGCCCTGGGTCAAGAACTCTCTCATCAGTCCCCCTGGGTCAAGAACTCTCTCATCAGTAACCCTGGGCCAAGAACTCTGTCATCAGCACCCCTGGGTCAAGAACCCTGTCATTGATATCCCTGAATCTAGAACTCTGTCATCAGTACCCCTGGGCCAGAAAATCTGTCTTCAGTACCCTCGGGCCAAGTACTCTGTCGTCAGTAGCCCTGGGCCGAGAACTCTGTTGTCAGTAGCCCTGGGTCAAGAACTCTTTTATCAATACCCCTTGGTCTAGAACTCTGTCAGCAGTACCCCTGGGTCAAGAACTCTGTCATCAGTAGCCCTGGGTCAGGAACTCTGTCATCAGTACCCCTGGGCCCAGAACTCTGTCATCAGTACCCCTGGGCCAAGAGCTCTGTCATCAGTACCCCTGGGCCAAGAACTCTGTCATCAGTACCCCTGGGCCAAGAGGTCTGTCATCAGTACCCCTGGGCCAAGAACTCTGTCATCAGTACCCCTGGGCCAAGAACTCTGTCATCAGTACCCCTGGGCCAAGAACTCTGTCATCAGTACCCCTGGGCCAAGAACTCTGTCATCAGTACCCCTGGGCCAAGAACTCTGTCATCAGTACCCCTGGGCCAGGAACTCTCTCATCAGTACCCCTGGGCCAAGAACTCTGTCTTCACTACCCCTGGGCGAAGAACTCTGTCATCAGTACCGCCGGGTCAAGAACTCTCTCATCAGTACCCCTGGGTCAAGAACTCTCTCGTCAGTACCCCTGGGTCAAGAACTCTCTCATCAGTAACCCTGGGCCAAGAACTCTGTCATCAGCACCCCTGGGTCAAGAACCCTGTCATTAATATCCCTGAATCTAGAACCCTGTCATCAGTACCCCTGGGCCAGAAAATCTGTCTTCAGTACCCTCGGGCCAAGTACTCTGTCGTCAGCAGCCCTTGGCCAAGAACTCTGTTGTCAGTAGCCCTGGGTCAAGAACTCTTTTATCAATACCCCTTGGTCTAGAACTCTGTCAGCAGTACCCCTGGGTCAAGAACTCTGTCATCAGTAGCCCTGGGTCAGGAACTCTGTCATCAGTACCCCTGGGCCCAGAACTCGGTCATCAGTACCCCTGGGCCAAGAACTCTGTCTTCAGTACCCCTGGGCCCAGAACTCGGTCATCAGTACCCCTGGGCCAAGAACTCTGTCTTCAGTACCCCTGGGCCCAGAACTCTGTCATCAGTACCCCTGGGCCCAGAACTCGGTCATCAGTACCCCTGGGCCAAGAGCTCTGTCATCAGTACCCCTGGGCAAAGAACTCTGTCATCAGAACCCCTGGGCCAGGAGGTCTGTCATCAGTACCCCTGGGCCAAGAACTCTGTCATCAGTACCCCTGGGCCAGGAGCTCTCTCATCAGTACCCCTGGGCCAAGAACTCTGTCTTCACTACCCCTGGGCCAAGAACTCTGTCATCAGTACCGCCGGGTCAAGAACTCTCCCATCAGTACCCCTCGGTCAAGAACTCTCTCATCAATACCCCTGGGTCAAGAACTCTCTCATCGGTAACCCTGGGCAAAGAACTTTGTCATCAGCACCCCTGGGTCAAGAACCCTGTCATTAATATCCCTCAATCTAGAACTCTGTCATCAGTACCCCTGGGCCAGAAAATCTGTCTTCAGTACCCTCGGGCCAAGTACTCTGTCCTCAGTAGCCCTGGGCCCAGAACTCTGTCGTCAGTAGCCCTGGGTCAAGAATTCTTTTATCAATACCCCTGGGTCTAGAACTCTGTCAGCAGTACCCCTGGGTCAGGAACTCTGTCATCAGTACCCCTGGGCCAAGAACTCTCTCATAAGTACCCCTGGGCAAAGAACTCTGTCTTCAGTACCCCTGGGCGAAGAACTCTGTCATCAGTACCGCCGGGTCAAGAACTCTGTCATCAGTACCCCTGGGTCAAGAACTCTCTCATCAGTACCCCTCGGCCAAGTACTCTATCGTCAGTACCCCTGGGTCAAGAACTCTGTCATTAATATCCCTGGGTCTAGAACTCTGTCATCAGTAGCCCTGGGCCAAGAAATCTGTCTTCAGTACCCTTGGGCCAAGTACTCTGTCGTCAGTAGCCCTGGGCGAAGAACTCTGTCGTCAGTAGCCCTGGGTCAAGTACTCTTTTATCAGTATCCCTGGGTCCAGAACTCTGTCATCAGTACCCCCGGGTCAAGAACTCTGTCTTCAGTACCCCTGGGTCAAGAACTCTGTCATCAGTACCCCTGGGCCCGAAACTCTGTCATCAGTACCCCTGGGCCAAGAACTCTTTCTTCAGTACCCCTGGGCCAAGAACTCTGTCATCAGTACCCCTGGACCAGCAGCGCTGTCATCAGTACCCCTGAGCCAAGAACTCTGTCATCAGTACCCCTGGGCCAAGAACTCTGTCATCAGTACCCCTGGGCCAAGAACTCTCTCATCAGTACCCTGGGCCAAGAGCTCTGTCATCAATACCCCTGGGCCAAGAACTCTGTCATCAGTACCCCTGGGCCAAGACCTCTGTCATCAGTACCCCTGGGCCAAGAACTCTGTCATCAGTACCCCTGGGCCAAGATCTCTGTCATCAGTACCCCTGGGTCAAGGCCTCTCTTTTCAATACCCCCGGGTCAAGAACTCTCTCATCAGTTCCCCTGGGTCAAGAACTCTGTCATTAATATCCCTCTGTCTAGAACTCTGTCATCAGTACCACTGGGCCAAGAACTCTGTCCCGAGTAT
This sequence comes from Eutreptiella sp. 'Long Island Sound 2002', assembly GCA_964036045.1. NCBI lineage: Eukaryota > Euglenozoa > Euglenophyceae > Eutreptiales > Eutreptiaceae > Eutreptiella > Eutreptiella sp. 'Long Island Sound 2002'. The sequence goes on along the minus strand of OZ038400.1, from coordinate 27,170,867 downwards.
CCTTGGGCCAAGTACTCTGTCGTCAGTAGCCCTGGGCCAAGAACTCTGTCAGCAGTACCCCTGGGTCAAGAACTCTGTCATCAGTACCCCTGGGCCAAGAGCTCTGTCATCAGTACCCCTGGGCCAAGAACTCTGTCATCAGTACCCCTGGGCCAAGAGGTCTGTCATCAGTACCCCTGGGCCAAGAACTCTGTCATCAGTACCCCTGGGCCAAGAACTCTGTCATCAGTACCCCTGGGCCAAGAACTCTGTCATCAGTACCCCTGGGCCAAGAAGTCTGTCATCAGTACCCCTGGGCCAAGAACTCTGTCATCAGTACCCCTGGGCCAGGAACTCTCTCATCAGTACCCCTGGGCCAAGAACTCTGTCTTCACTACCCCTGGGCGAAGAACTCTGTCATCAGTACCGCCGGGTCAAGAACTCTCTCATCAGTACCCCTGGGTCAAGAACTCTCTCGTCAGTACCCCTGGGTCAAGAACTCTCTCATCAGTAACCCTGGGCCAAGAACTCTGTCATCAGCACCCCTGGGTCAAGAACCCTGTAATTAATATCCCTGAATCTAGAACTCTGTCATCAGTACCCCTGGGCCAGAAAATCTGTCTTCACTACCCTCGGGCCAAGTACTCTGTCGTCAGTAGCCCTGGGCCGAGAACTCTGTTGTCAGTAGCCCTGGGTCAAGAACTCTTTTATCAATACCCCTTGGTCTAGAACTCTGTCAGCAGTACCCCTGGGTCAAGAACTCTGTCATCAGTAGCCCTGGGTCAGGAACTCTGTCATCAGTACCCCTGGGCCCAGAACTCGGTCATCAGTACCCCTGGGCCAAGAACTCTGTCTTCAGTACCCCTGGGCCCAGAACTCGGTCATCAGTACCCCTGGGCCAAGAACTCCGTCTTCAGTACCCCTGGGCCCAGAACTCTGTCATCAGTACCCCTGGGCCCAGAACTCGGTCATCAGTACCCCTGGGCCAAGAGCTCTGTCATCAGTACCCCTGGGCAAAGAACTCTGTCATCAGAACCCCTGGGCCAGGAGGTCTGTCATCAGTACCCCTGGGCCAAGAACTCTGTCATCAGTACCCCTGGGCCAGGAGCTCTCTCATCAGTACCCCTGGGCCAAGAACTCTGTCTTCACTACCCCTGGGCCAAGAACTCTGTCATCAGTACCGCCGGGTCAAGAACTCTCCCATCAGTACCCCTCGGTCAAGAACTCTCTCATCAATACCCCTGGGTCAAGAACTCTCTCATCGGTAACCCTGGGCAAAGAACTTTGTCATCAGCACCCCTGGGTCAAGAACCCTGTCATTAATATCCCTCAATCTAGAACTCTGTCATCAGTACCCCTGGGCCAGAAAATCTGTCTTCAGTAGCCCTGGGTCAAGAATTCTTTTATCAATACCCCTGGGTCTAGAACTCTGTCAGCAGTACCCCTGGGTCAGGAACTCTGTCATCAGTACCCCTGGGCCAGGAACTCTCTCATAAGTACCCCTGGGCAAAGAACTCTGTCTTCAGTACCCCTGGGCGAAGAACTCTGTCATCAGTACCGCCGGGTCAAGAACTCTGTCATCAGTACCCCTGGGTCAAGAACTCTCTCATCAGTACCCCTCGGCCAAGTACTCTATCGTCAGTACCCCTGGGTCAAGAACTCTGTCATTAATATCCCTGGGTCTAGAACTCTGTCATCAGTAGCCCTGGGCCAAGAAATCTGTCTTCAGTACCCTTGGGCCAAGTACTCTGTCGTCAGTAGCCCTGGGCGAAGAACTCTGTCGTCAGTAGCCCTGGGTCAAGTACTCTTTTATCAGTATCCCTGGGTCCAGAACTCTGTCATCAGTACCCCTGGGTCAAGAACTCTGTCTTCAGTACCCCTGGGTCAAGAACTCTGTCATCAGTACCCCTGGGCCCGAAACTCTGTCATCAGTACCCCTGGGCCAAGAACTCCTTCTTCAGTACCCCTGGGCCAAGAACTCTGTCATCAGTACCCCTGGACCAGCAGCGCTGTCATCAGTACCCCTGAGCCAAGAACTCTGTCATCAGTACCCCTGGGCCAAGAACTCTGTCCTCAGTACCCCTGGGCCAAGAACTCTGTCATCAGTACCCTGGGCCAAGAGCTCTGCCATCAATACCCCTGGGCCAAGAACTCTGTCATCAGTACCCCTGGGCCAAGACCTCTGTCATCAGTACCCCTGGGCCAAGAACTCTGTCATCAGTACCCCTGGGTCAAGGCCTCTCTTTTCAATACCCCCGGGTCAAGAGCTCTCTCATCAGTACCCCTGGGTCAAGAACTCTGTCATTAATATCCCTCTGTCTAGAACTCTGTCATCAGTACCACTGGGCCAAGAACTCTGTCCCGAGTATCCTTGGGCCAAGTACTCTGTCGTCAGTAGCCCTGGGCCAAGAACTCTGTCGTCAGTACCCCTGGGCCAAGAAATCTTTTATCAATACCCCTTGGTCTAGAACTCTGTCAGCAGTACCCCTGGGTCAAGAACTCTGTCATCAGTAGCCCTGGGTCAGGAACTCTGTCATCAGTACCCCTGGGCCCAGAACTCTGTCATCAGTACCCCTTGGCCAAGAGGTCTGTCATCAGTACCCCTGGGCCAAGAACTCTGTCATCAGTACCCCTGGGCCAAGAGGTCTGTCATCAGTACCCCTGGGCCAAGAACTCTGTCATCAGTACCCCTGGGCCAAGAACTCTGTCATCAGTACCCCTGGGCCAAGAACTCTGTCATCAGTACCCCTGCGTTTAGAACTCTGTCATCAGTACCCCTGGGCCAAGAACTCTGTCATCAGTACCCCTGGGCCAGGAACTCTCTCATCAGTACCCCTGGGCCAAGAACTCTGTCTTCACTACCCCTGGGCGAAGAACTCTGTCATCAGTACCGCCGGGTCAAGAACTCTCTCATCAGTACCCCTGGGTCAAGAACTCTCTCGTCAGTACCCCTGGGTCAAGAACTCTCTCATCAGTAACCCTGGGCCAAGAACTCTGTCATCAGCACCCCTGGGTCAAGAACCCTGTCATTAATATCCCTGAATCTAGAACTTTGTCATCAGTACCCCTGGGCCAGAAAATCTGTCTTCAGTACCCTCGGGCCAAGTACTCTGTCGTCAGTAGCCCTGGGCCGAGAACTCTGTTGTCAGTAGCCCTGGGTCAAGAACTCTTTTATCAATACCCCTTGGTCTAGAACTCTGTCAGCAGTACCCCTGGGTCAAGAACTCTGTCATCAGTAGCCCTGGGTCAGGAACTCTGTCATCAGTACCCCTGGGCCCAGAACTCGGTCATCAGTACCCCTGGGCCAAGAGCTCTGTCATCAGTACCCCTGGGCAAAGAACTCTGTCATCAGAACCCCTGGGCCAGGAGGTCTGTCATCAGTACCCCTGGGCCAAGAACTCTGTCATCAGTACCCCTGGGCCAGGAGCTCTCTCATCGGTACCCCTGGGCCAAGAACTGTGTCTTCACTACCCCTGGGCCAAGAACTCTGTCATCAGTACCGCCGGGTCAAGAAATCTCCCATCAGTACCCCTCGGTCAAGAACTCTCTCATCAATACCCCTGGGTCAAGAACTCTCTCATCGGTAACCCTGGGCAAAGAACTTTGTCATCAGCACCCCTGGGTCAAGAACCCTGTCATTAATATCCCTCAATCTAGAACTCTGTCATCAGTACCCCTGGGCCAGAAAATCTGTCTTCAGTACCCTCGGGCCAAGTACTCTGTGGTCAGTAGCCCTGGGCCCAGAACTCTGTCGTCAGTAGCCCTGGGTCAAGAATTCTTTTATCAATACCACTGGGTCTAGAACTCTGTCAGCAGTACCCCTGGGTCAGGAACTCTGTCATCAGTACCCCTGGGTCAAGAACTCTGTCATCAGTACCCCTGGGCCAAGAACTCTGTCATCAGTACCACTGGGTCAAGAACTCTGTCATCAGTACCCCTGGGCTTAGAACTCTGTCATCAGTACCCCTGGACCAAGAACTCTGTCATCAGTACCCCTGGACCAGCAGCGCTGTCATCAGTACCCCTGAGCCAAGAACTCTGTCATCAGTACCCCTGGGCCAAGAACTCTGTCATCAGTACCCCTGGGCCAAGAACTCTGTCATCAGTACCCCTGGGCCAAGAACTCTGTCATCAGTACCCCTGGGCCAAGATCTCTGTCATCAGTACCCCTGGGTCAAGGCCTCTCTTTTCAATACCCCCGGGTCAAGAACTCTCTCATCAGTACCCCTGGGTCAAGAACTCTGTCATTAATATCCCTCTGTCTAGAACTCTGTCATCAGTACCACTGGGCCAAGAACTCTGTCTTGAGTATCCTTGGGCCAAGTACTCTGTCGTCAGTAGCCCTGGGCCAAGAACTCTGTCGTCAGTAGCCCTGGAACAAGAACTCTTTTATCAATACCCCTGGGTCTAGAACTCTGTCATCAGTACCCCTGAGTCAAGAACTCTGTCATCAGTACCCCTGGGTCAAGAACTCTTTCATCAGTACCCCTGGGCCCAGAACTCTGTCATCAGTACCCCTGGGCCAAGATCTCTGTCATCAGTACCCCTGGGCGAAGAACTCTGTCATCAGTACCCCTGGGCCAAGAACTCTGTCATCAGTACCCCTGGGCCAAGAACTCTGTCATCAGTACCCCTGGGCCAAGAACTCTGTCATCAGTACCCCTGGGCCAAGAACTCTGTCATCAGTACCCCTTGGTTTAGACCTCTGTCATCAGTACCCCTGGGCCAAGAACTCTGTCATCAGTACCCCTGGGCCAAGAACTCTGTCATCAGTGCCCCGGGGCAAAGAACTCTGTTATCAGTACCCCTGGGCCAAGAACTCTGTCATCAGTACCCCTGGGCCAAGAACTCTGTCATCAGTACCCCTGGGCCAAGAACTCTGTCATCAATCCCCTTGTGCCAAGAACTCTGTCATCAGTACCCCTGGGCCACGAACTCTGTCATCAGTACCCCTGGGCCAAGAACTCTGTCATCAGTACCCCTGGGCCAAGATCTCTGTCATCAGTACCCCTGGGTCAAGAACTCTCTCCTCAGTACCCCCGGGTCAAGAACTCTCTCATCAGTACCCTTCTGGTCAAGAACTCTGTCATTAATATCCCTCGGTCTAGAACTCTGTCATCAGTACCCCCGGGCCAAGAACTCTGTCTTTGGTACCCTTGGGCCAAGTACTCTGTCGTCAGTAGCCCCCGGCCAAGAACTCTGTCGTCAGTAGCCCTGGGTCAAGAACTCTTTTATCAATACCCCTGGGTCTAGAACTCTGTCATCAGTACCCCTGGGTCAGGAACTCTGTCATCAGTACCCCTGGGTCAAGAACTCTGTCATCAGTACCCCTGGGCCCAGAACTCTGTCATCAGTACCCCTGGGCCAAGAACTCTGTCATCAGTACCCCTGGGCCAAAAACTCTGTCATCAGTACCCTTGGGCCAAGAACTCTGTCATCAGTACCCCTGGGCCAAGAACTCTGTCATCAGTACCCCTGGGCCAAGACCTCTGTCATCAGTACCCCTGGGCCAAGAACTCTGTCATCAGTACTCCTGGGCCAAGAACTCTGTCATCAGTACCCCTGGGCCAAGAACTCTGTCATCAGTACCCCCGGGCCAAGAACTCTGTCATCAGTACCCCTGGGCCAAGAACTCTGTCTTCAGTACCCCTGGGCCAAGAACTCTCTCATCAGTACCCCTGGGTCAACAACTCTCTCCTCAGTACCCCCGGATCACGAACTCTCTCATCAGTACCCCTGGGTCAAGAACTCTGTCATTAATATCCCTCGGTCTAGAACTCTGTCATCAGTACCCCTGGGGCAAGAACTCTGTCTTCAGTACCCCTGGGCCAAGTACTCTGTCGTCAGTAGCC